>OX336398.1:235567861-235767861 GCA_946902985.2 Meconema thalassinum
CAGGGCTGCCAACTCTAGTGCTCTATTAGGCTACATTATACCAGGTATATTTTGAACTAATTTGATATTTCCAACTGAATTTCGACATTATTCTAGATAGGTTCATATACTGTAGAATAATCATTGGCATGAAAAGTAGGCTGTATAGTTCTTCACGGAACTTCTTGTTTAATACAATAATATGCTTTGGGAGTGGTACAATTTTATTCGAATACTCTAACCTGAAGCGAGGATGCATAGAGGATCTTTCGGACATCAACGCCGTGTACTTGGGTGTGTATTTGTATTGAGGCTGGAGTAGAACCGGAGGAAGTCACTTCTAGGACGGCTGAGGTAAGTATCGAACCCACACCTTCTTAGTTCTGTCTCACGAGGCTGAGATCAGAATTAAATATCTTATCAGATCCGCCGGGAATACGGTTTGTTGTTGTTGATTGTTTTAGGCACTTTGCAACATACTGATCATGTAGCCCCGTGTACTTGGGTGTGAGTAGAACTTGTCTGATAAACTGTGATGTCTGTATTTATAATTGTGTTAGGAAGCGGCCGTGGCCTTTAGTTTAGGTATCACCCCGGCATTTGCCTGGAGAGGAAGTGGGAAACCACAGAAAACCACTTCCAGGATGGCTGAGGTTGGAATCGAACCACCTCTACTCACTTTTGAATGTACCTCAGACCAGAATTAAATTTCTTGACAGAGCCGGGAATCCAACCTGAGCGGTGACAAGCCAAGAAGTTGACGCATGGCATATTTGACTGTGAGTTTTACGGATCTATAATTTCTCAGATATTTGAATTTATAACCTTACTTAGTTATTGTTGCTTAAAGGGGCGAAATAGTGAGGTCATCTACCTCTAGAATTCTATAATTGAAGACACCTGTGACTAATCTACGTCAAGTTGCGGAATATTCTGTTAATATCTAAAGTTCAGGGCTTCATTACTGTATAATGTAACTTCTCGACTTCCAGTTCCCAGACAAAAATCGTGGCTAAATTGGTAATTACTTTGTATTCTATGTGGTAATCAAATATTAGAGGTTGTCAGTAGGATCAGAAATCGCCGATGGGCTGCGATAGTAAACCCAAAGACGCGCATGTTGAATCATACAATTCATGTCACGCTGAAATCATCATATCCTGATGGGTAAGTTTGTACCCAGCTGACAACGTTGTTTCTGGATTTGAGCTGAGCTTATAAATAGAGTTACATCGTTTGACACATACGAGAGACTGCAAACATAACATCGTGCATGTGAATACAAAGTAGAGAATCGCCTGGATTATGATCTTAGTCGGTAGCGGATAATATTCTACGCCAAAGAACATACAGTCTGACAAACTAAGTAAGCTGACTCGTGTGTAATTGACGGTGGAGATGTGCTCCCGGGCAGACCTTGCTTCATGGAGGCGAGATAGAGCGCACTGCTAGCATACATTTCCTGTTAGTTACCAACTTGGCCATATGGCGCGCTGCGGCGGTTGATCCCAAGGTGGCTGGATCGGTTTACATATTGATAATACCTAATTGTGGAAGATTCACCGCCGTCATTTTAGGAGCTGTGACATCGTGGTGTATTTGGGTGTGTGTGGCATTTGTGTGATAGTCTGCGTTATTGTAATAGCTGTGCGTTAATGGCCGATGTAGCCACTGGATTAATAATAATAATAGACATAATAATAATAATATTAACTAGCGGACCGGTGCGAAGACTCTCGCCTAATGGGTTGTGCGCACCCTATATGTACAGACTACCCGTCCGGCTCCAGTTTTGTGCGGGTTTTACGCAACACAGTTCTGCCAGGGGCTATCGTCTTGTTTATTTGTTTGAAAGCACTTTATAAACAAATAAATATATTTCCGATGACTTTTCAAGAAATGCAAGATTTTTCTTGTACTATTGAGACGATTTAGAAGATTTTGGTACAAACCACACCTTCTAACTCCCTCTGGTTTAGAAGCTTGAGTTTTGTGAAATATACGCCTTAGCGTATTATATAATAAGATTGAAGTAAAACTTTTTCTAACCCTCGATAATGCAGTACGATTATTTTCTCTCTCGGCTTGGCCACTCTGTTAAGGCAAATCCCTGCACTTTGTGGTGAGGGTATTAAAAGGAAGGAGTACCTCTGCTAAAGAATTAGGATATTTGTCACTTGTAAGACCTATTCTGGAATACGCCTCGGCGGTTTGGGATCCATATCAAGTAGGGCTCATAAATGAGTTGGAAATGGTACAAAGAAAGGCCGCTAGATTTGTACTCAGTGACTTTCATCCCAGGAGCAGTGTGAGCCGTATGTTAATGAAACTTGGGTGGGAATCATTTGAGGCTAGGAGGATGAAATCTAGACTCTGCGCTATGTACAACACGTATACAAATCAACCAGCATGGGGTGAGCTTAGCAAACGTATGGAAAAGCCTACTTACATGGGTAGGAGCGATCATCCTTTCAAAGTTAAGGGCCGACCACAGCAAACAAATTATGGTAAATATTATTTTGTAAACCGTGCCATTGATAACTGAAACTCTCTACTTGCCGCAGACTTAGAGCCTTTTCCCAAACATATAGGTGTGTTTAAGAAATGACTGACTATTTGTGTAAATACTCCAGTTTAATTGTTATGTATAATTATTTATTTGTTATGTATATCCAATTTGCCACCGGGGGACACACCCCCAATTGCAAATGACTGACTGAATGAATGAATGAATGAATGAATGAATGAATGAATGAATGAATGAATGAAAAAGCCCTGACGCCAACGACAACCCCACCCACTCGACCTTGAGCTGTAATTCGCTTCAGAAGCTCGGTAAGCGTGTCGGTAACTTCCTTATTGTTGACTGATATTACCTGTCACATGAATTCGTTGAATTCAAAGCTGCAAACACCAGATCAATTGACTTATGAAATTTACGGACATGTGACATTCTATCAGAGGAAACTGAATCTATTTGGAAACTAAATGAGAAATGCAAATACTACCTGTGACTTTTAAACTACGGTATGTGGTAACAGCAAAAATCATTTTGTAACTTCGCTTTCTACGCAGACTGGTAGAGGATGGCATTGTTTGGCTGCAACTCTTCTCGCGGATTAAATCCAATTAGAACATTGAGAGACTGGTTCCCAACACGAAGGTTCAAGTTTCCCATTAAAATGGGAAGTAACATATATTATGTATTTTCTTAGTTGGTTGGTTCCTCAGTTTAGGGGCTGCGACAACGCGGTCATGTAGCCCCGTGTACTTGGGGTGTGTGTAGAAACTGTCTGATAACCGGTGTTAATTGTGATGGCTGTATAAGTGTGTGTTATCTGTTTCTAATTCAAGTAAGGGCTGCAGATGTTCAATTATTTAGTAGGCTAGTTCCTACTTTTGCTACCAAACGCCACCTTCAATGACAACTAGTTCTGAACTTGGTTACTAGATGCCACCTCAGTCGGCTGCTGGCAACGAAGGTTGGAACCTAAGAGCGTTAGTAAAATCTAACCTATAATTTAGCTTCATTCAAGTTAATTAGTGGACGGTTCTTTTACATTCCATAAATCTATGACATGGGCCCGCCGGCTTTACTTCCCCTCCGAAGGAGGGCATACTGAGGGATGTTTAACTCTCTTAAAAAATCCGACGACTTCGGCCGGGTTTCAACCCGCGACCTTGGGCATACAATCTCAGTATATTTACTTATTATTATTGATTTAAGCCCACTAAGGAGAGCTTGTGACGTTCCTTTTCGATGATCTCTTCCGTTCCCAATATCTCTTGAGCCCGGCTTCTCTCCTGCGAGAGGGATTTCCTACACCTATAGACACGTTGGGAGGCGGGGACCGTATCACCAAATTTGGAACGTTGTTGGACATCAAGGTCAGAAATACCAGGGAATACAAGTTATGGGACTTCATTGAGCCATAGGCTTGGAGTCTTGTAGCTTTTAATCAAGGAGAAGATCCGCTTGGTAAGCCTGCCAATGTCTGCGGATATTGAACCAAGGAACACATTAAAGAAAGAATTATGTAATTAGGTTATTTTGGCTAGGATTTGAAACCGAGTGTGCGAGTCTTGAAGCAGCTAGAGCCTATGTTTGCAGCTAGTTTTAGCTCAGAGTGTGCGAGTCTTCAAGCAGCTAGAGCCTATGTTTGCAGATAGTTTTAGCTCGGAGTGTGCGAGTCTTCAAGCAGCTAGAGCCTATGTTTGCAGATAGATTTAGCTTCGAATGTGCGAATCTTGAAGCAGCTAGAGCATATGTTTGCAGCTAGTTTTAGCTCAGAGTGTGCGAGTCTTGAAGCAGCTAGAGCCTATGTTTGCAGCTAGTTTTAGCTCAGAGTGTGCGAGTCTTGAAGCAGCTAAAGCCTATGTTTGCAGATAGTTTTAGCTCAGAGTGTGCGAGTCTTGAAGCAGCTAGAGCCTATGTTTGCAGATAGTTTTAGCTCAGAGTGTGCGAGTCTTCAAGCAGCTAGAGCCTATGTTTGCAGATAGTTTTAGCTTCGAATGTGCGAGTCTTGAAGCAGCTAGAGCATATGTTTGCAGCTAGTTTTAGCTCAGAGTGTGCGAGTCTTGAAGCAGCTAGAGCCTATGTTTGCAGCTAGTTTTAGCTCAGAGTGTGCGAGTCTTGAAGCAGCTAGAGCCTATGTTTGCAGATAGTTTTAGCTCAGAGTGTGCGAGTCTTGAAGCAGCTAGAGCCTATGTTTGCACCTAGTTTTAGCTCAGAATGTGCGAGTCTTGAAGCAGCTAGAGCATATGTTTGCAGCTAGTTTTAGCTCAGAGTGTGCGAGTCTTGAAGCAGCTAGAGCCTATGTTTGCACCTAGTTTTAGCTCAGAATGTGCGAGTCTTGAAGCAGCTAGAGCCTATGTTTGCACCTAGTTTTAGCTCAGAATGTGCGAGTCTTGAAGCAGCTAGAGCCTATGTTTGCAGCTAGTTTTAGCTCAGAGTGTGCGAGTCTTGAAGCAGCTAGAGCCTATGTTTGCAGCTAGTTTTAGCTCAGAGTGTGCGAGTCTTGAAGCAGCTAGAGCCTATGTTTGCACCTAGTTTTAGCTCAGAATGTGCGAGTCTTGAAGCAGCTAGATCATATGTTTGCAGCTAGTTTTAGCTCAGAGTGTGCGAGTCTTGAAGCAGCTAGAGCCTATGTTTGCACCTAGTTTTAGCTCAGAGTGTGCGAGTCTTGAAGCAGCTAGAGCCTATGTTTGCACCTAGTTTTAGCTCAGAATGTGCGAGTCTTGAAGCAGCTAGAGCCTATGTTTGCAGCTAGTTTTAGCTCAGAGTGTGCGAGTCTTGAAGCAGCTAGAGCCTATGTTTGCAGCTAGTTTTAGCTCAGAATGTGCGAGTCTTGAAGCAGCTAGAGCCTATGTTTGCAGCTAGTTTTAGCTCAGAGTGTGCGAGTCTTGAAGCAGCTAGAGCCTATGTTTGCAGCTAGTTTTAGCTCTTAGTGTGCGAGTCGTGAAGCAGCTAGAGCCTATGTTTGCAGCTAGTTTTAGCTCTTAGTGTGCGAGTCTTGAAGCAGCTAGAGCCTATGTTTGCAGCTAGTTTTAGCTCTTAGTGTGCGAGTCTTGAAGCAGCTAGAGCCTATGTTTGCAGCTAGTTTTAGCTCAGAGTGTGCGAGTCTTGAAGCAGCTAGAGCCTATGTTTGCAGCTAGTTTTAGCTCAGAGTGTGCGAGTCTTGAAGCAGCTAAAGCCTATGTTTGCAGCTAGTTTTAGCTCAGAGTGTGCGAGTCTTGAAGCAGCTAGAGCCTATGTTTGCAGCTAGTTTTAGCTCAGAGTGTGCGAGTCTTGAAGCAGCTAGAGCCTATGTTTGCAGCTAGTTTTAGCTCAGAGTGTGCGAGTCTTGAAGCAGCTAGAGCATATGTTTGCAGCTAGTTTTAGCTCAGAGTGTGCGAGTCTTGAAGCAGCTAGAGCCTATGTTTGCAGCTAGTTTTAGCTCAGAGTGTGCGAGTCTTGAAGCAGCTAGAGCCTATGTTTGCAGCTAGTTTTAGCTCAGAGTGTGCGAGTCTTGAAGCAGCTAGAGCATATGTTTGCAGCTAGTTTTAGCTCAGAGTGTGCGAGTCTTGAAGCAGCTAGAGCCTATGTTTGCACCTAGTTTTAGCTCAGAGTGTGCGAGTCTTGAAGCAGCTAGAGCCTATGTTTGCAGCTAGTTTTAGCTCAGAGTGTGCGAGTCTTGAAGCAGCTAGAGCCTATGTTTGCACCTAGTTTTAGCTCAGAATGTGCGAGTCTTGAAGCAGCTAGAGCATATGTTTGCAGCTAGTTTTAGCTCAGAGTGTGCGAGTCTTGAAGCAGCTAGAGCCTATGTTTGCAGCTAGTTTTAGCTCAGAGTGTGCGAGTCTTGAAGCAGCTGGAGCCTATGTTTGCAGCTAGTTTTAGCTCTGAGTGTGCGAGTCTTGAAGCAGCTAGAGCCTATGTTTGCACCTAGTTTTAGCTCAGAATGTGCGAGTCTTGAAGCAGCTAGAGCATATGTTTGCAGCTAGTTTTAGCTCAGAGTGTGCGAGTCTTGAAGCAGCTAGAGCCTATGTTTGCAGCTAGTTTTAGCTCAGAGTGTGCGAGTCTTGAAGCAGCTAGAGCCTATGTTTGCACCTAGTTTTAGCTCAGAGTGTGCGAGTCTTGAAGCAGCTAGAGCCTATGTTTGCAGCTAGTTTTAGCTCAGAGTGTGCGAGTCTTGAAGCAGCTAAAGCCTATGTTTGCAGCTAGTTTTAGCTCAGAGTGTGCGAGTCTTGAAGCAGCTAGAGCCTATGTTTGCAGCTAGTTTTAGCTCTGAGTGTGCGAGTCTTGAAGCAGCTAGAGCATATGTTTGCAGCTAGTTTTAGCTCTGAGTGTGCGAGTCTTGAAGCAGCTAAAGCCTATGTTTGCAGCTAGTTTTAGCTCAGAGTGTGCGAGTCTTGAAGCAGCTAGAGCCTATGTTTGCAGCTAGTTTTAGCTTAGAGTGTGCGAGTCTTGAAGCAGCTAGAGCCTATGTTTGCAGCTAGTTTTAGCTCAGAGTGTGCGAGTCTTGAAGCAGCTAAAGCCTATGTTTGCACCTAGTTTTAGCTTAGAGTGTGCGAGTCTTGAAGCAGCTAAAGCCTATGTTTGCAGCTAGTTTTAGCTCTGAGTGTGCGAGTCTTGAAGCAGCTAGAGCCTATGTTTGCACCTAGTTTTAGCTCAGAGTGTGCGAGTCTTGAAGCAGCTAGAGCCTATGTTTGCACCTAGTTTTAGCTCAGAGTGTGCGAGTCTTGAAGCAGCTAGAGCCTATGTTTGCACCTAGTTTTAGCTCCGAGTGTGCGAGTCTTGAAGCAGCTAAAGCCTATGTTTGCAGCTAGTTTTAGCTCAGAGTGTGCGAGTCTTGAAACAGCTAGAGCATATGTTTTCAGCTAGTTTTAGCTCTGAATGTGCGAGTCTTGAAGCAGCTAGAGCCTATGTTTGCAGCTAGTTTTAGCTCAGAGTGTGCGAGTCTTGAAGCAGCTAGAGCCTATGTTTGCAGCTAGTTTTAGCTCAGAGTGTGCGAGTCTTGAAGCAGCTAAAGCCTATGTTTGCAGCTAGTTTTAGCTCCGAGTGTGCGAGTCTTGAAGCAGCTAAAGCCTATGTTTGCAGCTAGTTTTAGCTCAGAGTGTGCGAGTCTTGAAGCAGCTAAAGCCTATGTTTGCAGCTAGTTTTAGCTCAGAGTGTGCGAGTCTTGAAGCAGCTAAAGCCTATGTTTGCAGCTAGTTTTAGCTCAGAGTGTGCGAGTCTTGAAGCAGCTAGAGCCTATGTTTGCACCTAGTTTTAGCTCAGAGTGTGCGAGTCTTGAAGCAGCTAGAGCCTATGTTTGCAGCTAGTTTTAGCTCAGAGTGTGCGAGTCTTGAAGCTGCTAGAGCCTATGTTTGCACCTAGTTTTAGCTCAGAGTGTGCGAGTCTTGAAGCAGCTAGAGCCTATGTTTGCACCTAGTTTTAGCTCAGAATGTGCGAGTCTTGAAGCAGCTAGAGCCTATGTTTGCACCTAGTTTTAGCTATGAATGTGCGAGTCTTGAATCAGCTAGAGCCTATGTTTGCAGCTAGTTTTAGCTCTGAGTGTGCGAGTCTTGAAGCAGCTAGAGCCTATGTTTGCAGCTAGTTTTAGCTCTGAGTGTGCGAGTCTTGAAGCAGCTAGAGCCTATGTTTGCAGCTAGTTTTAGCTCTGAGTGTGCGAGTCTTGAAGCAGCTAGAGCCTATGTTTGCAGCTAGTTTTAGCTCTGAGTGTGCGAGTCTTGAAGCAGCTAGAGCCTATGTTTGCAGCTAGTTTTAGCTCTGAGTGTGCGAGTCTTGAAGCAGCTAGAGCCTATGTTTGCCGCTAGTTTTAGCTCAGAGTGTGCGAGTCTTAAAGCAGCTACAGTCTATGTTTGCGGTGAAGCCCTCAAGTGCTGGGTGGACCACACGGACACTAATATTGACACTGCCTCTGTTCACTGGAGTAGAAAACACATGCGCTCATTTCCTAGCCCGCGGCAAAGTTAGAAAGTAAACTACCTCCAACCCTCTCATGTTCTATTTGAAGCAGTGTTGGCCACGGTTCCTGTAGGGTAATTTGGTTATAGTAAAATGTAACTGCAACACTAGATGAGACAAAATCTGGGGCTTGCCACGGTGGGTGAGTGGTTAACGTGTCGGTCTACTAACCCCAAGCTTGCAGATTCGCTCCTGGCCATGGTAAGTGATTTTTGAAAGGTGGATAAAATTACGACCCGCATGTCATACGATGTTGGCATGTCAAAGAACCCATTTGAATTCTGTATGCCGTGTTCATAATTACAAAATTGATCTCGGGAGTTTCCGCCAACACAAAGTTCCTCATTTCTCTACTAGAAAGCGCTATAGTGTTCAAGGAGCTTAGATATCACACCTCCTTGACTTTCATAGTGTTTCAAGGAACGACGAAATTCGGCATGCAAGCTACCCTCTGGGTGTCAAGTTACAATGCATGCACCCAGCACAGAGGCCATACGATATTATTATTATTATTACAAAATCCGGTGGGAAAAAATTTAAACTACCGGTACTGAAATTAGTCAAACAGTATTGCCAACCCCACGAATACGGCACTAATGTATGAAGTTTCATCCAGACCAATGATTATGCCCAGACTAATAATTGCTATCTGGATTTTGCTGACGATTTGTGTCTCCTGTCTGAGGCACACGGTGAAATGCAAGCAAAGCTTGAAGACCTGGTTGTAGAAGGGAAAAAGGTGGGACTAACGATAAACTCAAAAAAGACCAAGGCCCTAAAAACTAACACCAACAAAATTGACCCATTTTTCTTCGAGGATGAACCTGTAGAGGATGTCGATAGCTTTACTTACTTGGGCAGTGTGGTGATTAAAGATGGAGGAGCGGCAAAGGATGTTTCCAAAAAGCAAACGGCGCCTTTGTGCGGCTCTATCAGGTGTGGAAGAACAGCAAAATATCCATAAAGACCAAACTTCGTATCTTCCGGAGTAATGTCAGGTCCGTTCTGATATATGGGTCTGAGACTTGGAAGGTAACTAAGGAAATCACCTCCAGGCTGCAGACCTTTGTCAACCGCTGCTTAAGAAAGATCTTAAACATCTACTGGCCGGAAGTAATCTCCAACCAAGAACTTTGGAGAAGGACGGGTGAAACGGAGATGGCCATACAAATTAAGAGACGGAAATGGAAATGGATCGGACATACCCTGAGGAAAGGAAATGAAGCCATTGAGAGAGTGGCACAGGGTACGAGGAGGAGAGGGTGATCCAAGCAAACGTGGCGCAGATCTGTCCACTTGGAGGCTATAGAGGAGGGAAAGACCTGGAGTGAGGTGAAGAGGTTGTCAGCAAACCGGACCAGATGGAGATGCTTCATTGATTCCACGAGGGACAATAGGAACTAAGTCAAGTAAGTCAATAATTGCTATAGTAAAACCATCATTACTTGCGACTTGACGTTTCAGTGTTACCCTAGAGCTATCTGGCGGTCAGAAGGAAAATCACTCTAAGTAGCCAATCACAGGCAGCCATTCAAATCGATATATCGCGACAAATCGAGTTTCCTTCGTGACGTCAGGATTTAGCGAACGCAACTCTAACTATTGATGGCTTTACTATAGGGAGCGTGGCCCTGCGGGCCGAATTAGCTAATATATACACCCCTGGTTTTTGTCACGCACAATGGGGATAGTCACGCGTCAATAATCTTGATCCGGGCCAATTAATGCATTTTCACATACTGTAATTACAATATTACGTGTGTCGTGTGGTGTATTTTGTATCCGATATGTTCGCAACAATGATATGACGTCAATGATTTTGTGCGCCTGAGTAACAGTTGGATAGACAACATGCGCCTCGGAAACATGGCTGCCGTCGTTGAAGGATCTAAGATGACGATGTCATTAGCAAATATCAGAGTTGAAATTATTTATCCTTGAATATTTACTTCTACTTTTTTTCTCTCTAATTTCCTTCTTTGCTTGTACAGATTGTAAAGAATGGGTGATAAGTTGCAGCCTTGCCTTACACCTAAAGTCTTTCAGCTCGAATAACTACCGTCTGGTTTTTGTACAGATTGAAGATCACCCTCCTATCCCTCTACTTTATTTCAATCGTTTTCAAAATGTCAAACAACTTACTTCAATCAACGTTATTATTATTATTGATTATAATGTATTTATTTATCGTATGGTATATACACAACAGGAAAATATAAATAGAAAACTGAGTACTACAAAGATAAGCCCATATGACTTACATAATGAAGAGATTATGGTGTAGCGTTCAGGAAGTCACGTGCACTCTTGGTGCACTCCATCACTATTATGCCAAACAGCTCCACAGTCACATCTTGGGGATTGTATTTTCCCCCATTTGAAGAGGGCATCAGCACATCTACCATGGCTCGTACCGATGCGATTCAAAGTGGACCAAACCGAGCGTGGTTGATCGAATTCTGGAAGTTTTCTTGTCAAGATGGCCGAGTCCTGTATTGTGGGGGGCAACCTTCAAGCCAATGTTGTTTCCATGAGTTGTTCATGTTAAAGCCAACATGGAGTAGAGAATGTCTGGGTTCTGGATTTAAGCCTGTTTAATTCGATGATCGGAACGTCAGTAAGAACAGGCAGTTGTAGGTCAACAATCTTCCGAAATTCCCGAATAAGGGCACTCTTCTTCTAACTTGTGGGGGTGGTATATGGCTCAGAACAGGCAGCCAATAAGTGGGGGTAGATCGTATTGTTCCACTAACGATGCGCATTGTTACATTTAATAATTGATTGCCATTACAGTAATTCTTGATTATTTATGTAATATGGTTAACATTATAGCCTCCACATATCCTTATTCCAAGCGTTTGAGCTATAGTTATGCTCCTTAGAAATCTGAACCTTTCCCAAGAGCTCCTATATGGAACGAGATTTATTGTAAGAAATTCGTATGAAAATTGCCCGGATTTGGAAATAATAAGTGCAGTTAAAATTAGGATTTACCTCATCAAGATTTTGTCATGGCCAGCAGAATCGTGAGTGAAATCATTCGACGCCCTTTAAGTTGCAATGGTGTCAAAATAATATAACTTATGGCACAAAGAATGTATAAGAAAATTCTTCAGTAAATGTTTTCCCATTGACGGTCATGTTTTGACGAGTTTCAATTAGATATGGCTTATTATCCAGGATAGTGGCTTCGGTGGCGAGGTTGTTAGCATGCTGAACAGCTGTGCCCAAGATCGCGGGTTCAAACCCGGCCGAAGTCGTCGGATTTTTTATGAGCGTTAAAATCGTTCAGCATGCCTTCCTTCGGAGGGGAAGTAAAGCCCGCGGTCCCATGTCATAGATTTATGGCATGTAAAAGATCCTTCCACTAACTAAACTTGTGTGAAGCTAAATTTCTAGGTCATATTTCCTTTAAACGCTCTATCAAAGTTCCAACCTTCACTACTAGGTGTCAGTGAGTTCTTGTAGCGAAATTTGTAACTACTTGAAATTGAACGGAACTTTTAGCTCACCCCATGGGCGTCCGCTTGAAGCAGCTACAACCTCTGGCGAGTGGAACATGTCCTCGGATACTCCCGTTACTAAAAGCCATACGCTAAATAAATAAATAAATAAATAAATAAATAAATAAATAATCCACGATAATCCCTAAATTGCTCCTTCCTATAAGAAGGAACGAAATGTTCGTGACTGTTAAAGGTAGCTGTAAATCACCGCCGACATAACATTTGGCAGGCTCCACGCTGGTCGATATTCTCCCCGTTAGATCTGATGTACTTGTGTATTTAATTACAACATGTTTGAAGATTCAAATTACAATTCCTCCTCCTCCTCTGACTGTGTGTAATAACAAATCCACATCGCGGAGCGCTTCGCATCGCCTGGGGGCAGCATCTTAATCATAGCGTCTAAAAGCTGCCGGCTCGAGGCTGCGAGTCTATCCTCAATTACTGAATTACTCTGCCTTTTGCATCGCAAGTGAACTGGGTCACGATGTGAGGAGCAGTTCACATTCCTTGCTTATTGGTGCTTGCTTCCTTACTTCCTTTCTGCAGTCATTCCTTCCCTCCTTCAGTCATTCCTTCGTTCCTTCAGTTATTCCTTCCTTCGATCAGTTATTCCTTCATTCCTTCAGTTATTCCTTCCTTCCTTCCTTCCTTCAGTCATCCCTTCCCTCCTTCAGTCATTCCTTCGTTCCTTCAGTTATTCCTTCCCTCCTTCAGTCATCCCTTCCCTCCTTCAGTCATTCCTTCGTTCCTTCAGTCATTCCTTCCTTCCTTCAGTTATTCCTTCCTTCCTTCAGTTATTCCTTCCTTCCTTCAGTTATTCCTTCCTTCCTTCAGTTATTCATTTCTTCCTTCAGTCATTCCTTCCTTCCTTCAGTTATTCCTTCCTTCCCAGTTATTCCTTCCTTCCTTCAGTTATTCCTTCCTTCCTTCAGTTATTCCTTCCTTCCTTCAGTTATTCCTTCCTTCCTTCAGTTATTCATTTCTTCCTTCAGTCATTCCTTCCTTCCTTCCTTCAGTTATTCCTTCCTTCCCAGTTATTCCTTCCTTCCTTCAGTTATTCCTTCCTTCCTTCAGTTATTCATTTCTTCCTTCAGTCATTCCTTCCTTCCTTCAGTTATTCCTTCCTTCCCAGTTATTCCTTCCTTCCTTCAGTTATTCCTTCCTTCCTTCAGTTATTCCTTCATTCCTTCAGTTATTCCTTCCTTCCTTCCTTCCTTCCTTCCTTCAGTCATTCCTTCCTTCAGTCATTCCTTCTCTCCTTTATTTAACTACCCTTTTTTCCTTTGTTTCTCACCTTCTTCCTCCCTTTCACCTCAAGGGGTTGACAACGTTAGCCTCGGTTATGCTCGGTATTGCTTCCACTTGCGAGATTATTATGATCGTTCCTTGATTCCTATCGATATCGTAGTTGAGTATAGCAGTTGACTCAATAGAACCATCGATTGTAACACGCTTATTGCTTGTTGCAGGCTTCCTGAACGCCAACACGGACGCCTACCTGCGCTCCCCAGCTAACTATGGGCTCATGGACCAGATCGCGGCTCTTCACTGGATCCAGGAGAACATCGCCGTGTTTGGAGGAGACCCGAGTAACGTCACCATTGTGGGACACGGCACAGGGGCGGCGTGCGTCAACCTGCTGATGGCGTCCAGCGCCGTGCCCGATGGTGAGTACTTGTCTCCCTTGCTACTACCGTGCTGGGGGAACTAACTGTGGACATGGTGCTTACCATGGCAACAAGATTTCGTCATCTAATTCAGTGATGATGATGATCAGGTGCCTTCAAGTCGGCGTCGATCCTAGCGACTGCATGGATGGACTGCTTCCATATGATTCGGTATTCAGCCATATACTTCAGGTCCTTCACTGACACATTAAAACTCAAAATATAAGATAGCTGCTAGAAACAACATCCTACGCAAATTATCAGGAACCAACTGGGTACACAACCACAAACAATCAGAACATCAGCTCTATGCTACTCTGCAGGCGAATACGCCTCCCCGGTTTGGTACAGGTCAGCTCATGAGAAGCAGGTCGACATCGCTCTCAACTAAAGTTGCAGGATCATTACAGGATGCTTAAAACCAACACCTATTGAGAAAATCCAACTTCTAGCTGGTATTTATCTATTTATTTATTTATTTATTTATTTGCGCACAACAGGATTTTCATCCCAATTATAGTGGCATAAAGATTACACAGTATGTTATCTTGCAACTTATACTAACTTAAACTAAACAGTAACTAAATAAAACTTATTAAAATAACTAGTTGTGAAATTAAAACAGTATGGTACAAATAATACATGTGTAATACAAGGTTGGCTCGGTAGAATGACACAGTGGTACGAATTCATGATTTACAATTTGCAAGTTTTGAGTCATTATTTCAGGAGAGTGGTTAGGAATTCCATCAAAAATACTGTCAAGGAAGTACTAAAATCTATGGCATTATTTCTTTGAGCAACAGTGTTGAAAATATAACATAGCCTGTTCAGCGGTGAATTTTTGTGGCCAGATGTCCTGGTTCTTTTATTTTCAATGTGATATTGTTCCTAGAATTGATGCGTGATACATGGAAATTTAAGAGAGAAAGGAATTCGGAATCATCAATTGAATTGTTTATAATTTTGAAAAGGAATTTCATAGCATCTATTTTTCTTCGTATTTCTAAACTGTCCACATCAAAATTTATTAGCAGTTCCTGGTATGGTATCAATTGAGGATAGTTGGCTGTTCTTTTAAAATGTAGATACTTTAGGAATTTATTTTTTGTGTTTTCAATCATTGAGGTATATGTCTTGCATCTAGGACTCCATATAATGCTAGCATATTCTAGTTTCGGTCTGACTAGTGTGTTGTACAGGCGGATACACGTGCTTATGTTTTTGAATGGTTTTGTATTCCTGATAACAATTCCAAGTGTCTTGTTTGAGTCAGCTATCATTTTCCGTATATGGGGGGTAAACGTTAGTTCTCTATCTAGCAACAAACCGAGATCTTTGTTTTCATGAACTGATTTCAGGACACTGCAACCTAACTTGTAATTAAAAAGTCCTCTCGGCACGCCGGAAGGCGGAGATAGATTTCACCGGACAAACTTGGGGATAGGCGAAAATAGGCAGAATATGCAGGTTTTCGTAGAAGGATCAGACCTCATTTATTGTGGGAAAGTATTTTATAATTGGAACTTCATTAACTTTGTTTTTCGTCATTTTATGCATATTTTAAACATTTTATTGTCTTATGGGGACGGTAACCTTCTTGTCATTTGGGGTCCATTTTTATACTTGGGGTCACACTGTCCTTATGGGTGAGTTAGCCGAGGTCGTTGCGGCATGACTGTTGGCAGTCGCTCACATCCGGGAGGCAAGGAGGTTCGAATCCCCCCGCCGGCAACCTTGAAGATGGTCTTCTGTGGTTTCCCATCTTCCTTCCAGGCAAATGCCGGGGTTGGTTCCTAACTATAGGCCACAGCCGCTACCTTCCAAATCCTTGACCCTCCCATCCAACATTCCTCCCCAACGGTACTTGTAGCTCACCCATTGGGTGTCCGTCTCGAAGCAGCTACAAAACTGGCGAGCCGAACATGTCCTCGGACACTCCCGGCACTAAAAGCCATACGCTAAAAAAAATAAAAAAAAACTGTCCTTATGCAAGGTTTCGACACTGATGTGTAACTATGTAATGGTCTGTTACTTCTTCGCGCAAAATTATATCTCCCGCAGAGATTTTGGTTGGTTCCTCAGTTTAGGGGCTGCGACAACACGGTCATGTAGCCCCGTGTTCCTTGGGTAAGAGTAGAATCTGTCTGATAAACGGTGTGAATTGTGATGGCTGTATTAGTCTTTAATTCAGTTAAGGACTGCAGACGGTCAATTTCAAGCAGTAGTTCCTAATGTTGCAACCAGATACTACCGTCAACGACACCTAGCTGTGAACTTGGCTACTAGATGCCACCGCAACCAGCAACTCGCAACGAAGGTTGGAACTTCCCCTCCAAAGGAAAGCATACTGAGGGATTTTTAGCGCTCTTAGAAAATCTGACGACTTCGGCCGGCTTTGAACCCGCGACCTTAGGCATAGAAGTTCAGCATGCTACCAGTTACGTCACCGAAGACGCTTCACACTTAGTCAGATGGAAATCTGAATCTGATCTCATGCAAGTGCGCTATCATGGCAACGTCTGATGGCTCATCCCTCATCAATTTAGTAGTGTTGTGCCCGTTTAGACCGGAGTCCTCACGACCACATATGCATTTTACCAATAATCAGTCAGCACGAGAGTCAAAATATCCCGGAGCGCCAGATGGGTTAAAGCAAATCGCAAAAACGACATCAAATTAAAAAAATGCTTTGCTGATTTTTGGCTCAATGCAACAATAAGGATAGAAGGAGATTTAATTGGGAGAAACACATCTGGTAAAATTATCTCAGTGTATTCTAAAGTTAAAATCTGACTGCAAGAATGCTCAAAGCAGCATCACTCCACGTGTGGCGATCCACACTCTTATTTACACACAATATACAGAAATTTTCCAAACACATTTGACAATCTTTTTGGAAACACAAGTCCGATTAATAGTCCTGTGGACTGTGTTCCAAAATTATTAATCTTTAATTCCAGTTCAAAATTAATTGTCCATACTGGAAATAACGTAGATCACTGTTTGACTATTTACATGATATTAACACTCGTAGAATAAATGTTTATAGAATTTCTTAAACTTTCACTTGTTTTTCCAGTTTCAAAAATATATCGTCGAAAATATTATTATCATCGTAGCAACACAAATTATTTATACATATTAATAACATCTGAAAAGTATTTGACCATTGAGCATAGCATCGAAGAACTGTGCGAAGCACAACAACAATTAATTGTTCTTCTGACATTAAACATTCGAGAAGTGACTCGATTATGAACTTCAAGTTCCAAACAAAATATATGATTTCTGAATCATCAACTTGATCAATAAATGGTTGAACCATTCAACTATTAGATTTTCCACTTGGAATCATTATTATAAAAATATTTATATTCATGGCCATTTCTAGTAACTTTCACAACTTGCAATTCTTCGACAGAATGCGGAAATAAGAATTGTAGTTTTATAATGAATTAATTTAGTTCATGGCACTAGGATTGAAAATATCCTTCAAATTATTCGTGGTTAAAGAATTATTTTTAATTGGCAGTGGCCCATTCTATTATTTGTGTAAGAACACAATATTACAACAACAACGGCAAAGGTCTTCCTCTGAAGAAGAATAAACTACTATCATGACAAATCCGGGTTCTAGCAAAATCAAAGTCTAAATGGAATTCGTAAACAAGGTTGAAATAAGAACTGATGGTTTTAAAGAAATAACCTTCGGGTTATTCATACGACGAAATGTGTGGCTCCAATACTCCTACTATAAACCTGAGCCATCGAACCTGCTATTTGATTGATGCTCGAAAAAACCTTCATTCCTGCGACTTAACATGCGCACCTGGGAATGGCATTTCAACTACTCCACACACATAAATTATCTTCCCAAAATTTATACAATAAATCAAGCCTCTGCTTGTTATCAACACTGGAAGATTAATAAACTTACAAGTTTATTTTATTTTACCATTCAGTTCAACCCGTGAATTTACCATACTTATGAAAATCTTCATTTCACTTTCGAGTGTATTTACGTCATGATTTTATATAAATACAAAAATATCCTATTTGATACAAATATCATTTGCTTCCCGTTTCATGCCTCTCCGTGTTATCTGAAACATATACTTTGCTCAATGCAAATATCAACTGTTCAACCAGAACTGAAATGTTGGTTGAATGCGGGCTTGCGCTAACCACTCTCCTTCGGAAAATCTCCTGTTCCAGACTAGAAATGATTAAACTACTTCATAGGCTCTTTCTCAATACATATGATTATTAGAAAATATAATATCCAAGAATTATTTAGAAAAATTATAAAAATTATTATTATTATTATTAGTGGATTATTATTATTATTATTATTAATATTTCAAATATGTTTAATTATCATCTCATTATGTGAGAATCCACATGTTCGAACCTTCGAATATGGAAAAAATATCCATTCCTCAACAAAAATAAATTTAACTTTTACAGTTACATCGGGGGTTTTCCGTGGTTTCCTTAAAATATGAAAAATTCAAATATATCTTCGAAATGCTCGGTCATCGATCCTAAACTGTTCTGAGTGCTGAAAATTCTCAGAATAACTCTAACAAGTCTTGCGTAAATCATTGCAAGATTTAAATACGACGAAAAAAATGTGTTGGTCATCTGCAGAAAAATAGTTTGTTCCAATTAGCTAGGCATAATATAATTCAAATGTGGCTTACATTTCTTGATGGTCTTGAAGCGTAGTAAACCTGGTCTGTACCAGATTTATCCATAGACATGCCCTATCGGACAAGCACGTATAATCCTTGTATCGGCCGCCATTGTAGACCCACAAATCGTCTAGTCAGACATAGTGGTAGTATCATTCGACGTTTGAATAAACTGTGGTTCCATTATAATATGGGCTTCTATCAAAGCCATAACAGTTTGTTGAAATAGGGTCAGATCTAAGTGATCTCTTATTAGATATGTCAGTTGTAACATAACTCAATGTAATCTCATCAGTACAAGAAAAACATTGACAGTCTAAGCAATTAACGGCTGTTCTGAAGATCGTTCCCTGGGCATGGTTTATTAATATCACCATCTGCCATGCGCTAAGCAACCTGCAGTTTCCCTTGCGTAGACTAAAGAACGCCACCGTTATAGACTAGTCTTCAATGTACTGACAGATCGAAGTGGTTAACTAGTTACAAATATGAAAAACTGACGGAATGGATTTAAACATCCAAGTATTAAGTTACTACTGGACTGTGACAAAATACTATTTTCTAGACAAAGTCTAGCATATGTCCTTTTGGAAATATAAATATTTCCACCAATGTCTGTAGAAATCAATCACCTCAGTGATTCTCCTCACCAGAAACTTACTAAGTTCCAACTCGTTTGCGCAGCACTTCTCGTGACTATCACGATTTGAAAAGAACTTCTGCGTAGATGCGGCAACCATGTGCCTTGGCTCAGCGTAGACGCAACTTGCTTGCCAAGTGCTTGTGTTAGAATGAGCTAACCATGCCTGCTCCAGCTGGCTTTTATTCAAAACGGTCAGGGTCACGCGTCATCACCTGATATCTGGAAATCCTCATATCTCTTGAATCCCTGGTCCGATTTACTTGATACTAATTGCGTTCTCTTTCATTTGGCCGTGCCAGTAATCTGATCCCAGTCTCAAGTCTCTACTCCATAGTTAACTATTTAATCAATAAATAGCCTCCACCTCTGCTATTACTCGCTACGTCACTTGACATCCAACTATCGGTAAAATTCTTCTAAATGCTTCTCGAAGCAATGTAGCGCGATATTCAAATATCTGAACTTTCAAAAGCGGCTACAGCCTTTCCCTTGATATCTAGGTGTCTGAATCTTGGAATACCCATTCCTAGATTTGGGCACATCCACCCCACACCTAGCAAAAAATAAAAATTGAATTTTTTTTATTTTTCCTATCTACACATTAAATCATCTGGTTCTTGAATAATAGATCTTCAAATTCGATGCATTATAAGTTCCCACGATGTTACCAGTTCGTGTATTGGCTACTTCATAGCTTCCATTATTGTTTACTTCCACAATACGATAGGGTCCAGCGTAAAGGCTTGCAAATTTCGAGTACACTCGATTTTGCACGTCAGAGGGTGTAGGTCTTTTCATTAAAACAAGAGTTCCTACGCGCAAGGGTCTGCGAAAATGCTTTCCTCTCACTCTGCGCTCTCTCTTCTCAGCTTGGCTCCTTAACTTGTCTAAAGCTAGAGTTTCCCTCATCTGACGACTTGGTTCAATCTCAGGTGGAATAGAGATGATTCGATCCCATAATCGTGTTGGTTTAATTCCATGATGAAGCAACATGGGAATCTGTCCAGTACTCTCATGAATCGTAGAGTTGATGGATTCGGATGCTAAAGAAAGAACATCCATCCATTTCCAATGCTCATTTGGACAATAGAGGCGGCAAAATTTTGCTATCTCAGCCATCACGCGTTCCGCTGGATTGCTCTCTGGATGTCTAATAGAACAAAACAATTGTCTAATCCCAAGATTATTCATGATGGTTCGAAATTCCAAAGATGTAAATTGAGGTCCACGATCTGATAAAAGGAATTCCGGTTTGCCTGCTTCCGGAATCACGCTATCTCTAATTCTCTTCGCACAATACTTTGCGTTTGCCTTCTGAATTGGATGTAACATGGTGTATTTGCTTAATACATCCATGGTCACCAAAATATATCGGTTACCTCTTTTAGACTTTGGGAGAGGACCATATAAATCAGTCGCGAAGATTTCGCAAGGCTTAGAAGGAATAATAGGCCTTGGTAATTCTCTCAATAATCTAGAATTATGTTTACTCCTTTGGCATAAGTCGCATTCTCGAATAGTGTTCCTGACAGTTTGTCGCATTCGCTCCCACGAAAATTTCTCTTGAATCATGTTGACTGTCTTATCTACTCCAGCATGACCTGCGATTTTATGTGCCATCCAAATAATGGGTTTTTGCAATCGTGGAGGTATCACTACTCTCAGATTCGTATGGTCGGGATCTGCAAACTTGTAGATTAAACCATCTAACATCATAAAATCTCTTGAAATTCTTTCAGTTTCCACAAAATCATCATCATTTGGATCCATGTTTCCCTGTAGAAAACGAAAAATGTTCCTAAGACGTCGGTCTCTCCTCTGGGATAAATGCAATAACCTTAACCTTCTCAAGGTATCTTCATCCTCCTGCGTCAGGTTAACTTGAAAAACCTTAGATGTAGACTCCACTGCTCTACTCAACAAATCAGCTCCAACGTTCAACTTTCCAGGAGTGTGTTCAATAACTAGGTTGAATTGCTGAATAAAAAGTGACCATCTAGTTATTCTATCGCTGGCAAAGTTTGTTCTCAAAATAAACTCCAATGCGTGGTGATCAGTCCTCACAATGACTGAATGTCCAATTAACATTTTCTTCCACGACTCCAAAGCGAATATTACAGCAAGTGCTTCTAACTCTGTGGTGTAATAATTTCTCTCTGATGGACGAAGTTTTCTGCTAATGAACGCCAGGTAATGTCTCTTGTGGTCTTCATCTTCTTGAAGTAGAATAGCTCCAATCCCTACGGTGGATGCATCAGATTCTATGATGAAATTCTTGGTAAAGTCAGGATACTCCAATTTCACACTGTTTACCAATAACCTCTTGGCATCTTGAAATGACTGTTCACAATCTTTATCCCATTTCCATTTATTTCCTTTCTTTAACAATTCCTGCAATGGCGCAACTGTCTTGGTGAAGTTTGGACAATGCCCTGCAAAGAATTGGCATGTCCCGAGAAAACTGCGGACATTCTTCACTCTAGTAGGTCTAGGGAAATTTGCAATTGCTTGTATCTTCGTCTCATTGGGACGGTATCCTTCTCCATCCAAAATGTGACCCAAAAATTTTATTTCCTTTCGAAAGAACTGACATTTTCGAAGGTTTACCTTGAAGTTCGCTTTTCTCAAATCTGCGAATAACATTTGAAGATGTAACAAATGTTCCTCCTTAGTCTCGGATGCAATCAAGATATCATCAATATAACGAATTGCTATCTCTTTTACTTCAGGACTCAAATTTTGTTCTAGTGCTCTGATCAAAACGGATCCAGATGTTTTGACTCCAAATGGTAAACGGCGGAATACATATGTCTGCTGGTCAAACATAAATCCTGTAAACTTCTTAGAATCTTCACTAAGCCTAATATGATGGTAGGACGAAGTGAGATCAATATTAGAGAACCAGACCTTGCCTTGGAATTTCCTTAACAGTTCCCTAATGATTGGTGGTCTGTCATACTCTGGCAGTAATCTTGAATTCAAATTTCGCGCGTCTAAACATAGCCTCAGACTTCCATCTTGCTTAGATACTACTGCTAATGGATTGACATAAGATGTAGTGTACTTTTCAATCACATTGTTGCTTTCCATTTCCTTGATAAGCACTTTTACTCTTTCACGATGCTTTTCTGCTACTGGATACAATTTAGCATGAAAAGGTGCATCATCATTTACCCGAATACGATATTCAAAATCTTTAATTTCACCAGGCTTAATGTCAAAAATATCTTGATACTCTTCCAAAATCTTCCCTAGCTCTGGGGACTCCTTCTCAGTGTAGACTTCTCTTCCTTCAGCTTCATGAAAAATCAGAGACCATTGAGCATCTCCCTCGATGCCTTCCTCTTCTTTTCCCTCGAAGTTAATCTCTTCGGTATTCTTGAATTTGATCGTCTCTGTCTTCATATCTATCACTGCTTGATATTTCTGAATGAAATCTGCTCCCAATATCATGTCAAAAGCCATGTCCTTCATTACAACAAATACATGTCGGAAATCATGTCCTCCAATCTTAATACATAAGTATAATTGTGTTTTGCACAGAGATATATTGTATTGGGTATTATTCCTTGGATCTTAATTCCTGATACTGGAATCTCCTCTAAATTCTCTTTGAGCTTCCACAGAATATAAAGCTTCTCACTCACCAGACAAAGCATAGCCCCAGTATCGATCAAAGTATCGACAGGCATACCGAATACTTCGCATGATATGATTGGCATTCCAATTCTGGTACCCATTTCTTTTCGTTCGTCATTCTGTTGAATTAAGTCATCATCCTCTGCTTGCCATTTAATAATTCTGGAAGTGAAAGTATTCAAAATTCTATCTTCTACTGTGAATTCGAAGTTTTTTTTTTCATTACCATTCCCCCGGGATTGTTGTGTTCCCGATGGACCTGATTCGTTGGGCCTCTGCTCCAAAAATTGCAAGTTATCTTGGTGTCTTGCTTCCAAATTTTTCCTCGTCTCCTTGTTAAACTCTTCATTGGACTGACGAGTATCTACATTCCCTCTGTTATTGTAGTTGTTTCTACCATAATATCTTCTTTCCTGGTACCTTCCTTGACTATCTCGTGGTCTTCTCCATCGAGTATTGTATCGATTACCACCATCTGGTCTCGCATATGGTTTGTAACTGTATCTGTTACTGTACTGGTTCCATCCTCTTTTATTGGAATCTTCCCTCGGCGATTTCTCTTCTCGCTCCTCTCGAATCTCTCGAGGTGTTTGAGAATAACTATCAGCCATAACAGCATACACAGCGTTATTATTCTTTACTCCCTTCTGATGGAAGAATTGAGCGTTTGTATGATCCAGCTTCTGTAATACTTCATCAAATTGTTCCATATTGTAGATATCAGCAGCGATCAAAGTCCTCTGGACGTCTGCTGGAAACTGACGTATCAATGCAGTAATCAACTCGTTATCTGGCATTGGCGGATCTAAATGTTGGAGTTTAGACAGCTGTCCAGAAAAGTATGTAGAGTATCGAGTAGGTTGTGACGTCGAGAATCTCTTCGAATATAACTCTGCTCTGACTTGCTGTTGGGTTTCCGGGGACCAAAACTTCTTCAATAGCCCACGAGAAAACTCCTCAAAAGTGGTTAGAGTGGATCTAAATGCTCTAAACCAAAGAAGTGCAGGACCTTCCAAGAACTTCCCTATCACTCGGATCTGTCTTTCTTTAGGGATCTTAGAATCTTTCAGATAATCACCTGCTTCTCTCAAAAATTCCACGGGTGTCACAGAATCTCGCCCTGAAAATTTAGAAGGCTTATCTTCTATATTCTTAAATACTGTTATGGGGTTGGATTGAAATACTGTCCTGACCTCATCCTGTCTTTGACTATCCGTGTCTCTAGCTGCTCCTAGATTTATCTGTATCTGTTCCTTTCCCCTTGCATTTGGCATTTTTAAAAGATGATCAGACTGTTTCTCATCCTTGATTTGAGTTTTCATAGCCTCAAGTTCCTTCTGGTTTTCTTCTGCCATTTTCTTAATTGCTTCAGTTTCTTTACAATTGTCTTTAACATCAATGGATATCTGGTTCATAACAGCCTCATGACTTTTCAATGACCCTGTCATATCTGATATGTCCTTCTGAGTTGCTTGGATATCTTTGGCAATTACTTCAATATGGGATGACAAAGATTCCCTAATCTCCTTGAATCCCTCTTGATTCTCCAGCTTGAGTGTGTCTTTAATTTCATTGACAACTGTGGTTTTGATTTCAGTTTGCAATTCACTAATCACACCTTCTCTTATTTCTCCCATGACAAGTTCTTTGAATTGTTCCGTTAAACGTTGAACAACTAGAATTCCCATCTCGTTACTCTCCTTCTTCACTCTGACTTCCAGGTTGACCATGTCTTCACCAACTTTCCTAAGACCATGTTCTATCCTATCAGCTAAGCTTTGGGATCGAAGATCGGCATCGCGAAATTTATCGTCCATTAAACTAGCGTTAGTAGCTAATGAAGTTTCGAGCTCATGTGTTTTATCGCATAATTTATTCATTTTACTTTCAAGTGTCATTTTCAAAATTTCAGAATTCTCTTTAAATTTACTTTCCATTGAATTAAATTTACTGTTTAAATTTTCTTTCAAATTACTTTTTAAAGAATCAGAACTTTCTTTAAGTTTATTTTCCAAAGAATCAGAATTTTCTCTAAGTTTATCATTCAAATTTTCTCTAAGTTTATTTTCTAAAGAATCAGAATTTTCTTTAAGTTTATCATTCAAATTTTCTCTAAGTTTATTTTCTAAAGAATCAGAATTTTCCTTAAGTTTTTCGTTTAAACTCTCTTTAAGTTTATTTTCTAAAGAATCAGAATTTTCTTTAAGTTTCTTTTCTAAAGCCTCAGTATTTTCTTTCATAATGGCTGCTACACGCAGTCCAGCCTCTTTTGAACTCTCCTCCAAACTCCTCATCATCCTCATCATTTCTTCCATAATTTTCAATTATTATTCAAAACTTAGGGGTATACAACAGTGGCAAACACAAGCTTATAACTAGAACAAGAAATATGAATAGCTAATTGGAACACTATAATAAAATGAGATTTGTCCTAATATCGACGTGATGGAAACACAAAATTCTCTACTTTTACGAATTACATTTACCATAATATCACAAGAAAAATATGCAAGTTCTCAAATATCCTCCACCTGGATTCTAATAATGTGTATGTCCAGTCATCGAACGTTTACTACTGAATTTACTTGACGCCCTAATGGTTAAGCCATTATCAAAATAATCAAACCCATTCTAATTATTAACCAAGTTAAATTTTTAATTTCCCCACTAATTGGGTTTCCTATTAATTTATTCATCCAAACCAGACATCTCTCAACTCCCAAAATATTTCTATAAAAATAATCACAATTTCAAATCGGCATGCGATTGACCATGTCTAAATCGGGACCCACGTTCGAAGCCATTTCTCTCTCTATCTTATTTTATGTGCCCGTTTAGACCGGAGTCCTCACGACCACATATGCATTTTACCAATAATCAGTCAGCACGAGAGTCAAAATATCCCGGAGCGCCAGATGGGTTAAAGCAAATCGCAAAAACGACATCAAATTAAAAAAATGCTTTGCTGATTTTTGGCTCAATGCAACAATAAGGATAGAAGGAGATTTAATTGGGAGAAACACATCTGGTAAAATTATCTCAGTTTATTCTAAAGTTAAAATCTGACTGCAAGAATGCTCAAAGCAGCATCACTCCACGTGTGGCGATCCACACTCTTATTTACACACAATATACAGAAATTTTCCAAACACATTTGACAATCTTTTTGGAAACACAAGTCCGATTAATAGTCCTGTGGACTGTGTTCCAAAATTATTAATCTTTAATTCCAGTTCAAAATTAATTGTCCATACTGGAAATAACGTAGATCACTGTTTGACTATTTACATGATATTAACACTCGTAGAATAAATGTTTATAGAATTTCTTAAACTTTCACTTGTTTTTCCAGTTTCAAAAATATATCGTCGAAAATATTATTATCATCGTAGCAACACAAATTATTTATACATATTAATAACATCTGAAAAGTATTTGACCATTGAGCATAGCATCGAAGAACTGTGCGAAGCACAACAACAATTAATTGTTCTTCTGACATTAAACATTCGAGAAGTGACTCGATTATGAACTTCAAGTTCCAAACAAAATATATGATTTCTGAATCATCAACTTGATCAATAAATGGTTGAACCATTCAACTATTAGATTTTCCACTTGGAATCATTATTATAAAAATATTTATATTCATGGCCATTTCTAGTAACTTTCACAACTTGCAATTCTTCGACAGAATGCGGAAATAAGAATTGTAGTTTTATAATGAATTAATTTAGTTCATGGCACTAGGATTGAAAATATCCTTCAAATTATTCGTGGTTAAAGAATTATTTTTAATTGGCAGTGGCCCATTCTATTATTTGTGTAAGAACACAATATTACAACAACAACGGCAAAGGTCTTCCTCTGAAGAAGAATAAACTACTATCATGACAAATCCGGGTTCTAGCAAAATCAAAGTCTAAATGGAATTCGTAAACAAGGTTGAAATAAGAACTGATGGTTTTAAAGAAATAACCTTCGGGTTATTCATACGACGAAATGTGTGGCTCCAATACTCCTACTATAAACCTGAGCCATCGAACCTGCTATTTGATTGATGCTCGAAAAAACCTTCATTCCTGCGACTCAACATGCGCACCTGGGAATGGCATTTCAACTACTCCACACACATAAATTATCTTCCCAAAATTTATACAATAAATCAAGCCTCTGCTTGTTATCAACACTGGAAGATTAATAAACTTACAAGTTTATTTTATTTTACCATTCAGTTCAACCCGTGAATTTACCATACTTATGAAAATCTTCATTTCACTTTCGAGTGTATTTACGTCATGATTTTATATAAATACAAAAATATCCTATTTGATACAAATATCATTTGCTTCCCGTTTCATGCCTCTCCGTGTTATCTGAAACATATACTTTGCTCAATGCAAATATCAACTGTTCAACCAGAACTGAAATGTTGGTTGAATGCGGGCTTGCGCTAACCACTCTCCTTCGGAAAATCTCCTGTTCCAGACTAGAAATGATTAAACTACTTCATAGGCTCTTTCTCAATACATATGATTATTAGAAAATATAATATCCAAGAATTATTTAGAAAAATTATAAAAATTATTATTATTATTATTAGTGGATTATTATTATTATTATTAATAATATTTCAAATATGTTTAATTATCGTCTCATTATGTGAGAATCCACATGTTCGAACCTTCGAATATGGAAAAAATATCCATTCCTCAACAAAAATAAATTTAACTTTTACAGTTACATCGGGGGTTTTCCGTGGTTTCCTTAAAATATGAAAAATTCAAATAAATCTTCGAAATGCTCGGTCATCGATCCTAAACTGTTCTGAGTGCTGAAAATGCTCAGAATAACTCTAACAAGTCTTGCGTAAATCATTGCAAGATTTAAATACGACGAAAAAAATGTGTTGGTCATCTGCAGAAAAATAGTTTGTTCCAATTAGCTAGGCATAATATAATTCAAATGTGGCTTACATTTCTTGATGGTCTTGAAGCGTAGTAAACCTGGTCTGTACCAGATTTATCTATAGACATGCCCTATCGGACAAGCACGTATAATCCTTGTATCGGCCGCCATTGTAGACCCACAAATCGTCTAGTCAGACATAGTGGTAGTATCTTTCGACGTTTGAATAAACTGTGGTTCCATTATAATATGGGCTTCTATCAAAGCCATAACCGTTTGTTGAAATAGGGTCAGATCTAAGTGATTTCTTATTAGATATGTCAGTTGTAACATAACTCACTGTAATCTCATCAGTACAAGAAAAACATTGACAGTCTAAGCAATTAACGGCTGTTCTGAAGATCGTTCCCTGGGCATGGTTTATTAATATCACCATCTGCCATGCGCTAAGCAACCTGCAGTTTCCCTTGCGTAGACTAATGAACGCCACCGTTATAGACTAGTCTTCAATGTACTGACAGATCGAAGTGGTTAACTAGTTACAAATATGAAAAACTGACGGAATGGATTTAAACATCCAAGTATTAAGTTACTACTGGACTGTGACAAAATACTATTTTCTAGACAAAGTCTAGCATATGTCCTTTTGGAAATATAAATATTTCCACCAATGTCTGTAGAAATCAATCACCTCAGTGATTCTCCTCACCAGAAACTTACTAAGTTCCAACTCGTTTGCGCAGCACTTCTCGTGACTATCACGATTTGAAAAGAACTTCTGCGTAGATGCGGCAACCATGTGCCTTGGCTCAGCGTAGACGCAACTTGCTTGCCAAGTGCTTGTGTTAGAATGAGCTAACCATGCCTGCTCCAGCTGGCTTTTATTCAAAACGGTCAGGGTCACGCGTCATCACCTGATATCTGGAAATCCTCATATCTCTTGAATCCCTGGTCCGATTTACTTGATACTAATTGCGTTCTCTTTCATTTGGCCGTGCCAGTAATCTGATCCCAGTCTCAAGTCTCTACTCCATAGTTAACTATTTAATCAATAAATAGCCTCCACCTCTGCTATTACTCGCTACGTCACTTGACATCTAACTATCGGTAAAATTCTTCTAAATGCTTCTCGAAGCAATGTAGCGCGATATTCAAATATCTGAACTTTCAAAAGCGGCAACAGCCTTTCCCTTGATATCTAGGTGTCTGAATCTTGGAATACCCATTCCTAGATTTGGGCACAGTGTTGCCATGGCAACCTCTGATAGCTCTTGGCATTTTCTTATAATTCCGAAATCATTTTCCTCATCCCTTGGCGTAATGGTGGGTCATATCAAAAATTCTTTCAGACAAAAGTTTTAGGTAATTATTAGGGGAATATTGTCCATTTTGTACGGTTATGATATTGTGCCTATTAAGAAAGATATGATTAATGTTTCCCGAAAAAAACCACTTTTTCCCACCCCTTTGGTCAATGGTTGGTGCTATAAAAAAAACTCTTCAAACATAAATGTTTGGGCTTTATCCGACACATAGTATGAACTTTGAACGGATTCGATATTTCACATATTAAGAGAGTTATAGCAATATTTTACCTTTTCGAAAAAAAAGCTCCCATTTTCACCCCCCCCCCCTTCTACCGATTTAGCACAGTAACGAACTCGACCGATATATTATAGGTATACATATTCGGTAAAAAATTCAAAGTGATTGGTGCAAAATTACGGCAGTTATCGTGTCCACAAGAAACTGATATACATATATATACATAAATTATATATATAAACTTTTGAACTGACGCGAAGATACGTCGAAATTTTCCGGAAGTCGAAACATGGCACCCATTGCAATAGTTAGCTTTCTAATGAAATCTACCTAAAAACGATAGGGTTTATATTCCGGGTGAACGAGATTGAGATACATTCTTCTACGTTTAATCCTAATAAATGTATGGAAGTCCCTGGAGGATAGAGGCGTAGAGAAATGGACTATAAAGAGGATAAAGGAGATGTACAAGGGAAGCATGAGCTGTGTGAAAGTGGGAGGAGAGAGATCAGACTGGTTAGAACAGAGAAACGGCCTGAAACAAGGAAGTGCACTGTCACCGTTACTTTTCATTGTGGTGATGGATGACATAATGACACGAGTGGCACAAGTAATTGGGGAAGGAAAGATGAAAGCAATGGTGTTTGCAGATGATTTGATGATTTGGGGAAACAAGGAGGTACAGGAACAGTTGGATGTGTGGGAAGGAATAATACAAGGGTATGGGATGAAATTTAGCATAAATAAGAGTGAGATGTTGATCACAACAAGGAAGAAGGAAAGAAACACAACTGGAATAACAATTGGTGGGGAACAGCTGAGGAAAGTGGAGAGTTTCAAGTATCTGGGAAGCCTGATACAAGATAATGGAAGAAACGATAGAGAAATAAATGAGCGGGGGAGACAGGCAGAAGCATTCCGGAGGAGTGTGAGAAGCATGTTATGGAGCAAGGATGTCCCTCAGAACAGCAAAAAGATCATATATCGGACGTACTATGTCCCTATCCTGACGTATGCCTCGGAGACCTGGGTTATGAAAGGAAGGGAGAAGAGCAAAATACAGGTCATTGAGATGAGGTTCTTGAGAAGCAGTATTGGAGCTACAAAGCGGGACAGAAGAAGAAATGAGAGGACCAGAGAATTAATGAAGGAGAAACCATTACAGGATGGTATAGAGAAATCTAGACATGGACATGTAAAACGAATGGAGGAGAAGAGGATACCCAGGAGGATACACGAGACGAAGTGGGAAGGAAAGAGACCAAGAGGGAGACCGAGAGACAGGTGGCTGAAGGGGGTGGAAGAAAGCGTGAAAAAGAGAGGAGAAGACTGGGCAAGGGTGGAGGCTGAAAGATGGTGGGAAGAGAGAAGACGTTGGAGAGGCTTGTGTTCCAAACAGACCCGGCCAGTCGCTGGAAACTGTGCAAGATTATGAAATGTTCTGTAGTCCATTCCATAATATTGTTCAGGTCATTTTGAAGCAAGTCGCAGTCGGTAGATACAGATATTTTTCTATATACCTTGAAGTCATCAGCATACAATAGACAATTAGAATTAGAATTGAGCTAGATCGTTTATGAAGATTAGAAAAACTAGAGGTCCAAGGTTCGATCCCTGAACTATTCCCGAATTAGCTTCAAATTCTTGAGAATTCTTTCTATGAAATGGCACATATTGCTTCCTGTCATTAAGGTAAGAGCGGAAGAGGCATATAAGTAAATTAGAAAATCCTAAGATTTTGAGTTTTTTTTTTTTTTTGCAGGAGAACAACGTGGTTAATTTTGTTGAATGCCTTCTGAAAGTCTGTGAATACAACATCCATTTGTCCTCCCGCGTGTAATGTTCTGGACACTGATTCAGTAAAGTTGACCATATTTGTGATAGTCGAACGTCGGGCGAGGAAACCATGCTGCTTTTCTGATATTAATGGTCTGACAAAAATAGAAATTCTTTGATACAAAATGATTTCAATAATCTTTGCTACCGCTGACAATATACATATCGGACGATAGTTACTAATTAGCATTGGATTTCCAGATTTTAAGATTGGACATACTCGGCTTTTTTTTTTTTCAATTAGATGGAAATGTGGCGGTTTACTAATTAAGTTATATATGAAAAGGAGAGGGTGCTTAAGAACATCTGCACAGACCTTAATTACATATGGCGGGATATGATCTGGTCCAGCTGAGGATTTAGGCTTCAGTTTTCTTATAGCTACTTCCACCTCACGTAAGGTGACTTTGTCAATGTGCAGAGTGTCGGTAGTGATAGATTTATCGCTAGGCATGCAGTATTGGGCTTTATTAGGTGAGTAAACCGATTTGAAATACGACGCAAAAACTTCAGCTATGTCTTGATCATTATCGTATGTTTTACTGTCGTGGCGAAATGTATCACAACTATTATTATTCTTCATTTTATTTTTGACATACGCCCAGAAGGATTTTGTATTTTCAGTGATATTCTGTTCAATAGATTCAATGTCCCTTTGATATGCAGATTTAATTGCTGTTTTTATTTCGGATCGTATTGTTTTAAACTGACTGTTGAAGTAGTCCGACAATCTTCTTCTTCGTTTCCTATAAAATTCCTTCTCATGTAATTTCTTAATTATGGCATCTGTAAACCATATAGGATATTTTCTTTTGTTCTGAAATTGTATTGCTCCTGGTGAGATTCGTAGGGAGGTAGCAGCTAACAAAGAGAGGCTCCAATCATCTACTTCAGAAGCACATCCCCTCTATGGATACCATCCTGCTACACGGAGCTGAAATCTAGAAAGTGTTTTCTCCGCACATCAGTTTAGCTTCAAGGGAAAGCAGAGAATTCTAGGATCAAGATGTTGACAGAAGGAACTAACCACCTTTCCAACTGGATGGAGCCGAAGGAAAGTCTTCCATGTGGACACCAGGAGAAGTGGACAACCAGAAAATCCCTTAACAGACTCCGTACAGGAGTCGGCAGAACAAGAGTAAAAGTGGGGTTTCTCAAGCGACTCATCACTCTGTGGCTGTGGAGAGGAGCAGACAATGTGACTTATGTCCTTCAGAGTGCACTATGAAAGATTTGATTGCAGCCTCCTCCAGCGCTATTGACGTCGCCCAATACTGGGCAAAAATAATCTAGCTCTCAAATTTGTTGCTCAATATGTGATTTGTTTGTATGATAGACCTGTATATATGGTATGTATGTTAGAAATGTAGATACCCTGTATTTATATTCTTTTTTAAATATTGATACTTCTGAAACGGATAAAGAAAGAACTGACCTATTCATGTTGGATTTGATGGAGTCGATCCATCTCAATGCTGGCCGCCCTCGTCTCCGAGACCCTTCTACCTTTCCAAGCATAATTGTCTTTTCCAATGAATCAGAACGCCTCATAATGTGTCCAAAATATGACAGCTGTAATCGTGTTATCAATGCTTCACGAGGCAGATCTTCTTTGATTTTTTGAATCACCCATACATTTGTCATCATGACTGTCCAAGGAATACGCAGTATCCTTCTCCAACACCAGAACTCAAAAGCATCAATATACTTCCTATCTCGTTTCCTTTTCGTCCATCCTTCGCAACCTTATGTAGCTATGGGAAAGACTAGTGCCTTAACCATTCTAAGTTTAGTAGGCTACGATACATCTGAAGACTTGAAGATCTTATCCAGGCCTTTAAAAGCTGCTCTTCCTAGGGCAAGTCTTCGGCGAATCTCTTGACTGCATGAGCCACTACTACTAATGGTTGATCCCAACAAACAGAAACTATTCACCTCTGTGATTATCTTATTATCTATCATAATGTTTGCTGGTAAATCAGTAAAGGCATCTATATGCTACTATAAGATTGATATTTAAATGGTATGGACTCCGTCTTGAGGAATGAATTATGATGCAAATCAATAAATGTAGAACAAAGATAGTGGAATAGAGCCGGAATAAACCAGAAACCCCTATGGATGTCAAATTGGCAGGTGAAATGCTCAAGGAAGAAGAGGACTTCTATTACATAGGAAGCGAAATAACCAGTGATGGAGGAAACAAAGAGGACATAAAAAGTAGGTTGGCTCAGACATGGAATTCTTTTCTATTGAAAAGAAGTCTGTTGACATCAAATGTAGATAGTTTGAAAACCATTGTCTGGAGCGTGGCGCTCTATAGAAGTGAAACTTGGAATGTTGGCGCAGCAAAAAAGAGGAAAATAGAAGCATTTGAAATGTGGTGTTACAGGAGAACGATGAAGATCAGATGGGTAGTGTGCCCGTTTGCAACCCTGGGACACACACGGATCGGCTCCAGCCTCCCGTTGATCCGTCCCAGGCCCACTAACTGACCCCAGGTGGGATGCACCCTGGAACCAGTCATCTCGCCAATAAAATCTCAGGGTGGATGAATTTGGTTCGAGGCAACCGGCTCCGGAACACAATCGGGAAGATGGATAAAGATCCAAAGCCAATATTTAAAGCTTGATCCTAAATGTTAATTATCCACAAGAATGTAACTCCAATAACATAGATATCGAACTTAAATATCTTCAAGTAACCAATAAATAGATATTATCATGGCTAAAGCATGTAATAAATGCTCTATAAATAAATTCAAAATATGTGAGAATTGCTTATAAATAATTAAATAGCATTATAAATTTTTCAGGGCATGTTACAAACCATCATCAATGTTGTTGAAGCATGTTATGAATTTTATAAATATCAGCAAAATATGGGATAATTGTTTATAAATAAATACACAATGATGTTCAAACCATAGAAACTATAAAGATATTTCAGTGCGCAATGATCTTCAAACCAATGAATTGTTTCAGTGTGCAATGATCTTCAAACCAAAGAAACTATAAGGATATTTCAGTGCGCAATGATCTTCAAACCATAGAAACTATAAGGATAGTTCAGTGCGCAATGATCTTCAAACCATAGAAAGTATAAAGATATTTCAGTGCGCAATGATCTTCAAACCATAGAAAGTATAAAGATATTTCAGTGCGCAATGATCTTCAAACCATAGAAACTATAAGGATAGTTCAGTGCGCAATGATCTTCAAACCATAGAAACTATAAAGATATTTCAGTGCGCAATGATCTTCAAATCAAGGAATTGTGTCAGTGTGCAATGATCTTCAAACCATAGAAAGTATAAAGATATTTCAGTGCGCAATGATCTTCAAATCAAAGAATTGTGTCAGTGTGCAATGATCCTCAAACCAAAGAAACTATAAGGATATTTCACATCAGTGCGCAATGATCTTCAAACCATAGAAACTATAAGGATAGTTCAGTGCGCAATGATCTTCAAACCATAGAAAGTATAAAGATATTTCAGTGCGCAATGATCTTCAAATCAAAGAATTGTGTCAGTGTGCAATGATCCTCAAACCAAAGAAACTATAAGGATATTTCACATCAGTGCGCACAGGACACTGTAGTAAACTACCAAGATATTTCAGTGCGCACTATTGTCAAAACTTCATCACTTTAACTTCATCGTACTCCCGGGCGGGTCATGATGAAAGAGCCACTGATTCATGTTGTAAATAGATAAAACTAGCAGTAGTACCCGGCTTCGCCCGGTGGAATGATGATAATGTATCAAAATCTCCTTAGAAATATAATGGACATAAAATCTAGGTCATTCCCCCCCCCCCAAAGACAATGAGGGCATAATATCTAGGTCATTTGCCCTTTTGATAAGGATGATAATGAAAACTACTGTTGAATTGACACGTCAAACTTACAAACTACCGTAATAGAAATACATATTTCAAAATTCACAGGCGAGGAAGACTTATTGTGTGTGGTGATTCGTGGTGTAATGGCCGTAACATCTAGGTCATTTGCCCTTATGATGAGGGTGATGAGGGAAACTACTACCTGTATTGAATTGACACTTCAACTTATAATGTAAACAATGTACTGTAATAAAAATAAATATTTTGAAAATCACAGTCGAGAAAGACTTTATGCGGCGGTAATTAGTGGTATGATGCGCGTAACATCTAGGTCATTTGCACTTATGATGATGATAATAATAAGGTAATGAAAAAATGACTACTAAACGAACATGGTGTAATTTACAACTGATATAGGTAATTCATATTTTTTACTTCGATGTCTTCCAAAGTCTCAACCTTATTTTCTGGCTTAGGCCTGTACTCGTTTCCTCTAGTGAAAGAGCTTATGGCGTACTGCTCGGCAAAGAAAATGAGTCCAAGCTGCACGAACCTGAGATGATCGTAGATGATGACGAAATATGATGACATACGTTCGGGGTTCCCCGTCGTATTTAGATTGGCCGGGGAATCACTCACTCTTTCGCAACACTACAGTGGCTTGAGCAACGGCCCTGTGCTGGCATCAGTATAGACAGCTCTGGAAAGTCCTCTCATTTCACCTCGCGATGAATCAGTAAGCTATTCTCATAACTGCCCCCCCCCCCAGAGTCTCACAAATTGTGGGACGTGGATTGGCGACCACCAGACCCCAGCTGAGTCTCACATCGCTTCTACTTCCTCGTGCCAGGCTCCTTTCAGTTCTCTTTCCTGTCGGCCTCCCTTGGTCAACTCTTGTTCTCTTCCGACCCCGACTGTATTAGGGCATCCGAGGGTTAGGGAGTTTTTCAATTTCCCGCTTAATTGGCCGTTGTTTCATCTTTCCTGATGCCCTCATTCTTCGAGAGGTCTGCCTTCTATTCCGTTTCATTATATCTCCTGTCTTCTGATCAAGGCCCTCAAAGAGGCAGGGTGTGTGTAGCCCCACCATTTCTGGTACACCCTCAAGGGCTCATGGCGGGTGAGTTAGGAAGCTGGCAACTCCGAGGGATTCCTGAGCTAAATGCAGGGAATGGAGAGGTATGTCAGAAATTTAAAGTGGACAGTGATACTCGTTGGGTTCCAAAGAGTAAGTATACAAATTTTGATCCAGATTGGTGAAACGATATAGATTTGTGACAAAGGGTCTAAATACAGGGAATGGAGTGCTCTGTCCGAAAGTTCAAGCAGACAGTGTTACTCGTCGGGTTCCAAAGGGTAAGTAACTTACATAAGGATTGGTTGAGATGGGTGAAACTATGTAGATTTTTGCCTAAATGCGGTAAATAGAATGGTCTATCCGAAATTTCATGTAGAAAGTGTTACACGTCGGGTTCCAAAGAGTGAGTATGTAAAATTTGGCTCAAACCGGTGAAACAGGGCAGATTTTGCCAAAGGGCCTAAATGCAGGAAATGGAATTGTCTGTAAAAAGTTTTAAGTGGACAGTGTTACTCGTCGGGTTCCAATGGGTAAGTATACACGTTTTGTTTTCGATCGGTGAACGATGTAGATTTGTGCCAAAGGGCCTAAATGCGAGGAATGGAGTGGTCTGTCCGAAATTTCGAGTGGACAGTGTTACTCGTCGAGTTGCAAAGGGTAATTATTTGAGATCGGTGAAACGGTGTAGTTTCGTGCCAAAGGGCCAAAAAGCAGGGAATAGTGTGGTCTGTCTGAAATTTAAAGTGAACAGTGTTACTTGTCGGGTTCCAAAGGGTAAGTATGTAAAATTTGGGTCAGATCGGTGAAACGGTGTAGATTTGTGCCAAACGGCCTAAATGCAGGGGTTGGAGTGGCCTCTCCGCAATTTCAAGCAGACTGTGTTAGTCGCAGTGTCTCAAAGGGTAAATATACACATTTTGGTTGAGATCGGTGAAACGGTGTAGATTTGGGCCAAAGGGCCTAATTGCAGGGAATGGAGTGGTCTGTCCGCAATTTCAAGCATACAGTGTTACTCGCAGGGTTCCAAAGGGGAAGTATACACATTTTGGTTCTGATCGGTGAAACGGTGTAGATTTGTTCCAAAGGGCCTAAATGCAGGGAATGGAGTGGTCTGTCCGCAATTTCAAGCAGACAGTGTTTCTTGCAGGGTACCAAAGGGTAAGAATACGAATTTTGGTTCTGATCGGTGAAACGGTGTAGATTTGGACCAAAGGGCCTGAATGCAGGAAATGGGGTGGTCTGTCAGAAATTTTAAGTGGACAGTGTTACTCGCAGGGTTCCAAAGGGTAAGTATACAAATTTTGGTTCAGATCGATGAAACGGTGTAGATTTGTGCCAAAGGGACTAAATGCAGGGGATGGAGAAGCCTCTCCGCAATTTAAAGCAGACAGTGTTAGTCGCAGTGTTCCAAAGGGTAAATATACAAATTTTTGTTGAGATCGGTGAAACGGTTTAGATTTGGGACAAAGGGCCTAAATGCAGGGAATGGAATGGTCTGTCCGCAATTTCAAGCCGACAGTGTTACTCGCAGGGTTCCAAAGGGTAAGTATACAAATTTTAGTTCAAATCGGTGAAACAGTGTAGATTTGGACCAAAGGGCCTAAATGCAGGGAATGGGGGTGGTCTGTCCGAAATTTAAAGTTGACAGGGTTACCCGCAGGGTTCCAAAGGGTAAGTATACAAATTTTGGTTCAGATCGGTGAAACGGTGTAGATTTGTATACATAACAGACAGACAAACTTTCTGCTTTATATATATAGAAGATAAGCCATATTTCTCTTTGAAACGAAACATATTAACTCTCTACTTTTTTAATATAATTATATACCGTACAGTTTCAGCGTGCCCATCGTTAGCGGATTCATAGCATAGGCTCAATCAAAAAAAATAGTGTTAGTGATCTGACCTCAACGATCGAGAGACTGGCGGGAGAATGGTGCATCGGGCCGTAGAAAACTACCCGCCAAATAGATATTCACGTAACTCACCCCGATACCGCTGAAATGGGAATAATAGCGGGCAAGCATACATTATTGGTTACATACCTCAGCAAAGTGGTGCTTCAAGTTTTCAAGTGTCATAGGCAGCCCTCGATTCCATTGCACAGACAAATATTACTGTTTCCACTTAGTGATTGGAGAGTACTTGTTGGTGGAATTATACCAATACTGGGGAGTTGGTTCATCAGCAGATGCTGGTTTGTGACACAAATATATCGTTTACTTTTAGTAGTTTATTACTACATTATGCAACGAGCCTATAATGGCAATAATTAAGACACGAGTATAATTTCCATACGAGTGTCTTAATTACCATTATAGGCGAGTTGCATACGACTGTTTATGTTCGACGATAATTATAACTATTTTATGTTCGAACATAAATATTCATAAATATCTTTCGAGATTTCGCCAGTTTTATGTACTGAACTGAACAGAGGGCATGGGACGCACAGAATATATTGTATTTGACCATGGCCTCTTCGAATACCCCACTATGACACTAGCCACGCAGTGAATTTTAAAATAGGGGGCCGTGGAAGTCAGCGCTGGTGCGATGCTATCCTTACCTAATTGGACACTCAACTGTTTCTTGAGGTCTGATTGGTGGGAGAAACTGTTTCATAACAAACAAGTAGTTCAGTGACGAACTAAAGAGCCTACTTTTCTTAAAATTTCAGATTGATGCCAATCTATATAGACCTATCTGGAATAATGACGAAATCAAGTAATAGAGTATTAGAGTAACCTACTACAGTAGGCAGCCCTGGTGACTCTGAATATATACTTAGTTCCATTTCTTAAGGTATAGAATGCACATACAGAATTTGGCTGAAATGGATAGTATGGCCGTTTCATGCTCTTTGATATTGGATTTATCAGTGCGCATAAAATCATGTTGGGAACAATGTCATGTATGTGATGCTCAGAATTAATCTGAAATATTACGATCTATTATAGTGCTAATTTTTGGATAAAATCCGTTTGTTAGTATAGAAGTTACAAGAAATTAAAAATTGAAACTTTCAGAAAGCTTAGAATCATGTTGGCAGCAATGAGGTATATTAGTTACTCCAAATTAATCTATAATGTCAGGTATTATTTGTGTGCAAAGTATAGAGATGATGACTTGCATACTTTCTGATATATTGATATTAGGATTAAACAAATAGAGATAGCATTTATTAACAGTTGGTAGCCCTGCTTGTTCTTACGAATACGCATAGTCACAACTGTTATGATACACAAAGAACATACGCAATTTTGTTGAAATCCATTTGTTAGTATAGAAGCTACGGTATATGCATTTAAAAACTGGACCTATCAGCAGGCTTAGAATCATGTTGGCAGTACTGGCATGTATGGTCCTCTGAAAATTAATCTGGAATGCTATTGTCTATATGTGTGCCAATTTTGGAATAGTTCGCATGCATAACTTCTGAGATATCCAACATAGAGCTCAAATTAAAATTGCGATTTTTCAGCAGTTGGTAGCACTGACGTCAATTTAAAATATGGTCGTGATATATTCTGGTATAGATCTTTGCTCTTACCAAATTTGATTTCGATAGCTGCAGCCGTTTAGGAGTTGATAGGGGGACACACACACAGCCAGACAGACAGGACAGACAGACAGACAGACAGGCAGACGGACAGACAGACAGACAGACACACAATTTCCCGGATCGATATCATAAGTCGACCTTTTTCCCTCATTTTTTGCAAAATTAAAAAAGTAGGCTAAAAATAGTGTTATTCATTATGATACAGTTTTATTACATATAATATTTACATTTCGACATCGTCAAACAAAAATATATTTTGAACGTTTTACCCAATGTAAGTTAAAAGGCGCATGGACGGCAGGCTTTTCTTCGACTAGATTCACTGTAATCGTTACTGGTCGGTTTCTTTTGGTCATAGATGAATGTTTTTGTACAGAAACCTACCTCGAGAAATCTTTTACAGAATGCCAAAAATCGCATCAAAATCCATCCTGTTGTTCTTGAGATTACCCGTTTCTTCCAAGAATTTAGGACTTTGTTTTATACTAAGTAGAGATTATTCTGTAGTCACATCGAGTGAACATAATAGTGTTCAGTATCGTCTACAGCAGTGGTCTCCAACCTTATTTTAATGAAGGGCCAAATTTTTGTTATGGAAGGGCTTGAGGGTCGCATTAATCTTATCATATATCTATATATAGTCTTTCAAGTTGGAAGAAAAAAAAAACATCCTAATGAAATCAATATTAAAATATGTTACAAAGCACAAAACTAAATTAAAATATCATTATTTTTTTTTAGTTCAATGAGAAATGTGGCACTGTTTCGCTTTCACTAATCTGTCAATATTGGCTTTTATGTTGGATGAAGCTATTCGAAGTGAGTTCTCTAAATGAGTGTCAGAAACACGATTCCTCAATTTTGTCTTCACATTCTGCATTTTGGAAAATAACTGCTCGCAGATGTAAGTGCCACCAAAAAGGGATGCTGTCGACATGATTGCTGGAAATTGATTTTTTTTTTCAACATACAATGAGTAAAACCCCCAAAGTTCAATTTATCCTGTAAATCGCTATTACTGAAACTCAATAAGTTTCATTTTTATGTTTCCGGGATTCACACATTCACACAGTTTGTTACTACTCATAGCCATTATTCACAAAGCATAAACAAACGTTCACTCGCTAGGAGAGATCAGGTGATACTGATTAGTGCACCATGGAAAGCAGTCTCAATTGATTGACCTTGAGTCACAGGGTTGCCACACTTGCTTCGCCGCTTACAAAATGCCATACTGCACCCTACGAAGTATGATAACATTTATAAATCAACAAAATGATGCAATCTTCTGAACTCTTTGTTCTTTTTATCAACGGTACATCAACATAACACTGTAGTGGCTATCGAAATACTGTCAAATATGAATTATTGAAACTAAATAGTTTTGCGGGCCGCTGAAATATACGCTACGAGCCGCAAGCGGCCCGCGGGCGGCGGGTTGAAGATCTCTGGTCTACAGGATATGCTTGCAGTGCATTAGTACCATGCGGGATGTAGACTACTCTAAGCAGGGAAATATCGACCTTCCTGATAACACGCGTTAGTTGGGTTGCTTAAACAATATTATTAGGGGCAGCAGATTCACCCGGTATATCTTAACCACTTAAAATTTATTCCAGGTTATGTTTAGCCTATTTTCATTGTATGAAAAAACAGGCTAATGAGATCGCCTCTTGTCCATGTGTGTGTGTGTGTGTGTGTGTGTGTGTCCTCTATTATCTTCTAAACGGCAGGAGCGATTTCAATGAAACTCGGTAAGGTCATAGTACAATTTTGGCCGACTCCAACCGTCCTCTTCAAATTTTATTACGTCTCACCAATCCAACATGGTGGCTGTGCGAAATATTTCACCAGCATTCCATATATCCGAAACTACACTGACCGGCAAAAAAAAGTGGAACAGTAATTTAAAAAGTATAAAATTAGCCATGAAAAAGATGTAATCACATTTTAAAAGCTTTTCACGCATTAGGACACACATCTGAAACATCCGTGAATAGAAATTGACATTTCTTAGTGTGGGTTATTACCACCAATTACCCCCAATCTTCGATGAGCCTAACAAGCTGTCATGGACGCTAAGGGTGGAAACACTCGTTTTAGTGACCAATGTTCCCGTGCAGTGCAGTGCAAACATTAACAATGTTTTGTTTGGCCAAAAAAAAAAACAGCCCAAAAGAAAATTAGTAAAAAATAGAAAATTGTTAGATTTGTGAAATGTAACGAAATTTGTGAGTTAAAGGGTGTTGTAAAACATGCTTCAGTATTTTCTGTAGCCAACCATCTAACATTTACATGAATAATGCAAATATTGGAAAACCGATACATTTTAGTGGAATAAATTAAGAAATTACATAAAAAATTGAAGTGTTCCACCTTTTTTGCCGGTCAGTATATTACAGATATCACCCTGAGATTTTGTACGGTGATAAAGGGCACGACTAAGTTCACCTATGAGAAATTTGAAAACCTGGTAACTACAAACCAACATGGCGGCCAAGCGAAGTTGCGACTTTTAAATAGACGTTTCTCGCGATTTAACTGACCAAACGCAATGCAACTTGGTACAGTATATGTTTATACACATTCTAATGTACCGATATCTAACTTCGTTCAATTGTTTACATAACCTCAAGATGGCGGTTGTGCGAAATATTTCACCTGCATTCTATATCTATGAAACTATTACCGGTATCACCCTGAAATTTTGTACGGATATAAAGGTAACTAGTAAAAGTTCATCTATGAGACCTTCAAAAACCGGTTAACTACAAATCGAACATGGCAGCCAAGCTAACTTGAAACTTTTAAATAGACTTTTCTTACGATTTAACCATCCAAACGCAGTGAAACATGGCACAGTAAATGTTTACAGACATTTTAATGCACTGGCATCTAATTTAGTTCAATTGTTTACATAACCTCAAGATGGCGGTTGTGCGCAATTTTAAAATTAAGTTTTTATTTATCGTGTACTTTTCATGCGATGGAAGTGAAAGTTTTAATAATGAAACTACGCAAAAATCGTCATCTAGCAGTACATAACTCTATGGCCTACATATATAAAAATCCAACATGGCGACCAACCGAAATATTTAGACGATTCTCAATATCTACGAATCTATTGCAGCAATCAAACTGAAATTTTGTATATTGATAGAGGCAATTAACATAAGTAGGATAAATGAAAATAGGCTGTATAGTTCTTCATGGAACTACTTGTTGTACATGTTGCAGTAATTGGGATCATTTTGTATTGATCGACTGAAAGCTAAACTTGAAGTATCAATTGGCCCCAGCAGGTGTTCAGTGGGTGTGTTGGTGCTAACATGATTATACGAACAAGCTGTTCTAAGACTCGGCACACCTGTTTCACTTCTCCCTCGAGACGGATCCAATCGAGTAAGCATATTCCATCTGTGACAGCTGTTCCCCAGATTGAGTCCTCACGCCTCTACAACCTTATCTGACGGCTGACATCACCAGATTATGCGTCTTTCATCGCAAGGCTAAAGAAATTATATTTATGTAGAAGTTGGTACTCTGCGTTCACAAACTCTATTCCGGGAAGCACTATCCCTTACCCAGTTGCGTAACATGTCCTATTATTATTATTATTATTAATATTATTATTATTATTATTATTATTATTATTATTATCATTATTATTATTATTATTATTATTATCGTTTCGGTCGTCTAGGGACCACGAGCCAATTGCAATGCTTTGTCCTTTGCTGTTCCTTCTTCTTCCTCCAGTATTCCTTCATCATCTCACTATGTTTCCTTTTCCTTTCCTCGGACCATTCTACCTTTGGAATCCTTCCATTTTTAGAACTCTTTGCCTAAAATTATCTCTCTGTGGTGTATCTTCTTCTCTGATATGGTTTCTTTCCAAATCCTTTTTTACTTCTTATACCCAGGTTGTTGTTGCTTTTTGATCCGTAGGAATGTGAAGATCTGCTTGGTTAACCTACTGTCATCCAGCCTGTAGCAATTCCTCTTCCGTATTGTTTCTGAGATGTTTTCTATTTGTCGATATAGTTCATCATTACTTCTCAATTTCCAGAATTCTGCAGTTTTTAATGGACCGAGTATTTTGCGTAAAATTCTTCTTTCTATTACTTCTAATTTATCCGATTTGTATTTCAGTACGAGACATACAGACATTCCGGTTTGACTACGGTGTTTTAGTGCTGTATTTTAAGATCTTCAGACGGACGCCTTTTGTTGTAGGTATTCCTAGTTATGCCATACGCTATTTCCATCTGTCGTATTCTTTCTTCTACAGCAGCTTTTTCCAAACCATTTTCTTCAATAATTTCCCCCAAATATTTGAACTTCATTACCCTCTTTATTTGACCAATTTCTGTTACTATAAAGTGTGTTCAAAAAGTAACAAGCCGGAGGCTGTAATGCGCAAACCGGTGACGACATCTGCTAATCGTGGCGTGTGTAACGAGGTGTGGTTCCGACCAGAGCCTGGAAGGTCACAGCCCGTCGCTAGAGGGCACGCGTGCACGTCACGTAACGATACAAAGCGAGCAGCAGCATGCATCAATCGTCCAACACTGCCAGTCGCATTGCAAACAGTGACATGGAGGCGTCAAACGAAGAGCAAAGAGGTGTTGTTCGGTTTCTGACATCGGAAGGAGTAGGGGCAACGGACATTCATCGCCGAATGTCACAAGTGTACGGCGAACACTGTATGTCCCTCGCAAGGGTCAAGGCATGGCACAAGCGCTTCAGGGAAGGACGGGTGTCGTTAGCCGATGATGCTCGGTCTGGGGCACCCCCTGCATTACCGATGACAACGTCCAGATTGTTGATGCACTCATTACCCAGGACCACCGAGTGACAGTGAAAGCCATAGCCGCCGTGGTCGGATTGAGCGTCGGTAGTGTGCACACCATCCTGAAGGAACGACTGCACTTGTGGAAAGTGTATGCCCAATGGGTGCCCCACAGTCTTCAACCACACCGGGAAGCATGTCGAATGGCCTACTGTCTTGGTCTTGGTTGGATGATTGATACATGCTGCTGCTCGCTTTGTATCGTCACGTGACGTGCACGCGTGCCCTCTAGCGACGGGCTGTGACCTTCCACGCTTTGGTCGGAACCACACCTCGTTACACACGCCACGATTAGCCAATGTCGTCACCGGTTTGCGCATTACAGCCTCCGGCTCGTTACTTTTTGAACGCACCTTATAGAATTTCTGGAGCATTTTTTATGTTTGTCATAAATTTGGTTCCTTCTACAGAAATTATTAAACTTGTTTTGCTGGCTATATCTTCTACGAGAATGACCTGTATTGCTGCGTTTGCCAGAATTTCAGAAAGTTTAGCAAAATCATCTGCAAATGCTAGGCAGTTTATTTCAATACCTCTGTTCTATCTTCCCACTGTTATTGGTGATAGCTTATGTTCTTCCGTTTTTTTATTCCAAATTATTACTACTTTCTCCAGAACGCAATTGAAAGGAATTGAGACAAGCCATCACCTAGTCTCACACCTGTATTTATTTTGAATGATTTAGATATTTCACCCTGAAATTTTGTTTTTGATATAGTGTCTATGAGGGTGTCAGGGATCAGGTTTGCCAATTGTTGATTTAACTCCAAAACCTCGGATTACAATATCTGGAGTCTCCCTATCAACAGAATCGAAAGCCTTTTTAAAATCTATAAATGTCACTACTATGTTTTTAGAGTTTGTTAGCCAGTGACGGATTATGGACTTCAGGTTGGATATCTGTTCTGAACAAGATCTGCCCTTCCTAAATCCACTCTGATATTCACCCAAATGATGATCAAGAGTTGCTTCTATCCTGTTTAGTAATATGGTTGAGAATATCTTATAGGCCACTGGAAAAAGGGATATACCTCTATAGATATTGACATCTTGTTTGTTACCTTTCTTGTGCAAAGGATGTATAAGGACCACTTTCCATTCTTCTGAGATCTTTTCTGTCTTCCAAATTGTTTCAAGGATGATTTGTAGATGATTTTTGGTTGAGACCATTTTATAAGTTCAGCTGTAATGGAGTCTTCTCCACTAGCTTTGTTGTTTTTTAGGGTTTTAATTGATTTTTCAATTTATTCAACAGTAGGAAGTGGATCATCTTCCAAGTTCTCATGAATCTCTGGAAATTCTATTTTTTGGTCTGGCCCTTCGCGATTCAGAAGTTGATCAAAGTACTTTGCTAGTATTTCACAATTCTTCGCATTGGTTAGACCCATTGTTCCACTTTCATCTATGAAGCAAATACTTGGAGCTTGATAGCCCTCCAGATTACTCTTAAACGTCTGGTAGTAATTCCGAGAGTTGTGTTTTACAAAGCAATCTTGCATTTCAAGAAGTTGAGGCTTTTCAAAAGATCGATTAACACGCTTTATTATTGCTGCCGTTTCTTTTCTTTGCTGCTTAAATTGGTCAAAGTGTTCATTCTTTCCAGAGAATTTCCATTTTGTCCATAGCTTTGTTATTATTTTTTTTATTTCGTTAGGGTCATCTATGGACCACGGTGCTTTTGTTTTAGCTGTTTCTTGATGTCATCGTCAGGCTTGCCACAATTGGTGTTCTTAGTGGTGGGTTCGGCAGCTGCTTTCATGTTGGTACCTCGAGCTTTTCTGATGGCCCAGTAGTCCTTCATTTTCCGGCTAAATTGAATCTTACGTTCCTCAGACCATTTCCTAGTCTCGTCTTTTGGTCTGTGGGTAACTTCTGTGAGGGATGTTACGAATGATTTAATTTTAAGAGCTGTATGATAGTTATTCCGGTCGGCTATGTCATTTTCATTTATATGGAGTTCCGAAAGATCCTTTCCACTTGCTTCTTCCACAAGAATCCAGTAGCTTTGCCCTTGTTAGCAGCCTTGAAGATCCTATGGGATAACCTGTTTGAGTCCATTCTGAATAGATGTCCGTAAAAAGCCAGTCGCCTTCTTCTGATGGCATCTATGAGATTTTCTTGGTGTTTATATAGCTCACGATTTGGTTGATACCATCGGCTTCCATCTGGTAGAATTCTTGGTCCTACTATCCGTCTCAGGAACTTTCTTTCTTGTACCTCGAGGGCTCTTAATGGGGTCTTCTTAGTTAGACATAGGCATTCTGCTGCATAGAGGACTGAAGGTCTGACTACTGCATTGTAGTGTCTTAGTTTAACATTCATCGACAAATATTTTGAAGCATATAGTTTTCTACAGGCATGGTAAGCCTTATCTAGTTTGAGTCTCCTGTGTTCAAGAGCCACTGTTTCGGTGAGGTCCTATGAAAACCATTCCCCAAGGTATTTTACACTTTTGACTCTCTTTATGTAGATGTTATCACTGACTCTCATCATTCTAGGGGCATCCTTGATGTTAGTAACAAACTCGGTCTTTCCTATGTTAATCAAAAGACCCGTTTTAGCCGCTATTGAGTGCAGTATTTGTAGCTGAGTAGTAGCCTCCTGTATGTCATTTGCCAATAAAGTCAGATCGTCTGCAAAGGCTAGGCATGGAATCCTTAGGTTGTCAGCTTTAATCCCCATCCGTAATCCAGTATTCTCTGGTATGATTCTCGTCCACTCTCTAATGATCCTTTCCAGAACACAATTAAATAATATGCTTGAGATGCCGTCTCCTTGTCTCACCCCTGTTTTAATGGTGAAACTCTCCGAGAGCTGTCCTCTAAACTTTACTCTGGCTGTGGTGTTGGACAGGGTGGCTTGCACAAGCCTATTGATCTTGTCGTTGAGTCCTAGTTCTCTCAAGGTGTTAAAAAGAGTAATTCTGTCCACTGAGTCGTATGCTTTCTGGAAGTCGACAAATATAGCTACCCATTGTCTGGCTCTTGACTTGCTGTATTGAAGGATGGTCTTCAGATTGTGTATCTGCTCGGTACAGGACCTCGATGCTCTGAACCCTGCTTGATATTCTCCTAACTCTTTATCCAGCTGTCTCGTTACATGGCGTTCCAGAATCTAGGAAAATATCTTATAGGTAACAGCAATGAGTGATATTCCTCTATAGTTACTGGGATCTGTTTTGCTTCCCTTCTTGTGGATTGGATGGATAATGGCTGACGTCCAATAATCTGGGAGCCTCTCACTAGTCCATATGTCCAGAATTACTTTATGTATGCTCCTGAAGGTGTGTTCTCCGGCATGTTTTAGCATTTCTGCTACTATCCCGTCTTCCCCAGAAGTTTTATTATTCTTGAGTAGTTTAATTATACCTCTGACTTCTTCATAGGTTGGAGGAGCGGTATACTCAGTATTAGGGTTAGCTGGTTCTGTAACTTGGAGACGCTCAATAGGTTCTTCTGCATTTAAGAGTCCTTTGAAGTAGTTAGCTAGGGTCTTGGTACAATCGCTGTCATTGAGACACAGGGATCCATCTGGTCTCTGGAGGTGTAAGGTAGTGGACGCGAATTGGGTTGTTTGTTGCTTGAGGCTTTTGTATAGATCTCTAGAGTTGTTCCTTACAAAATCCTCCTCTGCCTGCTAAATCAGTTCCTGGTTGTGCTTCCTCTTGGCCCCTCTTATGATGCTTGACGTAGTTTTTCTTTGTGCAATAAAGGCTTGCAAATTAGCTTCGTTCTTATGTACATTCCATTTGATCCACGCTAGTTGCCTGGCTTCTATAGCTTTATCACATTCGCTGGACCACCACGGATGCTTGTTCCCTTTAGGTCTATTGGGGATTGTTTCATGAGCCGCAACTGTTATGGCGTCCCTAAGCGGATCCCATTTTGTAGATGTGTTAATCCTGTTGGTATTATGAATCAGCCTCTCTTGGTAACTAGTGCTGTCTTCTTTAAGTTTGGTGATATCAAACCTAGGGATCTTCGTGTTCTTTGCTGGCATACCAGTGGTCTTTATTAGTGGTTTCAGGTTCGTCTTAACCAGAGACAGGTAGTGATCAGAGTCAATGTTGGCTCCTCGTAGCACCTTGACATTCATAATATCCCAATGGTGCAGCTTGTCTATTGCTACGTGGTCGATTTGGAATTCACCCAACATGCTATTTGGGCATCGCCATGTCATGGCCTTCCTGGGAAGGTGTTTGAAAGCTGTAGACATCAAACGTAATCCATACTTGGTGCAGACACTGATTAATCGTTCCCCATTGGTGTTGGTTCTCTTATGGGCAGGATATCTTCCTACAATCTTCCGGTGTTTCTGTTCTCTACCGATCTGGGCATTGAAATCTCCAAACAATATAGTCGTATGGTGATCTGGGACCTTGTCTAGGGTTTCCTCAAGGGCATCCCAGTAATGGTTTGTCATTTCTGGGTTTTTCCTGTTAGAGTCATTGGTAGGAGCGTGGAAGTTAATCATAGAGTATCCTCTATTCTTACATCTGAAGGAAAGCACCGATGTTCTATCGTTTGGTGAGGAAAAGTCAAGAATGCTTGTAACCAGTCGACGGTGTACTGCAAACCCAGTCCCAAGGAATGGTATATTTTCCATTACTCTATTACCAGGTTTCCCTTTATCCTATATCCTTGAGACTCTATGGCTTCTTCGTCCGGAAACCTAGTCTCTTGGAGAGCTGCTATACTGATGTTCTTGTCGTTCAGTACTTCAAGCGTGTGCTTAAGCTTTCCTGTCTTGATCAAGGAGTTTATATTGATTGTGGCTAGGTACGTAATATTCCTTTTAAAGTTTCGTTTAGATCCGAATGGGTCACATGAAGGTGTAGGTCCCCCAGACTCCGATGACCTACTTGTGGTTTGTCTACCACCTGAGGTATTATGTTCTTTAAGTTTGTACTTCAGGTTTAATACAGTCTATCACACAAGTGATTAGGTTAGGTCACCCGAAGGTAACGAGTTGTTAACTATCAGGGTTGTAAGCCCTGAAGCCCCCAGCACTGATCGGTTCACTGACCCAGCTTCCCGCTGGGATTGGTTACCCAACCTTCCACTGGGTTGCTCAGTTTAGCAGGGACACCTCGTGCAGGTTACGTGCTGGAGTTGGAGTGAAAGAGGCTAGTTGGATTCTCTTGCTGAATCCAATATGTTATGTTGCAGATGGCTGGCAACGACGCATTTCACTCCCTTTTGTCCGGAGCCACACGGACTCCCCCCAGGTTCATTCCCGAAGCTGTTATTATTATTATTATTATTATTATTATTATTCGCGAATGGGTCACTTAGGACCACGCGGAATCAACATTTTCTGAGCTTTCCTCCTTGCCCAATAGTTCTTCATTTTCACTGATTGCTGTAATTTCTGTTCCTCCGACCAGGTACGTCGCTGTGGTTTCTTCTCATCTTCCTCAAATCCCCTTGTGTGAACAATTTTCCGGATCATATTTCTATCTTGTAAATTTGGTGAACCCAATTCATTAAGGTCTTTCTCTACTTGTTTATACCATTTTGGTCTTGTGCGTTTGATTTGCAGAAATTTGTGGATTCGATAAGTGAGTCTGGTAGGATTCATTCTTTCCAAATGGCTTAGAAACTGAATTCGTCGCAATCTCATTGTATCAGTTAATTTAGAAACTCTTTTATAAATTTCAGAGTTGGGTTTGGGGTAGTGTATGCCATTTACAATTCTGGGCCCTAAGATTTTCCTCATGATTTTCCTTTCTTTAATCTCTAATTTTTCCCTTAAGGTCTTACGATGTAAACTGAGCGTTTCTGAAGCATATAGAGCTTCAGGTTTAATCACTGTACAGTAATGACGAATTTTGTTGTTCCAGGACAAGCTTTTTTTGTTATAAACATTCTTTGTGTGTTGGAAATCAATTTCCATTTTCTGAATTCGTGATGCTACAGATTTATTTTCATTGCCATTTTCAGTGATCCATTCACCTAAGTATTTAAATTCTTTCACTCTTGCAATCTTATTGATACCAATGACAATTTCAGGTGGACCATTCTTAATATTTGTCATAAATTTAGTTTTTTCATAGGAGATTTTTAGTCCTATTTTGGATGCTTGCTCCTCCAGTATAACAAGCTGTTTCTGTGCATCAGCGACGTTTTTGGCAATTAGTGCTAAATCATCAGCAAACGCTGGACAATCTAAGTCAATACCCTTAATCTTTGGGCCCAGGCGGTGAGATGGTGCACCTGCTTTCCTCCATTCTCTGACAACTTTCTCAAGAGCACAATTGAAAAGTAAAGGGGAGAGCCCATCCCCTTGACGGACACCTGTGTTTATTTCAAACTCATCACTACAACCACCCATAAATTTAACTTTAGCCTTCGTTTCAGTTAGTGTATCTTTAATAATATTTCTTGTTTTGTTATCAAGTCCAAATTCTGTTAAAACATTAACAAGTGACATGCGATCTATACTATCATAGGCCTTTTTGAAATCGACAAATGTGATGACATAATTTTTGTTTGTTGTGTTCCGAAAATATGATATAGTATTCTTCAGGTTCAGAATTTGCTCAGCACAGGATCTCCCCTTTCTGAATCCACCTTGGTATTCACCAATTCTTTGGTCAAGTTGACTCTCTGCACGGTTGAGTAGAATTTTTGAGAGAATTTTATATGTGACTTGAAGAAGGGAAACACCTCTATAATTGTTTGGATCAGACCTGCTTCCTTTTTATGTATGGGGTGTATTATTGCCATCTTCCAATCCTTTGGTATTTTTTTCAGTTTTCCAGATGTCCAGTATAATGTCGTGAAGTTTTTTGATGAAATTGTCCCCTGCATTTTTCCAAAGTTCTGCAGTTATTTGATCTTCTCCTGTGGCCTTGTTATTTGTTAGTGATTGAATTGTTTCGCTAATTTCCTGAACTGTTGGTGGGGCTGAATCTTGATTAATTCGGTTAGAAGTGAACTGAAACTTTTCCAGAGGGCTTTCACTATTAAGTAATTTAGAAAAGTATGCTGCGAGGATTTTGCAGTTAGCATCAGTGGTATAAGCCATTTCTCCTTTATGATTGACAAAATGGAGTGATGGAGGAGAATATTTGGTTAACTTTTGTTTGAAAGTTCTATAATAGTTCCTTGAATTATGTTGTTTAAAGTCATCTTCTATAGACTGTAATTTCATATCCACACTCAGTTTACGAATTTTCCTTATTGATTTAGTAACAACCTTTCTAACATTTTGAAGTTCTTGAAAAGTGGCTGGAGTTTTATTGCATGACCAATTATGCCAAGTATTTTGTCGAAGTTGTATTAACTCGTCGCATTCATCTGTCCACCATGGGTGTTTTCTTGTTCTTCTGAGTGGTGCTGTAGTTTCGGCTGTGTGTAAGAGTCCTGTTTTAATTTGTGTCCAATTTTGTGGATATAACTGTTCTGTACCTTTCTTAAAGTCTTCATTGCTTTTAATACCTGCTGTGTCGTACTTTCGTTGTGGAGCTCGCTTCATAAAGTTTCTCTTTTCAGGGATCATATCCAGGGAAAAGTTTGTTGGATAATGATCAGAGTCTAAATCCAGTCCTTTCAGAACTTTGAGTTTCATGATTTCAGATGTATGCGAGCGGGAAATCAGCACATGATCCAGTTGATATTCACCTAATAAGGGATTAGGTGCGACCCAAGTCTTAGTTTTAGAAGGGCTTTTCTTGAAAAAGGTAGATTTAAAAAACAAGTCATGGCTGATGCATAACTCAATGAGTCGTATGCCGTTCTTATTGGTTTGTGCATGGCCGGACCATTTTCCAACCCAGTATCGATATTTCTTCTTCTTTCCTATCTGGGCATTAAAGTCGCCCATAAGGATTTTGACATGATGACTTGGAATTCTTTGTAAAACACTGTCTAGCTGATTCCAGAACTGCTCTGCTTTGTCAGGTGCTTCTTTATTCGTAATGTTAGTTGGAGCATGACCATTCACTAGAGAATAAATTTTGTTTCCCGATTTTATCGTTAAGGTTGAAAGACGTCCTGAATAAGACTCGAATGTCACAACTGAGCCAAGTATTGACTTATCCACTATAAAGCCCGTCCCAAACTGCGGACAGTGATCCATAACTCGATCACCCGGTTTTCCTTTGAATATCCTATAGTTTACAGATTTTTTTTTTGTCGTGTGACCTCCTGAGAGGCCGAGTGCAGGTCTTTCTAGTCGACGCCCGTGGGCGACCTGCGCGCCGGGATGAGAGATGGAGTGGGTGAAGATGAATGAAACTGGGCACGGATGTGGAAGGAATCGGCCGTGGCCTGTCAGAAGTTACCGTCCCAGCATTTGCCTGGTGTTGAAAATGGGGAAACCACGGAAAACCATTTCAAGGACGGCCGACGGTGGGGCTCGAACCCACGCGTCTACCGAGTCAGCAGAGAGCTTGGCCCCATGACCTAACGCTGCGCTTTAGCCAGCTGAGCCACTGCCGTCGGTGTTTTCAGAATCAAAAGGGTATTCATCAGTATAGCGTGATTCTTGGAATGCAATTATTTTAATGTTGCGTTCTTTAGATTTATTCAGGATATGTTTAAGTTTTCCCACTTTCAAAAGAGAATTGACATTAAATGTCATGAGCCAAATCCGAGATCTTGCTTTAACCTTGTTTCTATGGGGATTTGAAGTACTCCGACTTACTTCCATGCACTCATCAGTGGTCTCCCCAGAATCCGAATACACCACTTGGGGACTGAAAGCCCTGGGGTAAATATTTGCTTTAGAAGGTGCACTGTCCATGTTGATTTAATTGAGGTTTTGAAATTTTGACTGACCAGTCAGTCGGATAAACTCAGAGTTCCACTTCTGAGTGTTATAAAATCAGCCGCCACTAACATGTGATACAGACGCTGTCGGGGTACCGCCATTAACATATGGAACCGTCGTCCCCTTAAATTGATATATGGTTGCCATATACCTTTTACTCTTATTCTCCCGAGCACTGGGATGCCTCTTCCGCCATCGACACTGTACCATAGTCCATCTACTCCACTGTCTATGCGGTTGAGGTCTTCACCGTAACCCTGGCAAGGGACCCTCACATGGTACTACCAGCCGGGCCAGCTGGCCCAAGGTTTTTTAAAGAGGTCTTACTCCTCTATCACTCGCCCTTAGTCCTGACTTGTGACAGGCAGAGCCTGGCTTCCCAAACATTGGGCCCAGGTTGGTGGGGTTATTATTATTATTATTATTATTATTATTATTATTATTATTATTATTATTATTATTATTATTTATTTATTTATTTAGTATGTTTTGACCCATACAGGATCTGTTGCTGTTATTTTTCTTGTTCTTCCAGAATTCTTTCATCATGTCGCTATGTTTAGCTCGATGTTCGTCAGTCCATTTTACCCTAGGTCTGCTGGGCTTATCTTCTGATGAAGCTTCCCAAGTGTAGATCTTATGTCTGAAAGTTTTGCGGTCTTCGATATCTGTGGGTGTGATGTTGGCGTTATTGAAATCAGTTTAGACTTGTTTAATCCAAACCGTTGTCGTCTTTAATTTTTGTGAGTACATCAATATTTTCTTTGTTAATCGGTTGTCATCTAGCCTCATAATGTGTCCATAAAATTTCAAGCGTCGTTTACGGAAATCGGTTTCAATATTTGAATTTTTTTCTGTGATCTTGTGCGATTGTAAACGATATCCTTCATCTGTAAGTCTTGGGCCAAGAATTTTTCGGATGATTTTCCTTTCAGCTTTCTTGATGTTTTCAAGATCCCCTTTATAATTGTGGTTTAAGGTCTCACTGGCGTAGAGTGTTTCGGGTTTGATGACCGTCGCGTAATGTCGAATTTTAGTGTTAATGCTGATGCATTTTTTGTTGTAGATGTTTGCGGTTTTCCCATATGCTTTCCGCATTTTGAGTTCACGTGTTCTTTGTGCTATTCTTTCTGTGTCTGTAGGTTCAATAATTTCTCCCAAGTATTTGAAATGATTAACCTTGTTGATTGAACCGTATTTTGTTACCAAAGTTTGGGTTTCAATGTGTTTTGTAGCCATGAATTCAGTTTTTGTGAAGGAGATTTGCATTCCTACTTTCCCAGCACATTCTTTGAGGACTTCAATCTGGTGAATTGCCGTTCGTTCATCTCCGGAGAGGATTGCCAAATCATCAGCAAAAGCTAAGCATGTAACATTGATATTATCCTTCTGTCTTCCTAACACGACAGGTTTCCATATGTTGCGACTTTTTAATTCTTTTTCCCATTCTTTGATGACCTTATCGAGAACGATGTTGATCAGCAATGGAGAAAGTCCATCACCCTGCCGAACACCAGTTTTAATGGGAAAAGGTTGGGAGATCTCTCCAATGAATTTGACCTTGGAAATTGTGTCGGTTAAGGTTTGTTGGATGAGTCGTCTCGTCTTCGGATCGAGATGGTTTTCTTCGAGTACATTAAAAAGAGATTTTCGATCAATGGAGTCATAAGCCTTCTGAAAGTCGACAAATGTACAGATGGTTGGGAGATTTCGTGTGGCTCGAAGTTTCAAGGTGGATTTCAGATTGAAGATTTGTTCGACGGCTGATCTGTTTGGTCTGAAGCCAGCCTGATATTCACCGATGAGTGGCTCGAGTTGTTCTTGCGTGCGTTGTAAAAGACAGGCGGAGAGGATTTTATAAGCGATGGGTAAGAGGGAAATTCCTCTGTAGTTATTTACATCACATTTATCTCCTTTCTTGTGGAGTGGGTGGATTAGTGCGCATTTCCATTCGTCCGGTAGTTTTTCACTTCGCCAAATGTCCTGAATGATCTGTGTGATTTCCTGTAGTGATCGTGATCCTAGATTTTTCAATAGTTCTGCGATGATTCCATCTTCTCCTGATGTCTTTCCGTTCTTGAGTTTTTTGATGTGGTGATGGATTTCTTCTTGCGTTGGTGGTTTGGCTTCAGGTCGTATGAGTTCTGGGACTGTGTGTATAAATCGTTCAGGTGGTTCAGGGCAATTGAGGAGGTCAGAAAAATAAAGAGCTAGTTCTTCACAGTTTTCTTGGTTAGTGAGTGCGAGACTTCCGTCTTGTTTCTTGAAAGACAAATTTTGCGGTGTGTAACCTTTAATTCTGTTCCCGAAGGTTTTATAAAAATCTCGACTGTTGTGATTCCTGAAGTCATCTTCGATTGACTGAAGTTGCTTAGTTATAAAATTACGTTTAGTTGTCCTGATAATTTTGGTTGCCTGTTTGCGGACGCCGAGAAAGTGTTGTAAAGTTTCTGGAGATTTGTGGCTATTGTATTTTTGGAATGCGATTCGGCGATCAATAATGATTTGATCACAGTTGGAATCCCACCAGGGGTATTTTGCTTTCTTTTTAGTGGAATCAGTTCTTTGGCTTTTCTGATAATTTTGCTGCAGAAGTCCGTCCAATTGTTCACTGGTTCTTTATCCCATTCTTCTGCGATTTTTGTTTCTTGAATTTTGGATGTGTCAAATTTTGGGATGTAATATATTTTTTTATGAATCCTCTTAGGTGAAAATTTCATTTCGATTCTTGTGAGATAATGGTCTGAATCAATGTTTGCCCCTCGTCGGACTCGAACGTCATGGATGGTTCTATAGTGTGCATGGGAGATGGAAACATGATCAATTTGGTATTCACCGAGATGTTGAATGGGAGATCTCCAAGTTTTCTGTTTGTGTGCAGGTTTCCTGAAATGCGTAGACATAACTTTGAGATTGAATTGATGACAAATGTCCACCAATCGTGTGCCATTGCTGTTTGTATTTTGGTGTGCAGAATTTTTGCCAATGATTTTTCGATAGATCTTTTCTTTGCCAAGTTGGGCATTGAAATCTCCCATCAGGATTTTCACGTCATCTTGATGAATGTTACTCATAATTTTTTCCAGTTTTCTCCAAAATTTTTCAACATTTTCAGGATTTTTCTTGTTGTCGATGTTAGTAGGTGCATGAGCATTGACAAGAGTGTATTTCTTGTTGGCGCTCTGGCTGCGCATGGTCATAATTCGATCATTAACGGGTGTGACTTCTTTGATAGAATTAATGATGGATTTGTGGACAAGAAAAGCCATTCCGAAGATTGGTGCACCTTTCGCGACTCTCTGTAATGTTTTGCTCTTGAAAATGCGGTAATTTCCATAGTCCATAGTTTCGTTGTCAGTCATTCTAGTTTCTTGAAGAGCAAGAATGAGAATTTTTTGTCTGTCGATATCTTGCGTGAGATTGTATAATTTTCCAATTTGAATTAGGGTATTAATGTTTAGTGTTCCAATGAATGTTTTCTGTTTGTAGGGAAGGTGACCAGAGATCTCCGACTCTCTCTGCTGCGCTTGCCTGGACTCCCCAGAATCCGAAAGTCCAGTTGCCGATTGTGGACGGGTGGATTGGGTATCACCTGGGGTAGAGTTGTGATTACTTGCACAGTTCATGTTTGCTTGTACTTGATTTGTTTGGCCTGGTGAGTGCCAGGACCATATAGGACCAGAGGTTGTTGAGGCCTTTGGAACATCGTGTTTCCAGCCGAGCTCACTGAGCTAACAGACGCTGACCATTAGCCGCTGGATACCAGTACAGACACTAATGGATTTAAGTTGCATCAAAGATAGTTCTTCCACCTTCTTCGCGTTGGGGATTATTTTCCTCTTCCGCCGTTGTAGCTGTTGACCATCTTTGCATTTCCCCCAACATTGATCGGCTCGCCAACCTAGTTTCCCACTGGGATATTATTATTATTATTATTATTATTATTATTAGCCTACTTTTCGCATTTTTTAAAAATGAGGAAAAAGTAGACTTATGAGGTCGATCCGGGAAAATATGTGTCTGTCTGTCCTTCTGTCTGTCTGTCTGTCTGTCTGTCTGGCTGGCTGGCTGGCTGTGTGTGTGTCCCCCTCTATCAACTCCTAAACGGCTGTAGCAATCGAACCCAAATTTGGTATGAGTCAAGATCTCTATCCGAATATCTCAATGCCGTATTTGAAGATGATGCCAGTGCTACCAACTACTGAAAAATCACAATTGAAATCTCCGCTCCATCTTGTATATGTTAGAAGGTATGCATGGGAGCTATACCAAAATTGGCACACATATAGACAACAGTATTATAATTTAATTTCCAGGAGGCCATACATGACAGTGTTGCCAAAATGATTCTAAGCCTGCTGATAAGTCCAATTATTAAATGCATATAACTTCTACACTATCAATTGGATTTCAACCAAATTTCGTATGTACTATGTGTCGGTAGAGAGATATGACTGAGCGAAATCTTAAGAGCCACCAGGGCTGCCAACTGTTAATAAATGCACTCTCTATTGTTTTTATCTAAATACCAATATATCTGAAATTATGCACGCCAACAGCTTTAAACTATGCACACGTATAGTGCCAGACGTTCTAGATTAATTTGGAGTAACTAATATATGTCAGTGCTTCCAACATGACTAAGCCTGCTGATTGGTCCAATTTTAAAATACATGTAACTTCTTTACAAATAAATGGATTTCATCCAAAATTGGCACAACAATAGATCATAATATTTCTGATTATTTCTGACCAACACATGCATGACATTGTTGCCAACATGATTTTACGCGCACTGATAGGTCCAATGTCTAACTACATGTAACGTCCATGCTATCCATTGGACTTAAACCAAGTGTTGTATTCTGTACTGTACAGCCCGTGGGCAGTACCCCCTAAGACCCACCCCTCCATCTTTCATCAAAACCACCCTCATAAGCATACCATAAGCCTCATGTACTTCTTCAAACACAAGCAGGCCCGGCATACTGCTGACAGCCACGCTTACGTAATACAAACACAAACACAGTAACTGGAGCGACAACAATGAGGAAACGCTGACCAGGCAGTGGGGGGAGGCATTAAAGGCTAGGCCCGGAAGAGCCCCATTATCTGTTCTTGGCCAGCGGCTCTGCCCCGGTGAAGAGCTGGAACGGACCTCGTCGGGGCAGAGCCGCTGGCCAAGAACAGATAATGGGGCTCTTCCGGGCCTAGCCTTTAATGCCTCCCCCCACTGCCTGGTCAGCGTTTCCTCATTGTTGTCGCTCCAGTTACTGTGTTTGTGTTTGTATTACGTAAGCGTGGCTGTCAGCAGTATGCCGGGCCTGCTTGTGTTTGAAGAAGTACATGAGGCTTATGGTATGCCTATGAGGGTGGTATTGATGAAAGATGGAGGGGTGGGTCTTAGGGGGTACTGCCCCCGGGCTGTACAGTACCTTAAGAGTTGGAACTAAGAATATATTCAGTCACCAGGGCTGCCAACTGTAGTGCTCTATTAGTCTACATTATGTCAGTTATATTTCGAACTAATTAGAAAATTCGATATTACCAACTCAATTTCGTCATTATTCTAATTAGGTCCATATAGATTAATCATTGGAATGAATCTTACATTTCGAGAAAAGTAGGCTCTTTATTTCGTCACGAAACTTCTTGTTTTTATAATCGTTTCGGTCTTCTATGGATCATGTTATTTCAACTGCCTTTTCCCTCGTTCTGTCACATTGGCCCAGTATTCGCGCATTCTTCGTCGGTGAACTTCTTTTTGTTCTTCGGTCCACTTCTTGCCGGTTTTCAATATAGGTTTTGTTTGAAAACTCTGTATTTCCCGAAGTTTCTTCTTCAAAGAGTCACGTTCCAAGATGTCCTCTTGTGATATCCCCAGTTCTTGTAGGTCTTTTTCCACCTCTGTAAACCAGATCCCTTTGGTTTTTTCTCCCACAAAGTAGGCACAGATTCTATTGGGCAATCTTCCGGACTTCATTCATGTTAAATAGCCATAAAAGGAGAGTCTTCTTTTGCAAATGGTGTCCGTTATTTTCTCCACATGTAGATAAAGTTCATCGTTGTGTCGTCTTCTATACTCTCCTCGTTCCTTGACCGGGCCCAGGATCTTTCTCAGAATCTTCCTCTCTTTGGTTTCGTGTTGTTCTGCCAGGCCTTTCTTATTCATCGCCAGGCATGCTGATGCATATAACGCCTCCGGGCGAATAACGGCAACGTAGTGCCTCAGTTTGGCCTTGAAGGACATTGATCGTGTTTTGTAAATGTCTTTGGTTAAATGGTAAGCCATTTCCATTTTGTTAATCCGTGCCACGAAAGCTTCCTTTTCACGAATGTTGGGCTCCATCCATTCACCCAGGTATTTGAATTTCTGTACCTATGTTATTTGTCCTCCATTCACCAGAGGTTCTCTGGGTTCTGACTTGATGTTCGTTATAAACTGCGTTTTCTCAAACGAAATCTGAAGACCTGCCTTTGCTGCTTGCACCTGTAATTAATTGATTTGTTGAGAGGTCGTGTCAAGAGAATTAGAGAAAATTGCAATATCATCTGCGAAAGCTAAACAGTCCATTGTCAGGATTTTATTCTTACAACCTAGTCTGACCCCATTCTCTACACCATCCTTACACAATTCTTCACGCCATTCTCGAATAACTTTCTCAAGAACACAGTTGAATAACGGATACGAGAGTCCATTTCCCTGTCCGTATTATTATTATTATTATTATTATTACCATCATTATTTACTATATAGCTCTGAGGCTCTTAGGCCGAGTGGAATTTTCCAGACAACTGCTTGTCCCTTTATCAAGATTTGTCAAGAAAGAAAGAAAGAAAGAAAGGAAGAAAGAAATAAAGGAAGAAAGAAAGAAAGAAAGAAAGAAAGAAAGGAAGAAAGGAAGAAAGAAAGAAAGGAAGAAAGGAAGAAAGGAAGAAAGAAATAAGACAGAAAGAAATAAGACAGAAAGAAAAAAAGATAGAAAGGAATAAAGAAAGAAAGAAAGAAAGAAAGAAATAAGACAGAAAGAAATAAGACAGAAAGAAAAAAAGAAAGAAAGGAAGAAAGAAAGAAAGAAAGAAAGAAAGAAAGAAAGAAAGGAAGGAAGAAAGAAAGAAAGGAAGAAAGAAAGGAAGGAAGAAAGAAAGGAAGAAGGGAAGGAAGAAAGAAAGGAAGAAAGGAAGGAAGAAAGAAAGAAAGAAAGAAAGGAAGAAAGCAAGAAAGAAAGAAAAGATAGAAAGAAAAAAAGAAAGAAAGAAAGAAAGGAAGAAAGAAAGGAAGAAAGGAAGGAAGAAAGAAAGAAAGGAAGAAAGAAAAGAAAGAAAGAAAGAAAGAAAGAAAGAAAGAAAGGAAGAATGAATAGCCTCAAAGCTATATAATCGATACAATTGGTCGAGAAAGTTAACGTCACAGCATTATTATTATTGTTTTACATCTTCGAAACTGAAGTGAATAGGAAATTTTTTTGGACCATTTTTTGACCTCGCATCTCAAAGCTGGAGAAAAGATCAAATAAAGACATTAACTCCAAAAGACTTCAATGGGCTGATCATTTACTAAGAATGGGAGATGATACGATGGTCATACGAATCTCTAAAAAAGAACCAGGAGGAAAGAGGCCAGTAGGAAGAGGAGAGATAGGTTGGTAGGACACATAATAAGACACCAAGGAATAGCAAATCTAAATCTATATTCGATGTCTACAGATATCTTTTCTGTAGAAATGCTTTCATTGCCTGAGCCAACCTACGTTTTGTATCTTCTTTGTTTCGTCCATCACTGGGAACAACAATTCACCAAAGTTCATTTGTTCAAAGGACAGGTGCGCCACCTATTGTCAAATGGATTTCCTAATTCAAAAAACCTTCGCGGGTGTGCTCAACTGGTGACCAAAGTTCATTTGTTGAAACAATAGAGCACCAAACCTTATTATTTCAAACGACTCTCGCGCCATCTATTGTGTTTTTTCTAATTCAGAAACCTTTGCCGGCGTGTGAACAACAACTCACCAATGTTCATTTGTAGAAACGATTAGAGTGCCAACACTGAATTGTTCAAACGACTCACGTGCCACCCATTGTAGAATAAATGTAATAATTGAGAAGCCTTCGCGGGCGTGTGCACAACAACTCCCAAAAGTTTCATCGCAGTCTCCTACTTCCGTTAGCTTTTCACCTGCCAATTTGACGTCCATAGGGGTTTCTGATTTCTTTCAACTGGATTCCATTATTTCTTTTCTTTCACAGTCATTGATTTCCATCATGAATTATTTCTTCAGGATGGAGTTCATAATATTTAAAGACTCATTTTCATCCTGTGTTCCTCTGACACGGGTCACGTTGTTTCCGACCTCCGTGTGTAAATGTCAAGCATGGAGCTCTGGAAGCAGTGATTACAAGGAACCTCGCACACGATAGACTTCCCAGAGCCTGGTTTCAATTTCTCATTTGGCCGTAACATCCGCTCAAGCGATCACGTGTTCTTCTACACGGCTTGAGCGTTGCCTAGCAACGGGAGAAAGGACGTCACAGCCGATGTTTCAATTGAACAACGACTCTAGGGTTACCACAAAATGACAACTTCCTGTTTGATTTCTCTTTAGCAGTCATGGGCAAGGATGTGACGCCCTTGTGCCTACCAAAAGTTTAAGACCACTAGCTTATTTTCAACAAAAGCTTCCTGGGCTTATATGTTTGATTCAAATTTTGACAAATATTTTATGAAAATACTTTGATCTAATAGACATCCACCTGTACCAAGAACATTGTAATATGGCTTTCAGTTTTTGAGTTTCAATTTTTTTAAACAAGTGGAGTATCGAAGAAAACCACAATTTTTAACTACAAATTCATTTGTGGACACTAAACCAAAGGGGTTACCTTATTGATTATTTTTATAAGTATTGTAGAATGTATACAAACGTTTTGGTAAATGAAAAGAAAATCCCAAAAAATGTCTTGCCATTTGGTAGTGATTTTTGTATACTTGGCTTCTCAGTAAAGATGAGGGTAACTGATTCCAGTTACACCGAGTGTTGACCTTGGAACTGTCTCTTTATCTGTTGACAGCATGCTGTGCTGTGCCTGATGAAAGTTTGGGCCCGCTAAACTCAACCCTCACAGAAGCTATTAACCAGTGAACGCTCATCAGCATTAGCTTCAATTCGTTACCTTTTACAAAAAGTGCAAAAATCACTACCAAATGGCAAGAAAATTTTTGGGATTTTATTTTCATTCACCAAAACGTTTGTATGCATTCCACAATACTTATAAAAATTATCAATAAGGTAACCCCATTGGTTTAGTGTCCACAAATTAATTTGTGATTGAAAATTGCGTTTTTCTTCGATACTCCACTTGCATAAAAAAATTGAAACTCAAAAACTGAAAGCCATATTATAATGTTCTTGGTACAGGTGGATTTCTATTAGATGCAAGTATTTTCATAAAATATTTGGCAAATTTTGAATCAAAATTATAAGACCAGGAAGCCTTTGTTGAAAATAAGCTAGTGGTCTTAAACTTTTGGTAGGCACTGTAGGTCATATTTCCTGTTCTGTGTACCTAGAAGTGAAAAACTATTTCGATCTCATTGTGTTTATACGTTTTATGCAATATCTTTTTGTGCGAAAAATCTCCACGACGAATTTGAATGAAGATTTCAGCACTTCAGCGTTATTGAACAGGACTTGGATGTTTTCAGCATGGCATTAAATGTTGACTGTGAAACAGTAAAATCAGAGTTGCAGCTAGAACTGATTGAGCTACAATGTAACAACGAATTAAACCAAGTATTTCTCAACGTTTCGGAAATTGAGTTCTACAAGGCTCTACCAAAATCAAGCTTTCCAAACTTGAAATCTCATGCCCAGAAGACGGTACGTTTCCGGACACAAGCTCCGTCTTGGTCCCCAATAGAATCCCTCAAAGGAATTTAGAAATACCCCGTATAAAAAGAATAGTGTTTTTGTATGCTTTTTTTGTCCCGTATTACGCCTACCATTCATCCGATTAAACTTTAGGCAGTTGTTGTGCCCGCGAAGTTGTCTGAATTGTTAAATCAATTTTACAATAGGTGGCGAGTCGTTTGAAAAATTGAGTGTCGGCGCAAAAATCGTTTCTACAAATGGAATTTGTTGAGTTGTTCTGCGCAATCCCACAAAGGTCTCTGAATTTGAAAAAACATTTACAATAGATGGTGATTTGTTATTTGCACACCCACAAAGGTTTCTGAATAAGAAAAAAAACTTTTACAATGGATGGCGAGTCATCTGAACTAATGGTGAGTTGTTGTTCACACGCTTGCGAAGGTTTATTAATTACAAAAAACATTTTACAATAGGTGGCGTGCGAGTCGATTGAACAAATGAGTGTTGGCGCTCTTAGTTTGCTCCTTCCTCAATATAAAGACTTAATATCATAATGGCATGTAGCCTAATTTATTTTAGGGTATTTTTCACATATTCCTGTACTTGGAATTGTTTTTTGTTGACCGACTAAAGTTACAATACCAATTGTCAATGTGGCAGTGTTCGCGCAAAGCCAATTTGAATTCGTCCACGGAGCCATCTGATTTGCTAACTTCTGCAGCTGGTAAATTGACACCGGCACGAGAAATTGACCTCTTTTTCTTTTCAAATTATTTACCCGTTGTTGTTTGAGTCTTCAGTTTTATGACTGGTTTGATGCAGCACTCCAACCCACCTTGTCCTGAACTACCACACCTAACATCCGAGAAAATCTGTTATTCTAACCTTGGTGTACCCCTACCGTTCTTATTCTCTACCCTTCCTTCCATAAATGAGTTTGCTATTCCCGGGTGTCACCCTGTCCTGCCAACCCATCTCTTGTCCACATAAGCCGCCGCCAGAAACATCTCTCCTCTCCCACTCGTCTTAGTAGCTCATCATTGGTTACTCTATCTACCAATCATTCTCCTGTAACACCACATTTCAAACGCTTTTATTATTTACTAGGAATATTCTCAAATTCGAATACTCGAGTATTTCAAACAGCCGATTATTAATATCAATTGAACATTTCAAATATTTGAAAATATGATAAGCGTAGTCGGTAGCATGCTGAACTTCTGTGCCCAAGGTCGCGGGTTCAAACCCAGCCGAAGCCGTCGGATTTTTTAAGAGCGTTAAAATCCCTCAGTATGCCTTCCTTCGGAGGGGAAGTAAAGCCTGCGGTCCCATGTCATAGATTTATGGCATGTTAAAGAACCTTCCACTAATTACACCTGTGTGAAGCTAAATTGTATAGGTTAAAAATGTAAACAACGCTCTTAGGATCGTACGTTCGTTGCCAAGAGCCGATTGCGGTGGCGTCTAGTAGCTAAGTTCTGAACTAGGCCTAGTAGTCATTGACGGTGGCGTTTGGCGGTAAAAGTAGGAACTATTTAAAAAAATTAAAGTTGCAGTCCTTACTTGAATTTAAAAAACGATACACACACTAATACAGCCATCACAATTAACACCGGTTATCAGACAGATTCTACACGCACCCAAAGTACACGGGGCTACATGACCGCGTTGTCGCAGCCCCCAAACTGAGGAACCAACCAACCAAAATATGATAAGTCCCCAAAAATTACAGCAATTTGTGTAGAAATCTATTATGTTCAGTGAACGAGCTGTTCGCAGCTGGGAACCTTCCCCATTCAGTCTCACTTGTTATCTCTTTCTTTCTTTCTTTCTTTCTTTCTTTCTTTCTTTCTTTCTTTCATTCTTCCTTTGTTCCTATCTTTCTTCCTTTCATTCTTTTGTTCTTCCTTTCTTCGGAAATATAGAATGCTGGTGAAATATTTTGCACAGCCGCCATGTTGGATTGGTGAGGCGTAATAAAATTTGAAGGTCACCATGGGGGTGTCCAAGATAGTAGTATGACCTTACCGAGGTTCATTTAAATCGCTCCAGCCGTTTCGATTTTATTGGTGGACACACACACACACACACAGACAAAAGGTGATCTCCTATTTAAATGGGTTCCAAGTTAGCCACCACCTTAAGCTGAACAGGTCAGTAATATGGAAAAACAAAATGAGATAAATATTCGTATTCGAAGATATTGGAATAATTCACCAACCGGCAACCAACAGACAAAATTAAACTGTGAGAATTTTTGTTCATTATAAAACTTATCCGAGATAAGTTTCAATGAAAAAATTTGTAGATTGAGAATGAAAGGCCACTTTATTTTTACTGATGGCCAACGCTGGGTTACGAACCGACTTGTCTAACGAGTGCTTTGTGCCGTAGCACACCAATCAATAGCCGATACAAGGTAGTAGTTTGGTATTCAGAGCGCGGGCTGTCTTATTCTCCTGAGAGACAGGCGCAGGCGAGGTTTAACGTATCGTGGTGTAAGAATGACGGAGAAACCGCGGGGCTCAAGCCTGACGTGAAACCGAGCCCAAGTGGATTACCCAACACTCCATTTATAGTGACACAGCTCTAATGTGGACCATCCTGAGTATTTTAACACAGTGCGTTACTTGATGGAGTAAATACTCGTTACTCTTTGAAGATGGAGCCATCACTGTCACTGGTCATCATCATTTTATTTTCAAACTAGCAACCATCCCCGGCTTCGCCCGGTATCCTTAACGGTTTACCCAGTGAAGGGGCATGGACGGCAGGTCCCAGATTGATAGGGTGGCCTCCGGAGAGGCCGAGTGCAGGTCTTTCTAGTTGACGCCCGTGGGCGACCTGCGCGTCGTAATGAGGATGAAGTGATGATGAAGACGGCACATACACCCAGTCCTCGAGCCACGGGAATTAACCCCAGGAGATTAAAATCCCTCATGGCTTGGCCAGGACTCGAACCCGGGGCACTTTGGGCCAAAGCCTAGTGCACTAATCATTCAGCCACGGAGCCGGACAGGTCCCAGGTGCAACTCAGAGAAGACGAGGTGAACAGCGAAACTCTTCTCTGAAGCCTTAACTCAACATGACTCGACAGTTTGATGCTGGCCTAAGCTGGTGATAGGCTCGCTTGCTAGCTCGTGAACTCGCTTCCACTGAATGGAGATTGTTGGAAGAAATTAAAACGTAAAATGACCTATAGTGGACGATGTAAAAAAGTTTGAGATATGCTGTAATGGACTTTTTTGTAGTATATATATATTTTAACGGTTTTCCCAGCGTAAGCTTAACAGGCGCACGGACGGCAGGCTTTTCTTCGACTCGATTCACTGAAATCATTACTGCTCGATTTTCTTTGGTCATAAATGAATGTTTTTGTACAGAAACCTTCCTCGAGAAATCCTTTACAGAATGGTGAAACCCGCATCAAAATAGATCCAGTAATTCTCGAGATTACCCGTTACATCGAAGAATCGGGGACTTTATTTTATAATATGTAGAGATAAAAATGTAGTTTTTATTGAAATGTTATGAGTAGGGCTCTGACGTTGATGCCTATAAATTGCCTAAAAAGACCTATAAGAAGACGTACACTCTTTAGTTAATTACTATGTGTCTGAGATACCCAAATCAGAGAACACTAGTCTCCACCACTTCCTGGAGAGGAAATATAGTTGAAGCAAACCACCAAAGTGCCCCTGACTTATTAGAGTCTTGGCTGGAAGAATGCCCTACCTTACCCCGTGGTACAACAGTCCATGAAGGACCTTGGCCTGCTCCACCACAGTCTTCCAGCTTGTCCTATTCTGTGCTCGCCTCCTCCAAGCTCTGACACGTTGCATCCTGAGATCCTCCTCGACATCGCCCAGCCAGCACTGTTTTAGTTGCCCCCGTCCTCGTTTTCCAGTGGGTCGCCCTTGGAAAACCTGATACACCATCCTTGACTCCGGCATTTGCTCGACATTTTCAAGCCACTGAATCCGGGATCTCTTGACCTCTGCGATGATAGTAGGGTCCCCATACAGATCATAGATCTCCTAGTTGGTGCGGAGACGCCACACTCCACGATCACACACAGGCCCATAGATCTTACGGAGTACCTTACTCTCCCACCTGTTCAACAAATGATCATTCCTCCTAGTCAACACCCATAGGTGACAACAGGTCGGATGACTGTCTTATAGATAGTTTTCTTACAACTGCGTGATAACGTTCTTGATCGCAGCAGATGGGGGAGACTGAAGTAGCTTCGGTTCCCGGAGCGCAGTCTCTCATTGATTTCCTCGAGACAGTCAGATCCCTCGGTGATAGTCGATCCAAGGTATTAGAAAGTGCTGGTCTTAGCGCAAGTCTTATTATCAATAACAAGCTCCTGAGGTACCTAACCCTGCCTCACGGTGGTCATATACTTTATCTTCGTGCTATTCAGTCTCAACCCAGCTCCTGAAGCCATGTGGTCTTCTCCTGATGTCCTTCCCAGCAAAGCAACATCATCCGCATATGCAAGACACTGGATTGGCCTATTAAACAGTGTTCCTGCCGCTTCACTCTGATGAAAATTAATGTTGCATTCTTACTTTGCAATGTCTGCAATTCTTTAATGGCCTCCTAAAGTTATGGTTTCTTGAGCTTCTGGGAGGACAACGATTTCGTAATGCTTCAATTTGGGTTACGTGATATCACTCCTTTATTGTAGTGATTCCACGTTAGTCTGAATGCCCTTTGGAGTCTTGAGGTCCTCTCTGTGTTGGCAAACCGCCCATTCCTGATGGTAGAATTATTTCTCAAAGATACTTAAACGACGATACCTGTATTATCCTCGCATACCCTGTTTTATTTTTATCTTTCCTCACTAGAAAAAGTGCAGGCATTATTTATTTAAAGAAAACGGCAATCGGAGTGTCAAAAACTACCAGATCACCAAACACCAGAGCCTCGGTAAAACTGCTAACATCATAGAAGAAAAAAAGAAAAGACATAAGAATGTTAAGGAACCGGAGCCATGATCGACAGGACGTTGACAACAGCCAACTTTGAGTTGAGGCATGTGTTTACACGTCTGGCAGTCGGTTTTCGCCACAATATTCGTATTAACAAATCTATCCATGAACCTACAGTGACGTGTGTATGCCAACTATGTGGACAAGCATGTGAACGCTACCACTTAGAGCTCTGTAGTAAAAGGACAAAATCAATCAAAGGTTATGCAACTCAAAGTGCCACAGCGCCATTTTAGTGTACGTGTTTATACTTTATTTTCGATGGCTATTTGGCTGCAATAAGAGTATTATTATTTTTATCCTTCTTGCACTTTCACCGAAAATTTCCCATATATTACTTTTTCTTCTTCTTCTTCATCATCTTCTTCTTCTTCTTCTTCTCCTTCGTTATGTCCATTCAAAGAGGGCGTTAGTTGGCCTGTTGGCTTTCGCCGTCGTATCCTCCCAAAATCTCTTCATGAATCCTCTGTGTTGCATCTCGCGTTCTGTGGACCACTTACAAGCAGTTTTCTTCTGAGGCTGGCAGCTTCGGTAGCATGCTGAGCGTCCAAGCCCAAGGTGGTGGGTTGAAACCCGGCCAAAGTCGTGGAATTGTTTTAAGAGTGTTAAAAATCCCTCAGTATGCCTTCCTTCGGAGCGGAAGTAAAGCCGGCGGTCACATGTCATAGATTTATGCAATGAAAAATAACCTTCAACTTACTACACGTGTGTGAAGCCAAAATGTGTAGGTTAAAATTGATAACGCTCTATTAGCTGCCAGGTGCTGATTGCGATGCCATGTAGTAGCCAAGTCCGCAGCTAGGTGTCGTGGACGGTAGCATTTGGTAGCAAAAGTAGGAACTACTTGAAATTATCGTCTGCAGTCCTTACTTGAATTAAAAACAGATACACACACTAATACAGCCATCAAAATTAACACCGGTTATCAGACAGATTCTACACACACCCACAGTACATGGGGCTACACGACCGCGATGTCGCAGCCCCTAAACTTAGGAACCAACCAACTTCTCAGGTTTCTCCAGGAATTTGTGCTTGCCTACTATTGAAGTAATGGCTTCGCGATTTTCTATAATGTCGTCTGTGATGTTTATTTCTTGGAGGTCCGCCGTAATTTCCTCTAGCCAGTTCATTTTGACCTTCATTGAGTCGATTACTTTAAATAATCTTTTGGTTAGCCTGTCGCTGTGCATTCTGGTATTAAAATTCCAGACATCTCTTGCGTACAGCGTCAGTGAACCTGTCAGTGAAGGAGTTGAGATCCGCTGTTCTCCTCTTAACCCACATTCCATTTTCTCTCGTGGGACCAGCAATATTCCAAGAGAATTTTTGAGGCGTAGCCTATATAACTTCCGGCATAACAACTGTCTTGTGGTGCTGCAGTTTTGCGATGTAGCTTGCCACGGTGGGTAAGTGGTTATCGTGTCGGACTACCAACCCAGGCTTGCAGGTTCGCTCCTGGCCGTGGTAAGTGGTTTTTTTTTTACAGTCAAGAAAACTGACGGCACGCATGTCATATGATGTTGGCATGTTGAAGAACCCATTTGAATTCAGTAGGCCGTGTTCATAATGGCAAAATGAATCTCAGGATTTTCCGCCAACACAAAAAGCTCCTCCATCCTCTACTAGAAAGCGCTATAGTGTCAAGGAGCTTAGATATCTAACCTCCTTGATTTTCATACCCCTCCAAGGAATCCTGTGGCGAAGATCCCCCGAAGAAGCTGTTACGGAATTTCAACTTAACACAGTTACGTACGAAACAGCTTCAGCACCTTTCCTCGCCACTAGGTGCCTCCAGCAGCTTGCTATTGAGGAGTCTTCCAGCCTACCCGAGGCAGCAAGAATTCTCCACAGGGACTTCTATGTGGATGACTGCATCTCTGGAACGCAAACCCTCGAAGAGGGTCTACAAATTCAAGAGGAACTCATCGAACTTCTACAAAGAGTTGGCTTCCAACTTAGAAAATGGTGTTCCAATCATCCACGACTACTCGAAGCCGTACCTCCTGAATGCAGAGAAGTTCAGCTACCCCTTCAACTTGATAATGGCAATAATATTAGGACGTTAGGACCCGACCAACGATCAGTTGCGGATTGTAAATGGTACCAAGGACACTTATGTCAATGAACCTCCTACTAAAATAAGGGTACTGGCTGTCATAGGGTCAATCTACGACCCGTTGGGACTGATGGGTCCATTTATCATCTCCTGCAAAATTTTCCTACTACAACTATGGCAACTGTGCTTAGGTTGGGATAAGAGATTACCGACAGAACTGCTCCGCTAATGGGAACATCTGCACAATCAATTTCCTCTCGTTAACCGAATTCGAATTGATAGGTTAGTGCTAGTAAAGGGCATGCCCACCAACACACAATTGCATGGGTTTTCGGATGCTTCTGAGAAGGGCTACGGATGCTGCATTTACGTGAGGTCTGAAAACCAACAAGGTGAGCGTACTACAAGACTACTATGCGCTAAACCTAAGGTCGCCCCTCTCAAAAGGGTGTCCCTTCCTCGTCTCGAGTTGTGTGGAGCACTGCTTCTAGCTCGCCTCCTCAAGAAGGCAAACTCTATCTTAAACTTGACTACTAGTAGCATCCATCTGTGGACGGATTCAACGATAGTTCTATCATGGATTGCAGGATCTCCAACGCGGTGGAAAACTTTCATTGCCAACAGAGTTGCGGAGATTCAAGACAGCACATCGATTGCATATTGGAGGCACGTTGCTTCAAGTGATAACCCTGCGGACCTGATTTCACGGGGAGTCAGCCCAGAAGCCCTTATCGATTGCTCACTTTGGTGGAAAAGGCCGTCGTGGCTCATGGAAGATGTTCTTTCATGGCCAGAATCAATCCCATCTGCAGAAACTCAGGACATTCCCGAGCAGCGGAAACCTGTGATTAGTCTCATGACACTTAAACTTGATGATGAATTTATGAAACGGTTCTCAAAGCTCACTCGTCTGCAGAGAGTAACAGCATACTGCTTTAGATTTGCCACCAACACCAAGCTTCAGCCCATAGAAAGGAAAACGAGTGAACTAGACCTTGAAGATTTACGTCGTGGACTACATGCCAGCATCAAGATTGCCCAGACATCAGCATATTCTGCTGATATTCATTCTCTACGGACTACACAAACGATCAGTAAGGAGAGCAAGCTTATATCTTTAATTTCATTCTCTACGGACTACACAAACGATCAGTAAGAAGAGCAAGCTTATATCTTTAAATCCATTCCTCTGCGAGCAAGAACTTCTTCGAGTTGGTGGCAGATAACAACGATCTGAGCTACCTTTCGATCAGAAACATCAGATCATCTTACCCCCCCAAGCATCACCTCACACGGCTCATTGTTGAGCATGAACACCAGCGCATGTTCCATGCTGGCCCACAATTGTTATTAGCTTCTCTCCGTCAACACTATTGGATTATCAATGGCAAGAGTGTCATCCGCAACATCATACACTATTGCGGTGTTTGCTTCAGACTCAAGACTGAACATGCGCAACAACTCATGGGACAGTTGCCACGTTACAGAGTTACTCCAGCTAGTCCATTTGTTAACTGTGGGACAGACCATGCTGGACCCTTGTACATCAAGTCAGGTTCCAAGCGATCCAAGACAAGGGTGAAATGCTATGTCAGCATATTTGTATATCTCGCCACAAGAGCCATTCATTTAGAAGTTGTTAGTGACTTGAGAACCACATCATTTCTTGCAGCCTTGAAACGCTTTATTGCTCGACGGGGTAAACCTACCCACTTCTTTTCCGACAATGGAAGGACATTTGTGAGTGCAGACAGAGAACTGAGAGGGCTGTATAACTCCGAGATCCACCAACGAGAAATCCTAGATTTTGCTAGTACCGAAGGTATTCAATGGCAATTTAACCCACCAACAGCCCCACATTTTGGTGGGATTTGCGAAGCTGGAGTCAAATCCTTTAAATATCATCTTCGGCGCGTGATAGGAACTTCATTTATGAACTTTGAGGAATTGACGACACTCACTGCACAGATTGAGGCATGCCTTAACTCTCGCCCTTTGGTACCTCTTTCTCACGACTCTGATGACCCTATCGCCCTCACCCCAGGACATTTCCTCATTGGAAGACCCATCACTTCCCTTCCTGTACCAGACATGAGTAATGTACGTATTAATTTGCTCTCTAGATGGCAACAAATCCAGCAACAGCTCCAAGCCTTTTGGAAGGCATGATCGACAGACTACATGTCACATTTACAACAAAGGGGCAAGTGGTCTACAGCTCGTCAGAATGTTCAACCTGGCACAGTTGTAGTCGTCAATGAGGTCACATCTCCTCCACTACATTGGAAACTAGCCGTGGTCGACCGAATCCACCCTGGAGAAGATGGCCTTGTGAGAGTAGCTACGATCCAAACTGCCAAGGGAACTTTTAGAAGGCCAATCACTAAGTTATGCCCACTTCCAACTTACGAAAACAGGGCCCTCAGTCGTGAAGTGTAAATTATACTTGGTGTGCCGGTTGTGTTTGTTTTAAAGAAAAAAGGTATTTCATTCCTTTTTTGGGGGGCGGCATGTTGGGAACTTCACTCAGAGTTTGGCAATGGGCTGGTGCATTGTGCTGTCCTCAGACGGCGCTAGTGCTGTGTTCTCCGTGACTATTTGGAGGAACAGCGCTGTGGTTGTTAGCTCCATGATCGTTGTTGTGAAAATGAAAACGAGGCAAGAAAAATGAACGGAAGGAGAGATCGGACGTATGCCTCGCGGTAATAAGACGGTGGAAGCATGCCACATTAGAAAACAATTCCTACTTAGTTTACAGAGCCTGTGAAGTAAGCAAGTGTACCCATGTTAAATATACTATAAAATCTATTGCTTTTCAGTATTCATATAAGCCACAGAGATCCAGCGATAGCATACCAGCATACAGTCCACTTCCAGCATTATCTCACCTATTTCCCAGTCCTGAACAAGTAATATTGCAGTTTAATTTCCAGGAAGCCACACATGGCATAAATGCATATAACTTCTACACTATCAATTGGATTTCAACCAAATTTCGTATGTGGTATGTGTACATAAACCGATATGACTGAGCGTATTCTTAAGAGCCACCAGGGCTGTCAACTGTTAACAAATGCTCTCAATTTTTTATCCAAATATCAGAAAGTATGCAAGCCGACAGCTTAAAATTTTGCACACGTATAGTACCTGGCTTTCTAGATTAATTTGGAGTAACTAATATTGGCCTACGCCAGTGCTACCAACATGATTCTAAGCCTGCTGATAGGTCCAATTTTAAAATGCATGTAACTTCTATACGAACTAATGGACTTTATTCAAAATTGACACAACAATAGATCATATTATTTCAGAATATTTCCGACCAATACATGTATGTCATTGTTGCCAACATGATATTACGCGCGCTGTTAGATCCAATGCTTAACTGCATGTAACGTCTATGCTATCCATTGGACTTCAACCAAATTTTGTATTCAGCACGTTAAGAGATGGAACTAAGAATATATTCAGTAACCAGGACTGCCAACTGTATTGCTCGATTAGGCTGCATTATGCCAGGTAAACAGTATTTTGAACTAATTGGAAATGTCGATATTACCAACTTAATTTCGTCATTAATCTAGATAGATCCTTATAGATTAATCATTGGCACGAATCTTAAATTTTAAGCAAAGTAGGCTCTTTAGTTCGTCACGGAACATCTTGTTATTATTGTGTGATATGACGCTTCTGTTGTAGTAATTCCACGTTATATAACAACTATTATTATTAATATGATACAGTAATTACTATTATGCTGCTCTGTCTGCTGAGTATCGCCTGTACCACTAAAGGCACGGGTTGAGAGCCGGAGATTGAAGGAACTGTCTCAATTATTTACAGCAGGTGTTGTGAATATTGCATCGCGTTCGTAACCTCAAAGATCGGAGCAGAAAAAATATTCCGTAAGTTAGAACTGCGAGGTCATCTTCCCCTAGTGATTGGTTAGTAACCATACTTTCTGCTATCTTCTGTGTATCCAGGCAGAATATTTGATCTGTTGTTGGTTCATTGTTGCGACATCGTGATCATGCAGCCCCGTATGTCTGATAACGGCTGTGCAACACTTGTGTGTGTTTGTTTTTAAGGGGAGTCAGTCCCCAGGGCGGGAGTGAAAATACGCTTATTTTTCTTGTTTCTTTTTTTTTTCGTTTTTTTCTTTCTTAAAATTATCTGTCAAGTTTTCTGAATGGTATTGAACGTAACTTGTAACTTGTAGCTCACCCCATGGGTGTCCGCTTGAAGTGGCTACAGCATCTGGCGAGCCGAACATGCCCTCGGACACTCCCGGCACTAAAAGCCATACTCTAAATAAATAAAATAAGAAAATTGGACATATTTCCTAAACCATTCAGTGCAGAAACCTGGGAATTGTATTGTTTTGAAGAGCAAATTCCATTCCTTATGTTGTTATCACTGGCATGACAGTAATGGCGCCCTCAGTTGCATAAGGAAGAGTACATGTGTTTGTTGTAAGTGTATATTTAACTTTTAATCCAATTTCTGAATAATTTAATATGTCTGCACATTTGACCCATTTTCTGAAGAACTAATTTAGATAGAGACTTGAAAATTTAGCCATATCTTTACCTCGCTGTGTCTGTTGTTTGGTACTGCCCCCGTAATTGAATTATGTAGAGACCACGGTGGCTATATTTGAAATTATAAGGAAAGTTATGGCTGTCATAGTTATGACGTGGGTAGTCATGACGTAAGCACGGATGACGTAAATGTTATGCCAGCAGGCTAGTTGAGCTGAGATTCTCAGTGACGTCAGTTTTTAGTCGAGAATGTTCCAAGATTTACGACGCAGTCGCAGGAAACGAGGAATTCTGCTGAGGAAGAAACTATGCTATTGGAGGAGAGGCATGAACCAATCAACGATAGTTTAAAGGAAGACGGAGATTGCTAAAACTATGGTATTTTTATTACTTTTGGAATGCAGAATTGTGGAAATCCATTTGCAGTAAAGGCACTGATTTGGAATTTTGGTGAAATTTATTTTCAGTTTTTGAATTTTGAAAATCCGTCATGTATTAACGAAGTTGGAAGTTTTAGCGATGACGTAGTATCACGCTTTGGAAGGGATGGTAACGCCCCTCGAGAAGTTAATAAAAGGGCTTGCGCAGAAGAGAGGAGTCTTCTTTCGTTCTCTGATCATTCTGAGATCTCATTCTCAGAGCATCGAAGTCTATTGTGAAAGTTCTTTTCTTATACATTCATTATAGTGAGACGTCGAAGTGAACAGCAGTGAAAAGAATCGTCTTTATAACGCGTGGCGAGGCCACTATATTAACGAGATCCAAGTCAAACTAGGTGAAGTTGAAACGGACCTTAGAAAGCTTCTACAAGTTTAGCTTCGAACAGTTAGCGGTCTCCGATAAGCTAATTGTATTGTGCAGTGCTACATGCAGTTATAGAGAAAAGCTGAACAATTTCGACCGATTAGTTCGAAAGATATTAGCAGTTTTATACGACTGAGAAAAGTGATTATCTCGCCACAAGAGAAGCACTTTTGTATAAGCCAGAATCAACGCAAGGCTGACGCTGCGAGTGGAATAGAAAGACTTCAGATTGCTTGGTTACAGAACACTACAGTATAATGGAGCAATTGAATACGGCAGTTTGTTCTTCTAACACTACAACCGAAGAGCAGATGGAAGGCTAAGGGCTTATTGCAATTGGGACATACTTCAACGGAGTGAGATAGCGACATGGAACTTCGCTAATTGCTATTCCACACAAGCGAACATGCGGTGAATACCATCTACACCCATGTTTCGTAATTAAAGGCTGAATACTATCGAACAGCCATAGAAACAATTTCATACTCTGAATATGAATAATTTCTTCGGAAATTTCTACAAAACTTCATGACGATTGTCTACTGGAACTTCAGGGAATTTTTCAAGAGAGGTCAGGGATATCCCGACGCACAAAGAAGATTATTGCCGGAAGGATGTCTATTCGTCTTCGAGGAGCAGAGCGATTCACGGAGAAGGAAGCAGTTCGATTCTCCGAGGGTGCTATTTCCTATTTCGAGGATGGAGCTCGACTTTAACGTGGTGAAATGGATCCATCAGCAGTCTTCTTTGGGGAATTTTCCTCTGGAACGTCAATCGGCAGATAAGGTAGTCGTGAACGTTTATTGTATTTGAGTATATTAATGATGTTTGAGCAACCATTTTTCCCATATTTTTTTTTATCCTCATGTATTTTTGCCCTATTTTCTTGTTGAGATTCTTATTCTCAGTACATCTTGTTGAGTTTTGCATTTTTCGACGATTTATTAAGACATTGTTTTGTCATGGGCATAGTTAATGATTTTGAATCAGTTGAGACTGATATTTAGAATTTTCAGTAATTAATATTTTTTTTATATATAGTCACGATTTGACTGTAAGTTAATGATTTTTATGGCAGATTTAAATTCGGACAGCGTGTCACTTTATTAAAGTAATTCAACCCCAGTTTAATTACTTTGACCAATTTTCTGTCATCATCAAGAAGGAAGAACATTTAAATGATTTTAGAGCGTTAAAATCTCTTACGTTGTCGACGATCTTGGAAATACTAGTCGTTATTTGTATTGATTGCAACACAGACATTTATCGTCAGTTATGAATGAACATTGCATTATAGACACTTTTGTGAAAGAGTAACTTTAATAATGAATTATTGAATGCATTAAAGTCTAGAACTTGTGTTAGGAGTTTTTCTCAATTAGAGATTTATAGAACGATGTTTGCATTCCCCAGTCTAATTGGATTCTATTCGACTACTTTGCATTTTTAGTCGCACTTTATTTGAAGATAGTATTTTTATACTACATTTCTTTTAAGATGTCAATCTTAAATTTTGATAGACCAGACAGGCGTATATGAGCGTATTCACTATTAAATTTGTTTGTGATTGGCAAGTTTTGACTTCATTTCGGTTCATGAATGAAATCCACGAAGGTTAAATAGAAAAACAGTTTTGAAACAAGTAATGATTATAAAAAAATTTAAGTGGAACTATGAATGTATAATCGTTAGTGCAGCGCGTGTTGAAAGTCGCTGAGGTATAATGCCCTTGAATATGAAGGAAGTTCCCACAGGAATAAATGTTAAAGAATTATTTGTGGAAGTTTTGTAAGTTATGTGGAAGTTGATAACCATATAGATTAATATATGATGATTTTGGGCATATTTTTAATGCAGTTTGTGCATTAACTTGTTAGCGAAGGATTTTCCGCTGGAGTAAGATTGTCATAGTTTGTTGAAAATAAATCAAGTGATTTACTGTTATAATTAACACGAGTTTTGAAAGAATTTGAGATTAGATTTGAATGAAGGTTGCCGTCACAAATCATTATTAAAACCTTTATTAAACCAGATTGTGACATTAACATGTATAACTAACCTTCATTGGTCGATTATATAAATCACGATTATGAAAATTACAAACCGAATGGACATGTGGTCAATGTATTTATTAAATTAATAATTTAAACAATTTAAATGTTAATATTGTAAATAATTGCTGTAAATATTTTTGAAAATAATATGAAACGAGAGTGATGTTAAAGGCGTGCTTATAATATTTTTATTGTCTTTGACAAATATGATAAACAATTTCTAATTGTTATAAATAATTTATGTGATTTTGTTATAAACATTTAAGAGCTAATTAAACATTTGGATTGAACTTAACAAGTTTAAGGAATTAACATAATGATCAAATAGGATGTGAGCAAAGTACTTGAAAGAATTGCGTAAATAATAATGTGAGTTGTCTTGTCGACATTTAAAAGCTTGAGAGAGCAAGCTATACTCTTACGTAACTTAGTAGGTGAGAAGGGAGTCCATTCAACCAGTATGCAACAGGTTCGAGGTTAGCTCGCAGCTGGGCCAACATCTGGTTCACAGAGAGTGAGGTCGTCCGCACTTCGGCCTTGCGACTATAAATACCATTCTCATGTTTATTAAAAGGAAACCAAATGCTCTATATATGTCACACCCTGACGTCCTTTTCCAATCCAATAGTGTTATGAATATTACGTTATTTGGAGCTCTTGGGAGCTAAAATGTTTTATATTATGTTGTATAATAATTTTTGCAAGTCCTACTGAGGACGTAGTCAGATTGACTTGGGCTACTGATAGCCACGTTGATTTTGTTGTGTTAGTAAAATCATACCCTTTATTAGAAATAAAGCTTTTGTACAGTTCAAAGTTCTCGTCTTCGTCTTGGCTCATTTTTAAATGTCATGGTGGAGGTTATTGTGTGAACAGACTTTTAGTGATCCTGTTGTCAACTCAAACCCCGAGATAATTAAGAGGTAAGTAACGGTAAGTATGAACCCCCGTCTATTTTGGTGTGTTCCACAATGATTTCCTGTGAACTTCTGTGCTCTTATCTCGATAGTATCTGTCAGTGCCATTTTCATTGATGTAGCTGTGCCGGTGCAATCGATAATTGGCAATCCGATTGAAGGGGCGGATATCTGACAGCCTACTATCCAGGTAAACGGGGACAGAAAGATTGACGCCGTCAACGTGTGGGGCATGTTCAACAACAATGGATTACCAGGTTGAACAACAGAAAGATTGGCGACCCAAGAGCGTGGGGCTGAGTCAACAGAAAGATTGGCGCACCTAAAACTTTGGGGCTCGATTCAACAAAACTGGATTACCAGGTTGAACGCCAGAAAGAGTGGCAAACCTAAAACGTGAGGTTCGATTAGACTCAAATAAAGAGGTTGATTCTTTGTTAGATGTCTAGGCCAATTGTAGTATTTAAGAGTGTGATTATATAGGAATTAAATGTTGTATTGTATTAGGAAAATTACACTCAGAAAAGATCAGATCTTATACAACTTGAGAAAGATTAAATAGGCTGGAAACTTAGAAAAATCGCCTATGATCTGGAATCTTATTTTATTTGACCGGCTTATGACATTTCAGTCATATTAAAGATAAATTTAAATTATTTGGATTGTAAATGTAAATTATTTGTGTTAGGATATTTTAAAATGAGCCAGAGAAATTTGAACATGTGCTTGAGTTTGTTTCAACATAAAGTATCGTCGAAGGTTAATTATAAGGTAGTTATAAGTTAGATTTAAGACAGAAAATTGATCAAAATTATATATATGGTGAAAAGTGTTGCTCAAATGTTGTTATTTTGCTCTTTTGATGTATGTCCCTACAGCAATCCATTTTTGAATAATATTGTAATGGCAGATGAAAGTTTGAAGAAAATGTTAGAGGAGATGTCTGCTAACATGAAGCAGATGATGGAGGAGAAAGCTAGTAATTTGAATAGTAGTATGAAGGAGATGGAAGCTAGGAATACTAGTAGAATGGAGGAGAATGCTAGTAATTTGAATGCAAGAATGGAGGAGAATGCTAGTAATTTGAATGCAAGAATGGAGGAGAATGCTAGTAATATGTCTGCTAATTTGAAGGGTATCCAAACTAGTGCTGCTAATTTGGAGGATAATATGTCGCGTTTGCAGATTAATACCCTAGGAATTGAAAATACTGTAACGGACATGCGTACAGACGTGTCTAATGTCCATAAAGATGTGTCTATTGTGCATAAAAGTGTTGATGATGTTAAAAATGATGTGTCTAAGGTACATAAAGACCTTACAATGTTAAATCTAGATGTAGCTAATGTCCGAGGAGATATTTCTTGTGCTAGAGCCGAAGTAGTTGTTGTCAAAAACGATGTAGCGACTGTCCAAGACAAGGTCGAGGAAGTCCAAAAAGAAATTCAAAAAGCTAGAACTGATGTATCTAATGTTCAGGTAGACATTAATAACATTCATGCGGATATAACTGTGCCGGTGCGATTTATAATTGGCAATCCGATTGAGGGGGCGGATATCTGACAGCCTACTGTCCAGGTAAACGGGGACAGTACCAAAATTATTTAGACAACTGTAAAACATCATTTAATTAACCTTCAAGTGCACAACATTTTCCCCAAAATTAACCTAAATTAAAAAAAAAAACATAGTTATATAACTATCAGCTGCAGATTAACTATTCTAGTAGGGCGAATAGAAAAAGATACATGCTAATATCTGTAAATATGTTGTTGAGAATGGGGTGTCATTTTTAGCCTACTTTCGATTTTTTCAAAAAATGAAAGTAGACTTATGAGATCTACACAGGGCCAAAAATTGTGTGTCTGTCTGTGTGTGTACTCTGAATGTCTGTCCCCCGTATCAATTCGAACACGGTGAAACCGAATTGAACGAAATTTGGTACAGATGTAGAACTAGCAAAGGGCACCTCAGTGTCATGTTTTATATTGCCGCCATCTTGACGGAAATGTAATGGCGGCCACCCAAATGTTAAAAGCTTAAATCAAATTACGACCAACCTAATAGTCTGATCTCTACCAAATTTTTCAACAACATACCTATATGTGGGAAGCATTTTTTGACCAAACTACAAGATCATCAGCCCAATAGTTTGCAGATGGCGACCGTGTATGTGTGCAAATTGATTCCCCCTATCAATTCAAACACGGTGAAACCGAATTGAACGAAATTTGGTACAGAGGTAGCACTATCAAAGGGCACCTCAGTGTCATGTTTATATCCGTATAGCATGTTATTTCAACAAGCTACTACAACCAACATTCAATTATACTCCTTGAAAAGGACAAAGAGTTATAACAATACCCATGCATTTAGGAGAAAGTAGGCTATATGTTCTTTACTAAACATCTTGTTTGATGTTAAGGAAGGGTCAAGGATAAGAACGGTAGTGGTAGACTAAGGTTAGAATATATTAAACAGATTGCCTTATATGTAAATGTGTGTTAGATATGTTGAGATGAAACGATTAGCTCAGGACAGGAAGGCATGGAGGGCTGCATCAAACCAGTATAAAGACTGAAGATTCAAACAACAACATAGGCGGTTTAGGACTGGCTGGCTCCTCTTAAGCTAAGGTTTGAGTAAGAGGCAGTCCTGTTTGTACTATCCTAGCATTCGGCTGGAATATAAGTTGGGAAACCACGGAACAACTACTTCTAGGATGGCTGAAGTAGAAATCGAACTCGCCAACTTGGGATCTGGAGGCTGTCTTGTAATGTGATGCAAGAAGCACTTCATTATTCAGAATGCCGTCGTCTGCCGGAATTTGAACTTGCCATCTCAGAATACTTATCCTTGGCACTGCAGCCCCTTCGGACCCCCACCCTCCACGTTATCCAGCCATCTGGTCCCAGGTCTTCCCCTCACACGACGTCCTCCTCGCTTCCCAATGAAGACCTTCCCTACCACCCTGTTCTCTGACATTCTTTCTACATAAAATGCGTATACAGTAACCAGAATGTTGATGGTATAGCTACGAGGGCTATTCCAAATCTAAGGTCCGGTTAAAAAAACATCCAAAATAAACATTGTTTCCAAAACAATTGTTTTATTGACATTCCTTACGTCTTTCTCTATTTTCCTACATAATTTACATACTTATTTACACATTTGTCACATCGTTCCACAAGCTTTTGAGTGCCCAAGTAGTAGAACTCGGCTGCCTGCGAAGATAACCAGTCTTTAACAGCTTCTTTCACTTCATCATCTGTGTCGAAGCGCTTGCCGCCAAGAAACGCCTTTAGGTAGCGGAACAGGTGGAAATCACTTGGCGCCAAGTCCGGACTGTACGGTGGGTGGTCCATCTGTTCCCATCCAAATTTCTTGATTAGAGTTTGCGTGTTATTCGCATTATGGGGTCTGGCATTGTCATGCAACAACACTCCAGACGACGTCAGGGTAGCGCAGTAATCTGCCGATGAAATGTTTCTTGCAGACAGAAACCGTATCACTGCCCTTACTTCGGCGGGCTGATTAATTGTCTTAAACATTGCGAACTGACACTATCAACAGCACACAGCAACAGTAACAACGCTTCTGGCGGCTTTTGACGCGCAAGGCATGCCAGGAGTCGGCGCGCATGCGTGTTTTGCCCTTGGCGCCGATTTCAAATATGTATGGCGAATCGGACCTTACTTTTGGAATTACATTCGTATTATCAGTGTTGATTGAATATTCTTATTATTATTATTCTTTTTTTCTTCAATTCCCGTATGCCTTCAAGCGTCGGGGTAGCCTCATTTGACCCATTTCTGCCATTCCGATCTCTCTTCATTTCCTCAACAGTTTTGCCCCTTTTCTGTCCCAATCTCTCAATCCTATTCTTCCATGTAATGCGGGGTCTACCTCGTACAGCTCCTCCAACTTTTATTTCATGTACCTTTTTTAGTACTTCTAGTTTGTGGTCCTACATTTCCTGTATCAATTCCACTTCTTTACCAACGATTGTCTTGATATTCCATGTTCCGAAACTCGTGTTCCGTTTCCACTCCGGTCGTCGTCCAATCCCAGGCTACTTGTAGTTCTCTGAATTAATTTTTCCTCCACATGATAAACCGTGTGGTACTGGCTGGGGATCTTCAGCAGACACACTACGAACCTCAGCTCTTGGGTTGGTTTATTCAGTTACGGAATACTGCGCACCAGTGTGGATAAACAGCGCTCACACACGGAAAGAAGACACGCAGTTGAATGAGACTGTGCGCATTATTAGTGGGACCATACGATCTACTTCCTCTCATTGGCTACCCATTCTAAGTCATATTCCACCACCAGATGCTAGAAGGAAGAGTGCTCTCGCACGAGAATATCAGAAGATCATGGATAATCCGCAGCTGCCTTTGTTAAATGACGTAGCCTATGCGGCTCAGATCAAGGAACCCTGCTATTTCCACAGCCAGAATTCTGTCAGAAGAGAAGTTCGACATTCGTCTCTCATGGAGCCAAAATTGGCAACAACACTGCCCTGAACGATGTCGTAGCATGCCCTGTATCCTGGAAATGCCACCAGGATTTGATCAACCTCGCACAGTGTGGACAGCCCTCAATCGTATCCACACTGGCCATGGAAGATGTACAGACGCTCTCCACAAGTGGGGAATAGTCCCGTCATCAAAATGTAACTGTGGTGCAGAGAAACAGACAATTCATCACTTACTGACCGAGTGCCCAAGCCATGCATATTGTGGGGACTTCAAGGACTTTTTAACTGTAACAACAGATACTGTATACTACATAAAGAACATGAATATTTGTATATAGATATATGTAGGAAGTTATGTTTCAATAGCTGGAACTATTATAGAATATCATGTATGTGATAATTTAATGTTTTATATGCCATACGCCAAATAAATAATAATAACCTCCACGTGGGTGATTAGCCCAACGTAGAGTGGTTTGTTGGGTTACCTTTTCATCCTCCATATTTACCCCTGGCGACAGGGTGTCCATTTCCTCCTGATCCACTTAGGTATGGTTTTCCCGCCAATACTTGGGTGGCTGATTGCAGAGTATTTCCCACTGTATGGAAGAATTATAATGTAAATTTCTTTACAAATTAGATGTGTTACAATTCCTCATCACCTTGTGTCATGGTCCATACATCACCGTCTGCTTCACATTCCTACAAAGTAACTCCTGTTTTCAGCTGCTATCCTCATATCAGCTATCATTGACCCTAAATATTTAAAATCTCAGAATAACCAGCGATAAACTCTATCAATGATCCATCGGGAGAGAAAAAAAGGCTGTAAGCTTGTGGTGCGAGTGTTGTACGTCACAAGGTGAGCCTTAGTACCTTCCGGGAGCTTCCTAGACCGAGAGTTACAGCTCGGAACTGGTAAGGTAGTACAGGTTGCCTAACTCTCAAGGGATATGAACGGAGTCTGCTCATATCTAGTGTGGAGACCGCCCGCAGTACTGATAAGGCAGTACAGGTTGCCTAACTCAGAAGGGATATGGTCATGTCTACTGTTAGGTGAGACAGACCTTTGTTAATGTGTTCCTACAGATGGCGCAATGCACGTCCCTGGTGCGAGATGTAACACAATCACAGCGCCAACACTCTATCATATTCCTCGCTACATATTCCCCTGTCACTCGGACCGCTGTTATAAATGGGCTCTCCTCACAAGACAGAGTCCTCCTTGCGCTCCAATCACAGTGACAGCGAGAAATATGGCGTAGGGTGGTTCAGAAGTTGCGCTACATACAGCACAACCACAAGCTGTCTGTAGTATTTAGTGCAAAACCAATTATGTAGATATCCGGAGCTATTTAGTCCTCCACAAATGTTGTTAGCAAATAAATAAATAAGCGGCTTCGGTGGCGTAGTCGGTAGCATGCTGAGCTTCTATGACCAAGATAGCGGGATCAAACCCAGCCGAAGCCATCGGATTTTTTAAGAGCGTTAAAAATCCCTCAGTATGCCTTCCTTCGGAGGGGAAGTAAAGCCGGCGGTCTCATGTCATAGATTTATGGCATGTTAACGAACCTTCCACTAATTACACCTGAGTGAAGCTAAATTGGATAGGTAAAGAATGTAAACAACGCTCTAAGGATTCTACGTTCGTTGCCAAGAGCCGACTGTGGTGGCGTCTAGTAGCTAAGTTCTGAACTAAGCCTAGTAGTCGTTGACGGTGGCGTTTGGCGGCAAAAGTAGGAACTATTTGAAAAATTCTAAGTTGCAGTCTGTACTTAAATTAAAAAACAGATACACACACTAATACAGTCATCACAATTAACACCGGTTATCAGACAGATTCTACACACACACGCAAAGTGCACGGGGCTACATGACCGCGTTGTCGCAGCCCCGAAACTGAGGAACCAACCAACCAAATAAATAAATACGTACAGTGTCGCTGCCAAAGTGGGGGGGGGGGGGTAGGTTGACTCAGTCAGTCGACGAATACCATTGATGGAATATGCGAAGAAATCATCTCAAGAAGGACACCCTAAACGTTTCTTACAAGGGGCTGACATGATGACACGCGGTACACTGATGATTGCTCATTGGAAACTCAACCATATCCGGTCGATTAGATAAGCAGTTTGCCTTTTCTACCACAACGAGCGCTAGTGGAGTCAATGAAACTCAACCATATCGGTCGAACAGATTAGCAGTTTGCCTTTTCTACCACTATGTGAGCAAGTGTGAGTCAATTCAGAGTTTTACTTCAGCCCTTATAACTTTTCCGGAGTGAAGAATTTTCAAGAAATCAAATTATGCTTGAGAGTAATGAACCAAGGGACACACTAAATTCAAGTGACTGAATCTCGACAGATATTTATGAATATTTATGTTAGAACATAAAATAAAATAAACTTATAATTATCGTCGAACATAAACAGTCGTATGCAACTCGCATATAATGATAATTAAAACACTCGTATGGAAATTATAAAACTCGATTCGATCGTTTTATAAACATACTCGTGTCTTAATTATTGCCATTATTGGCTCGTTGCATAAAGTACTACAGTGAGTCTCTCTCACGACTCGGCCGGCCGGCGCGCCTAGCTTATCTGCCTCCCGTTGACTCATCACTTCCCGCTCGGCATAGCATAGCAATAAGAACAGAACAGCACTTGGCTCACGTTACCCGTGCATGACATGAGATAACAATTAACATTTATAAAGTAAGAATGAATAAACTAAGGTCGTACCTTATGACGGGAGATGTTGGAAATGTTCTCCTTCTACATCCACACATTTCTGGCATTGTCTTAGGAAACTCTGATTCACACGCGTAAGTTCGTCTTCCGTAATTGGGGCTATTTCTCTCCGGATTTGTTCTGCGATTTCATTTACTTTTTCCTCGTTAAGTACACGTGTTTTATCACTTCACTTCTTATCGAGTAGAGAACCAGTTCCCCTCAATTTGTTTACGAGCTTCCGCACGGTCTCTCTATGTGGAGGGCGCACATCAAGAAAATGTGTTATGAAACATTTAAAAAAAGGAAGCTTGTAGTTTAACGTGACCGTTAATCTCGAGATCATGAGCCACGGGACCTCCTTTTTACGTGGAATCCGAACCACAGGACATGGCATTTCACTTCGAAAATCTCACATGCAATGACCGGGAATCGAACCCGGACCGCCTTGGTGAGAGGCATACAGCTAGACCGCTGAGCCACCACGCCCCTCATGAAACATTTAACGACTTCCCTGCAAGACTCTGTTTTCACATAATTGAAAATGAAAATCCACAGCCTGCTTCCAGTCTCCGACCGGGTCAGGAATGGAATGAATGAAGCCCCTATCTAGCGGCGAGGATATGGACTGTGCCGGCTGCCGAGGCCTGACGCACTCCTCTGGGGCAATGATTAAATGAATGACAGATGAAATGAAGTGATAGTGGAGAGTGTTGCTGGAATGAAATTTTGACAGGGAAAACCGGAGTACCCGGAGAAAAACCTGTCTGCCTCCGTTCTGTCCAGCACAGATCTCACATGGAGTGACCGGGATTTGAACCACGGATTCAGCGGTGAGAGGCCGGCGTGCTGCCGCCTAAGCCACAGAGACTCCCCTGTTTTCACATAATTATCGTACATAAATACCCTTTCCTCTACCGTGTACACACGTAGAGGCATTATGAGAATTATACCCAAAAGTATCACTTCACAACTCGAGAATAGTTGGAGTGACAGATGAACAATAAATACACATTTTAATCATGGACCAGAACTGTGAAGTGCGCGCTGTGTAAAAGGGAGGCAGATAAGCTTGGTGCGCTGGCCGGCCGAGTCGTGAGAGAGACTCACTGTATTAAGAACTGAATGTATGTCCCAAATCTGTAGTAATTTAATTTCTGATAATCTTTTCAAATCTTTCACCTTGATTTATTATATTCTTTTCCCCCATCAAGTCCTTAATATTGTGGGTTTATCCAAGTTTCCCGTATACAGGGTGTAACCGTGATGATGTTACAAAATTTCAGGGCTGATGGAAGAAGGCAAATGGATCAATGTGAGATAAGGAAACTATCGAGTAACCAGTTATAAGGAAAAAGGCTGCTCATTTAATACTGTTTATCTGCACACATCGGTGGTGTTTACGATTGTTTAAACGTGTTAACCCTATATCGATGGCTTCCGGCACGTTAATGAACGCCTGCGGGACGAAATTCCGCCACCCAGGCGTCTGTTAAGAACTAGAATTGATGTCGGACGTTAAACAACTGCAATTATTATTAACTGTTGACTCGATGGTTTCCGGACTGTGGGTCCTTGTCACAAATGTATTCATTTGACTTCCTCCATCATCCCTGATATACCTTGTATAGAGCGATGATATCGTGGGATTGGACGAGAGATTTCTATGAGATGAGACACTTGTTAACCAGATTCTCGGTGCATGGATTCCACTTCAATGTGTGTGCAAACAAAGTCTACCATCACCCGGATTGCAGGTGCGTGTGTTCCCTCTGCGGCAAAGCGTGTGACAGATATCATGTAATGTGGTGTGGTCAGAGGAGGTTATCTCTGTCACAGTTTTGTACTAGTGATAAGTAATTTAATTTCACAGTCATTCTGTGCAGAACCTAGTTAAAGGGATTGTCCTTCCTGCACAACTCTGTGCGTGATGACGGTCACATTACTTCGCGCATAGGGCGCACACGCATTCCTCGTTCGGCGAGTGGTGCGTCTTCGTGGATAGCTTGGGGTGAAATCCGTGCACAGCTAGTCTGGACGTCATGTGTCTTAATTCGTAGTTGGCATTTTTAGCCTACTTTTCACATTTTGCAAATATTAGGAAAAAGTAGACTTATGAGATCGATCCGGGAAAATGTGTGTGTGTCTGTCTGTCTGGCTGGTTGGCTGTGTGTGTGTCTCCCCCCCCCCCCCTATCAACTCCTAAACGGCTGCAGCAATCAAAACCAAATTTAGTATGTGTAAAGATGTGCACCGGAATATCTCACGTCCATATTTGAAAATGATGCCAGTGCTACCAACTGCTGAAAAAACACACTAGAAATTTGAGCACCATGTTGGATATCTTGCAAGGTATGCTTGGGAGCTATTCCAAAATTGGCACACATGTAGATAATACTATTTCAGTTTAATTTCCAGGAGGCCATACATGACAGTGTTGCCAAAATAATTTTAAGCCTTCTGATAAGTCCATTGTTTAAATGCATATAACTTCTACACTATCAATTGGATTTCAACCAAATTTTGTATGTAAAATGTGTACATAAACAGATATGACTGAGTGTATTCTTAAGAGCCACCAGGGCTGCCAACTGTTAATAATTGCTCTCTCTATTTTTTAAAATCCAAATACCAATATATCGGAAAGTATGCAAGCCGACAGATTTAAACTATGCACACGTATAATCTGACATTTTAGGTTAATTTGGAATAACTTATATACTTCAGTTCTACCAACATGATTATAAGCTTAGTGATAGTACCAATTTTTAAATACATGTAACTTCTATACTATCAGTTGGATTTCAACCAAATTTCGTATGTGCAATGTGTAACATAACAGATATGACTATAAGTATTGTTAAGAGCAATCAGGGCTACCAACTGTTAATAAATGCTGTCTATATTATTTTTACCTTATTATCAATATATCAGAAAGTATGCAAGCCAACAGCTCTATACTTTGCACACGTATAGCACCTGACATTCTAGATTAATTTGGAGTAATTAATATAAGTCAGTGCTGCCAACATGATTCTATGCCTGCTGATAAGACCAATTTTTAAATACATGTAACTTCTATACTAACAAATGGATTTCATCCGAAATTGGCACAACAAGATATCAGAATATTTCAGATTATTTCTGACAAGCACACACATGACATTGTTGCCAACATGCTTTTACGCGTGCTGATAGATCCAGTGTCTAACTGCATGTAACGTCCAATGGACTTCAACCAACTTTTGTATTCAGTACCTTAAGAGATGGAACTAAGAATATATTCAGTCACCAGGGCTGCCAACTGTAGTGCTCTATTAGGCTACATTATACCAGGTATATTTTGAAATAATTAGATATTTCGATATTACCAACTTAATTTCGTCATTATTCTAGATAGATTCATATACTGTAGAATAATCATTGGCATGAAAAGTAGGCTGTATAGTTCTTCACGGAACTTCTTGTTCCACTTGTCGGTTGTCGTCGCGTATGTGCTGTAAAGGTCCAGCCAAATGTCTGTTTTCTTTCTATGATGTTCAAGAAAGAGATAAGTAAAGCTTAATTCAATTGCATATTTTGTGCTCTAATAAATTTATTACATAGAGCAAACAGATACGTACAAGAAATGGTAGCTAGATCACAGTAATCTGACCAAGTAGTCAGAGACTCAGTCCTTGATCAAGTTGATATATTTGTGACGTGAGATTTCCTCATCCATCTTGGACCTCCTGGGGGATTCACCACACCGCGTCGTTCCTTATCACTGTTTGAAATCTTTGGACTTTGAGTGTGTTATCATTATATTGATATTTTGAGGATGATTTGTTGGTCTAACGGCCTCTGCCATGTGTAACCGCTGCAATTCTCGCCTGTCTGGGGACGATATTTGTACACGCCCTTCTTCTTCGTCTATATGCCCTTCCTCTAATACGTCGTTTCCTTCCTATTATCCTTCTTTTTCCTGCTCCTTGCTCTCCTAAATCTCCCTCGTATGTGTGTGTGTGTGTGCGACCGTGTGCGTGTGTGTCCCTAATAACTTATAAATGACTAGAACGATTTCAAGGAAACTCGGTAAGGTCATAGTACTAAATCGGCCAACCCCGACCGTGCCCTTCAAATTTTATTACGTCTCATCAATCCAGCATGGCGGCTGTGCGAAATATTTCACTGGCATTCTTTATCTCCGAAACTATTACTGATATCACCCTGAAATTGTGTACGGTGATAAAGCTCTCTACTAGACGTTCACCTATGAGACTTTCAAAAACCTGTTGACTACAAAACCAACATGGCGGCCAAGCGAAGTTGAAACTTGTAAATAAACTTTTCTCGCGATTTAACCATCCAAACGAAATGCAACTTGGTACAGTAAATGTTTATACACATTTTAATGCACTGGTATCTAATATAGTTCAATGCTTCACATAACCTCAAGATGGCGGCTGAGCGCAATTTTAAAATTAAGTTCTCATTTCTCGAGTATTAATCATGCGATCGAAGTGAACGTTTGAATAATGAACCTACGAAAAAATCGTCATTTAGTAGTACATAACTCTATGGTCGACATATATAAAAATCCAACACGGCGACTATCAAAAATATTTAGACGGTTCTCAATATCTATTAATCTATGACAGCAATCAAACTGAAATTGTGTATGCTGATAGAGGCAATGAACATAAGTTCACTTATGGGACTTTCAATAACCTGGTGAGCACAAATCCAACATGGCGGCGACGCGAAATATAAATATTTAAATGGACGTTTCTCGCGATTTAACCATCCGAGCGCAGTAAACCTTGGTACGGTAAATGCTTATGCACATTTTAATACACTGGCTTCTAATTTATTTCAATTCCTTTCATAAGCACTAGATGGCAATTGTGCGAAATATTAAAGTATGGTTTTCATTACATAACTCTTAGACCTACATATATAAAAAGCCAACATGGCGACCATCCGAAATACATAAACGGTTCTCTATATCTATTTATCTATGATAGCAATCAAACTGAAATTGTGTGTGTTGATAGGGGCTATGAACATGAGTAGGATATATGAAAATAGACTGTATAGTTCTTCTCGGAACTACTTGTTTCTCATCTCATTATCCTTCTTCGTCCACTTCTTCACCACCATCTTATTCCTCCTATTTTCCTTCTTCTCCTTCATTAAGACGATCTTCTTGTACTTGTCCTCCTAGTCCGTCTTCTTGCGTAATAAGTGACTAGTAGTCTTGGCTGTCACCACGGAGGCCCGGGTTCGATTACCGGCTCTGCCATGAAATGTAATTCTGGCCTGTGGGCTACACTCAGTCTCGTGAGGCAAATTTGAGAAAAGGCAGGCTAGATTCCCACCTCAACCACCCTGGAAGTGGTTTTCCCACTTCTACACCAAGCGAATGCCGGGATTGTACCGTACCTAAATTAAGGCCACGGCCACCTCCTTCCCAGTCCTCTAATGAGTTACAAATACAGCCATCACAATAACATAGGTTATCAGACAAATTCCAAATAAATACATGCACACAACAAAGTTACATGACCACTATGTCGCAAAGCCCTTCAATGAATCAATAAAACTATAACAACAACTTCTCCTCCATTTTATCCCTCTTCTTCTTCATCATCTTCTTCCTGTACTTACTCTTCTATTCCTCCTCCTTCTTACTCCACATCTTCATTTTCTTCCTGTACTTCTATCTATTATTTTTCTCCTCATCCATCTTCTCCCTCTTCAACTTCTTTCTCTCCTTCTCGTATATTCCGCTCCTTATTCTACAGGCGGTGTTAGAAGACATTGCACGATGTCTTCAAGGCGTGGCTAGTTTTATTCTTGTCCTGTGAGACTTATGAAGCCAATCGTGATGCCAAGAAATATTGTGGACTTTGCAAAAACCTGCTTTGTGAAACATTAAAAATGTTCAGGAGAGACAAATAACTAGGCTTATTTTCCGCGTAGGGCTTTAAAATTAGGAAAGTGTTTCTATTAATATTAATATTATACCTATATAGTGCCTTTTACAGGGTGTTCTCTGGACTTTATTTACAAGGTATTAGAGTCCAAAATTCAGCAGTTTTCAAAAACTAGCTTTCTACATAAATTGTTAGTAAACGAATTGTTAGTATTTTAAGTAACACAGGATTGCTCTTGGTTTCCACATGAAACATTTAGATGTTCTTCATATTAGGCGAAGCGCAAAGTTCGCTTGCGCGCCACTAATGACTGTCGTAATGTCCGCACTAACAGTCGGTGTTTAATAATACCACTGGATACACGATCACTTATCTTGTGCGTCACATAAGGTGACTCTTATAATGTCCGCACTAACAGTCGGTGTTTAATAATACCACTGGATACACGATCACTTATCTTGTGCGTCACATAAGGTGACTCTTATAATGTCCGCACTAACAGTCGGTGTTTAATAATACCACTGGATACACGATCACTTATCTTGCGCGCCACTTAAGGTGACTCTTATAATGTCCGCACTAACAGTTCGTGTTTAATAATACCACTGGATACACGATCACTTATCTTGTGCGTCACATAAGGTGACTCTTATAATGTCCGCACTAACAGTCGGTGTTTAATAATACCACTGGATACACGATCACTTATCTTGCGCGCCACTTTAGGTGACTCTTATAATGTCCGCACTAACAGTTCGTGTTTAATAATACCACTGGATACACGATCACTTATCTTGTGCGTCACATAAGGTGACTCTTATAATGTCCGCACTAACAGTCGGTGTTTAATAATACCACTGGATACACGATCACTTATCTTGCGCGCCACTTAAGGAGACTGTTATAATGTCCGCACTAACAGTTGGTGTTTAATAATACCACTGGATACACTATCACTTATCTTGTGCGCCACTTAAGGTGACTGTTATAATGTCCGCACTAACAGTTGGTGTTGTACAGGAATGTTCATTAGACTGCAGACTGTGCTATCAGACTGGCGCTGACCGCAGGCGCCTCGTCTACAACAAGGAATGTGGGGGTGTGCTTCCACCAAGACGTTCATGATGAGTGTGGCTCGGTGCTTAGCAAGAGAGGGAGTCAAGAAACACCTCACTTAGTAAATGCCTGTTACAGAAGCTTTCTCAACCAATGATATCATTGTACACCTTAGAGTTGTCATGAGTGGGATTGTGAGCCTCGGTGCCACCTATAAGGTGCGTTCAAAAAGTAACAGGCCGGAGGCATAATTACAGAAACCAGTACCTGTATGTTAGAAATATTGGTCCTGCCTGTTGAGGCACTTGTCCCACTGTGACACGAGGCGGTGAATGGCTGTCTCATAAAATTCCCTGGGCTGCGATGTGAACCAGTTTCACACGTCCAGCTGGACGTCGACATCCCAGGTGAATCGTTGGCCCCGCAGAGTCCTTTTCAAGGGGACCAAACATGGCATAATCACAGGGAGAGAGGTCTGGACTGTATGGAGGGTGGCCGAGAACCTCCCATTTCAATTTCTGCAGGATTGCCGCGACTGTGTTGGCCGTATGAGGTCGTGCATTGTCGTGGAGCAGAATGACTCCACGGGTGTGATTGCCTGGTCGTTTTGTTTTGATCGCTTATCGAAGGGTGGTCAAGGTTTGCGAGTAATGCTGGGCATTCACTGTTGTCCCGTGTGGCATGAAGTGTATCAGAAGGGGGCCATATTGGTCAAAGAAGAACGTCAGCATTACCTTTCCTGCACTCGTGTGGATGGCTTGGCCTTTTTTGGGTCGTGGTGACCCTGGATGCTTCCACTGGAGGATTTGTCGTTTGGATTCTGGTTCGAAGTGATGACACCATGACTCATCTCCAGCCACCACTCGTTCCAGGAACCTATTCCCTTCCCTCGCATAGCACTGCAGATGACCAAGACAGTGGGCCATTGGACATGCTTCCTAGTGTATTTGAAGACTGTGGGGCGCCCATTGGGCACACACTTTCCGCAAGTGCAGTCGTTCCTTCATAATGGTGTGCACACTTCCGACGCTCAATCCGACCACGCCGCCTATGGCGTTCACTGTCACTGGGCGGTCCTGGGTAATGAGTGCATCAACCAGATGGACGTTGTCATCGATAATGCAGGTGGGGGGTGCCCCAGACCGGGCATCATCGTCTAACGACACCCGTCCTTCCCTGAAGCGCTTGTGCCATGCCTTGACCCTTGCAAGGGACATGCAGTGTTCGCAGTACACTTGTGACATTCGGCGATGAATGTCCGTTCCCCCTACTCCTTCCGCTGTCAGAAACCGAACAACACCTCCTTGCTCTTCGTTTGATGCCTCCTTGTCACTGTTTGCAATGCGACTGGCAGCGTTGGGCGATTGCCGCTGCTCGCTTTGTATCGTCCCGTGACGTGCATGTGTGTCCTCTAGCGACGGGCTGTGACCTTCCACGCTCTGGTCGGAACCACACCTCGTTACACACGCCACGATTAGCCGATGTCGTCACCGGTTGGCGCATTCCTGCCTCCAGCTCGTTTCTTTCTGAACGCACCTTATAGTTTTGGGTCGCGAGCGGGAATATTCCCAGAGAGGGGAATTGATTGTGTTGTCGGTAGTTTCTTTAATTACTTTAGTGTTATATTGGCTTTCACGGCCGTGAATCAAAAATTCAGCAATTCTTCTAGGTTTATGGCATGTATTGTGTGGGGTATCGACCAGGAACACCAACATTGCTGATTTTTAATTCACGGGCTGTGAAGGCCAATATACTATCTTTTTAGAAGCCTTTATAGGGAGGTTAGAGGCTGCTTGAGGTTTTAGCTCTCACAGTTAAGAGGCGCACGTGCGCTTCATAGAAGGGAGGTAGTGCACAGTTCGTTATTCCTGTGGGGGTCCGGGCGGGGGGAACACCAAGAGCCCGCTGATGAGCCAGCTTGGTGATCCTAGGTGAAACCTCACACAAGACACGGCACAATTGCAGAGTTTTGCTTTAGTGTTGATCTCAGTCACAGTTGGAGAGGTGGTGGGAACCTATTAGTAAGTTTTTCATTGATCATTCTTTGAATGGGTCCATAAAATTTCAGTAGTTTTCTAATTGTGTCTGAAATATTCCCGGAATGTTGGTATAACTCGTGAGACCTCCACACTTCCTCTATGCACTCTGGGCCACAGTCTTTCCTAAGGATTTTCCGTTCTTGTTTTGACGTGACAACGTCATATAAATTGTTGGAATACAGTGATGATCGTGAAAAAGTGTTACAGTGAAAGGTGATGATATCGTTTTATCTCTCTTCTGCTGCAACGCTCTCTCTCTCTCTCTCTCTCTCTCTCTCTCTCTCTCTCTCTCTCTCTCTCTCTCTCTCTCTCTCTCTCTTCTGTTGCTGCGCTCGAGTTTCGCTACTGTCGTTTTTCGATGTCACGGGATCTTACTGGATGGATTTTGATGCGGTTTTCACCATTCTGTAAAAAATATATCTAGGAAGATTTCGGTACAAAATAATTTATTTATGATCAAAGGAAGCCGAGCAGTAACAACATCATCGAAAAAGTCAAAAGAAAGCGTCCGCGCGCTTTTTAAGCATACACTGGACAAACCGTTAAAAATATCAATATACTATGATTGCAAGAATTGTTCAGCATGAAAAGTTCTACAAAAAAGTTCCGGAGAGCAGATCTCTATCATCAATACTTCGCCCACTATAAGTGTTTTTACGTTTTCATTTCTTCCAACAATCTCCATTCAAATACTGAGGCAACAGCTTACGAGCTTGCTAGGGGCGAGTCTATCACCCCAGTTACAGCCTAGCTAGCGGGCGAGCCTATTGCCCCAGATACAGCCAGCAGCAAACTGTCGAGTCATGTTGAGTTAAAACTTCAGAGAAGAGTGGTTGTGTTTGAAGTTTCCCTGGAAGTACAACTCAGCTTTTCTTCATTTCGTCAGTAAATTTTCCGTTCCGCATAATACATAATTAATATAAAATATACGAAGCTGAAATTTCGCAAGAGAGACAGTTTAAACAAATCAGTCCGAGAATACGCTGTCACGCTCGAATATCGTCGCGCGTCGTAGTTGCACACACCCAGTATTGCTTTCTAAATGTTAAGCTAGTTATCTGCCCCCAAATATAATCAGTGTTTCTGGTGCTTATAACGCTTCAGGTTGAATTACCGTGAATTTTGCATTCCGTAACATCATTTTTTTGTTCCAGGTTTTTAGTAAGTTAGAGATTCTTTCTTTGTTTCCTTCGCGATTTAATCCAGATGGTTGTATGATTTTCCCTATTTGAAATTATTTACCTGAGGGATTTTTCCAAACTGAGTAATCAGAAGTTGTTTGTCTAAGCATTGAGAAGATTCTTCCTCTACTGGTTTTTCCCATGAAATTTGAAGCACATGGAATTTTATGATTATTTTCCAGGCAATGCATAGTTTCTTGCCCATAGTTTACCCTATTAACCGCAATGGCCAAACGAGATATTTTGCTTCATCTTTATGCCTCGCTCAGGAGCACGATTGAACCTGCTTAGCTGATGTGTTGGTCTTCTTTTCCTCCCAAAATCTCTTCATCCTATCGTTGAGCTTCTTCTTTCGATCCTCTGCCCAAGTTATAGTGTCTCTAGTGTTGGGTTTGTCTCCAAATTGGTAATTGTCAATTTTGGTTCTGAATTTACATCTGCCCTCTACAATGTCTTCTGAGTTGTTGATTCCTGGAGATCTGTTTCTGGAGTTCTTGGATTTTAATTAAAGGGTCAGGTTGAGAATTATTTTATTTAGTTTGTTATTGTTAATTCTGATAATGTGCCCATAAAATGTCACTCGTGTTTTCCGAAAAGTGTAAGAGATTTTTTCATATTGACATTATATTTCCTGGAATGATAGTTTCCTCCATATTCCCTCTATATAAACTGGGCCAAACATTTTTCGTAATGTATTCCATTCTTAAAAAGGAAGAATTGCAGAGTGTTTTATTCCTTTCTTGTTTCTGTATGCCTTTGGTGATTTTATTTTTCTTTATTTGTTTCACCCAACTTTGGGGCACATGATATCAATCACTTTTTATTGTTTTGAGCTTTCCTATTTGCCTCATCCTTTGAGATCTTGCTTCCCTTTCTTCGGCAGAGATGTGGCTCGTACGCTTTTGTTTGAGTTTCACTTGGAACCGTTGTTTCTTATCCTTGGTGACGGCTTTGTCCATGAGCATGGTGTCTGTCATTTGGAGTTCCACAAGGTCTTTCTCGGTTTCCTTAAACCAAAGAGGTATTGTTTTTTAATTCGAAAGTAGTCGAAGATCTTTTTGGTTAGTCTGTTTGAATTCATTCGATGGATGAGCCCATAAAAATCAATTCTCCGTTTTCTTATTGTGTCCGAGAGTTTTTCAATCTTTTGGTAAAGAGTTTCGTTCCTGACATGGATTAATTTGTTGTTATGAAATTTTGGGCCTAAGACTTTGCGTATTATCATTCTTTCCTTGACCTCCAGCCTTATTATTATTATTTATTATTATTTAATCGATTGTTCCCCTTTAGGAGAGCGATTGAACTTGAATACATGATTTCATCTCCTGGCGTTTTCCCGCTTCTCTTCCCAAAATCTCTTCATCCTCCCAGAATGCTCCTTCCTCCGCTCAGCTGTCCATTTTCTTCCAGGCTGTCGTGACGGTCTCTGATCAAACTTAACATTTTTGATTTTATTCCTGCACTCGGTGTGGTCCTCAAGATTTTCAATGTTGACCTGTTGTAGGTCCCTCTGAACCTCTGTCAGCCACTCCGTGCCACACTTACTCCGTGTTATAACGTTGAGCAATTTCTTCGCCGTTCTGAAATTTTCCATCCTGTAAATGTGTGTATAAAACTGTACTCGGAGTTTTCTGATTACTTCCGTTATCGTGTGGATCTTTTGGTAGAGTTCGTTTTCAGGTCTCTTCATCCAAATACCGTTGTTATTAACTGCCCCGTAAACCTTTCTGAGAATTTTTCTTTGCTGTTTTTCTATATTCTTAATTTTGGAATGACCGTCGATCACCATTGTTTCGGCTGCGTAAGTTGCTTCCGGAAGAATCACCGTTGTATAGTTATTATTATTATTGTTGTTGCATCGTTATGTCTATCTATGCAGCGCGATAGAACTTTGTTATCTGATGATTCTTCTTGTCCCAAAATCTCTTCATCTGAGCACTGAAAGTCTTCTCCGTTCTTCCGTCCATGATTTATTGATCCTGGTAGTCATTTCCTCAGAGAAATGATGGTTGTTGATCACTGTTTCGAACTGGAGTCGATCTTGTATAATTTCCCCTGTGATGCCAATTTATTGAAGGACTTTTTCTATTTCACTAAGCCAGTTGTTGTTGACTCTCATTGAGAGAGCGAGGTTGAGCCTGTCATTGTTCATTCTGAGAATGTGGCCGTAGAACTTCACTCGCCTTGACCTGAAGGTGTCAGTGATAAAGCTCCTGAGATTTCTGTTTCATCCAGATTCCTTCTGAGCAGACTGGACCAAGGATTTCCCTCAATACGTTCTCCTCTTGTCTCTCTACTTCTTTGATAAGAGATCTGCCTCCAATGACCAAGGTTTCCAAAGCGTGTAGTTCTTGAGGTTTGAGGACAGTTACTTATTTATGTTCGACCCTGACTATTAAATGACAGAAAACTGTATCATAATGATGGTCATTATAGCACTATTTTTCATTATGAAACAGTTTCTCCCACCAATCACAGCTCAAGAAACAGTTGTTTGACCAATTAGATAATTAGATGCGCTGAGTCCCACGGCCTTCTAATTTAAATTTCACTGCGTTGCCTAGTGTCTTAGTGGGGTAATCGAGAAGGCCATGGTCAAATACAAGGCATTCTCTGCGTCTCATGCGCTCTGTTCATTACATAAAACTGGCGAAATCTCGACAGATATTTATGAATATTTATCTTCGAACAAAAAATAGTTATAATAATTATCGTCGAACATAAACAGTCGTTTGCAACTCGCCTATAATGGTAATTAAGACACTCGTTCGGAAATTATAAAACTCGCATACGCTCGTTTAATAAACATACTCGTGTCTTAATTATTGCCATATCAAGGAAGAGCTTTTTACAGTCAACATCTCTACTTACCACATCCTCCATGAAAGCCTGAGAAGTACTGTGAAAAGCCAAAATCAATCATCTTCTAACAGGGGTAACACCAGCAGAATGTTTACCAGCCGGACACAACTTGGACTGGACCACTTGGAAATCACTAAACAGATTACGAGCAGGTGTTGGCAAAACTAAGGATAACCTAATAGAATGGGGATACCTACAAGAATCAATACTTTGAGAGTGTGAAGAGGTTCAGACAACAAAGCATCTGTGTCAGTGCTTATGCTGCCCTGATTCTTGCAGTCAGGAGGAGTTGTTTAAGGCACAAGAAAATGCTATAGCAGTTGCTCGTGTCTGGGCAAAGACAGTTTGATTACATTGTGTGTGTATAATTCCTTGTTTCTCCTTTGATTTTGTATGCACAATATTATTTATCTGCCTCTGATTCGTGTAAATAAATATATTTTTAGCGTATGGCTTTTAGTGCCGGGAGTGTCCGAGGACATGTTCGGCTCGCCAGTTTGTAGCTGGCTGCTTCTAAGCGGACACCCAATGGGTGAGCTACAAGTACCGTTGGAGATGAAAGTTTGAACGTAAGGACAAGGAGTTGGAAGGTAGCGGCTGTGGCCTATAGTTAGGGACCAACCCCGGCATTTGCCTGGAAGGAAGATGGGAAACCACAGAAGACCATCTTCAAGGCTGCCAGCAGGGGGATTCGAACCTCCTCGCCTCCCGGATGTGAGCGACTGCCAGCAGCCATGCCGTAACGACCACGGCTAACTCACCCGGTAATAAATAAATAAATAAATAAATAATAATTATTGCCATTATAGGCTCGTTGCATAATGTACTAATATCGTATGGCTTTTAGTGCCGGGAGTGTCTGAGGATATGTTCGGCTCGCCAGAGGCTGTAGCTGCTTTGATGCGGACACTCATGGGGTGAGCTACAAGTACCGTTCAAGTAGTTCCAACTTTCGCTACCAGATGTCAGTGACACTTAGTGGTGAGCGTTGGAACTGTGATAGAGCGTTTTAACGAAATTTTACCTAGACATTTAGCTTCACACAGGTGTAATTAGTGGAAGGTTCTTTTACATGCCATATATCTATGACATGGGACCTTCGGTTTTACTTCCCCGTCGAAGGAAGGCATACTGAAGGATTTTAACGCTTTTAAAAAATCCGACGACTTCGTCCGGGTTTGAACCCACGATCTTGGGCACAGCAGTTCAGCATGCTACCGACTACGCCACCGCAGCCGCTTTGATTACTTTGGTATAATATCTTGGTTTTGCGTTCTTCGATATTGTTTTTAGGCCTATAATGTTTATGTTCCAGCTGATTCTATACGCCTTATGTAATTTTGAAATAAATTCTCTCTTCGTTTGTCTCACGATTCAATCCTGGTGGCTGAAGTACTTCGCCCAGGGACTTGAATTTATTTACTTGATTTTTTTAACAGCGGCTTCGGTGGCGTAGTGGGTAGCATGCTGAGCTTCTATGACCAAGATCGCGGGTTCAAACCCGGCCGAAGTCGTCGGATTTTTTAAGAATGTTAGAAATCCCTCAGTATACCTTCCTTCGGAGGGGAAGTAAAGCCGGCGGTCCCATGTCATAGATTTATGGCATGTTAAAGAACCTTCCATTAATTACACCTGTGTGAAGCTAAATTATATATAGGTTAAACATTTGACTAACGTTCTTAGGTTCCTACGTTCGTTGTCAAGAGCCGACTGCGGTGGCATCTGATAACTAAGTTCTGGACAAGTTGGTCGTTGACGGTGGTGTTTGGCGGTAAAAGTATGAACTACTTGAAAAAATTGAATGTCTGCAGTCCGTACATGAATTAAAACAGATACACGCACTAATACAGCCATCACAATTAACACCGGTTATCAGACAGATTCTACGCACACCCAAAGTACACGGGGCTACATGACCGCGTTGTCGCAGCCCCTAAACTAAGGAACCAAATAACCAACTTGATTTTATCCAATGGATTTAAGTTTTCTACCTTGATAATGACTGGATCTTCCGTGTATTGAGTTCTTCCGAATGCCTTTTGGATCCCGCTCTTTGCTTCAATTTCGTGAAGTCTTTCAAGAGGCTCAACTGCTTCTTGCCTATTATTGGAAAGAATAGCTAGATCATAGCAAAGGTCCAAACACTGCAGATGAATTTTATTTTTGAGTAGCCGACCAATAGTTGTTTCCCTCTCCCATGTCCTGATAACTTTCTCAAGGGTATCATTGAACAATAACGTAGATAAACCGTCATCGTGTCAAAGTCCTCTGTTAATAGGAAAAGGGTCCGAAAGTTCAACTTGAAATTTAACTTTTGAGTTGTGGCTGTCACTGTCTGTCTAATGAAGTCCTTTGTTTTCCTATCAACTTTGAATGCCTCTAGAATATTGACTCTTAAGCTTTCCTGAAGTCGACAAAAGTGAGCACTGTTTGCCTGATTTTATGGATTTGCAAGATGGTTTTGATATTGAGAATTTGTTCTGCTGAGGAACTGCCTTTTCTGAATCCTGCCTGATATTAACCAATTAGGTATTCTGTTTGTCATTAAAGTTTCGTGAGTAAGGCTTTAGAGTGAATTTTATAAGGATATTCCTCTGTAGTTATTGATATTTGCTTTATTTTCATTAGCAGTCACCAGAAACATCTCTCCTCTCCCACTCGTCTTAATACCACTTCATTTGTTACTATATCTACCCATCTGATTTTCATCATTCTCCTGTAACACCACATTTTTTCTCTTTTCTGCAGTGCCGACCGTCCAAGTTTTACTTCCATAAAGCGCTACGCTCCAGACAAAGGCTTTCAAAAAAGACTTCCTAATACCTAAATCTATATTCGATGTCAACAGATTTCTTTTCTATAGAAATGCTTTCCTTGCCCGAGTCAACCTACTTTTTATATCATATTCCATCTTCCCTTGGGGCTTTGTTATTTTTAAGTTCACTGATTATTTGCTTGATTTCAGAATATGGATTTGGAATGAGTTGCTCAAATGAGAGTTGTTCTTCATGAGGTTAGCAGGTTAAAAGGCAATGGAAATAATCTGCGAGAAGTATACTGTACAGTTTTCTTTGTTATTTACTTCCAGAGCCCCATCTGGTCGTTTAAAACATAAAGTAGGTGCTTGGTTCCTCAGAAAATGTTTTGTAAACGGTTCATTTACTGTTTTTGACGAAATTTCGATCTATTTCTGTCTGTCTATTTTGATCATATTTGCGATGTTTTAGGATTTCATGGTATTTGAGGCTTTTTACTCGGCTTTGAGGAATTCAAGCCAGTTTTGTTCTATTCTATTCGAATTCCATTTTTTTCTGGCTTGAAAATTCGAAGGTTTATGGCAGTCTCGTTTCAATATCTGAAATACTAACCGGGAAGATCCTACGAGTGTATTTGTTAATTCCATCCAGATGGAAGAATTTTGGTTGAAGATATTTGGCAGGAAGTTGCTTCAATATTGTTTAAGAAATTATGGATCAATTCAAGGATGTTTAACTGTTCTGGGTTTGTATCTGTCAGGTTGAAACTTTACTTTGATTAAGGATAAGTGGTGATCAGAGTCAATGACTCCCAATTTTACTTAACAATAATAATGTATTTCTAGTTTCTTTTAGAAATGGCTAAATGGTCTATTTGAAGTTATTATGATACTCATATGTTCACCATATCATTGGGTACAATTCACCATTTCATCGGCATTATCATTATCATTATTATTATTATTATTATTATTATTATTATTATGACATATTCATTTCACCACATCAGTGGGGACAAATCAACATATCGTCGGCTTGTTTGCAAGATGGTGTGGCTAATTCTCTTAAGGTGGCACATTAAGAAAAGAGCGAACAATGGAACAGGTCTCGAAGATGACGGCCTTCTGCATGGTGATATGTAGACCAGGATGTATTCCCAATATTTGTAGATTGCGAGCCAATGATTTACTGATGATGCCGGTAGGAGAAATGACTATGGGCAGAACCACTACACTTTCCTGTCTCCACATTCGCCGTATTCCCTCAGCCAAGATATTTGGTGATCTTATCACAGCAGATTTGTTGCAGATTATGGGAATTGGGCACTGCAATATCAATGAGAAAGGATCACTTCCGAACTTTGTCCACAAGAACGATATCTGGCCGGTTTGCTTCTATGGTTTTATCAGTAATAACGGATAGGTTCCATAACAACTTGTGAGTAAGATTTTCCAAAATGGCCTTAGGAACATACTGATAGCTAGGCAAAGTATTTTTAGATAATGAGTAATTTGGTCCAGATGTAGGTGCACTATTTTGGCTACTTGATTGTGCCTTTTCATGTAATCAATAGAGGAGATGGCTTGGCAGCCTCCTGTCATATGTTGGATTGTCTCAGGTTCTAGTTGGCATCTTGGGCATTTATTTATTTAATTATTTATTTATTTATTTATGTATTTATTGAGCAATATGAAGGAAGACAGGACCAGCCCAAATACATTCCTTCTTGACATTATCGGATTAAACAACAACATGTATCAATGAAAAATAGAGAAAACAGATTTCACAAATTACACAAATGAAGAACAGAAGATAAATACTTCAAATGAGATCGTGAAAATATAAACCATTAAATTAAAACAAAACTGTACAAAGTAGAAAAAAAGAATATACAAAAATAAAGGAGAAAAGAGTACCCAGTATTCAAGGAACAGCTGCTTTTACTTGTTTATTGAATAAGTTAGCGCCAGCGAATAAATCTACTTGAAGATCAATTGAATTATAAAATGATAATATTTTAAATAAAGGCGAATTAGAATGGTGAACACTTTTAGATCTTGGGATGTGAAAGAGTGCTTGCTGTCGAGATCTTACTTGTGGTACATGAAAAGTGATGAATTGAAATAATTCTTGGCAGTCAATTTTTTCAGTTAAAATTTTCCTCAGCAGTAGCAAAGAACTTAACGACCTTCTACTTTTCAAAGATATGAAATTGAACAAATTTCGTAAAAACTGACTCGAAGTATCAAATGGACAAAATACATTGAACATCTTATAATACATGTATCTTAGACATTTATTTTGCACAATCTCAATGTGATGAATTTGATCTTTATAAAGGGGATCTCAGATTACTGCTGAATATTCTAACTTGCTTCGAACTAAACTTTCATACAACTACCTGTATATTTTTCTTAACTATATATTTTCATTTATGGCCTTTAAAGACCACGTTAGGCAACAATTGCACATTACTGGAAGCCTTCTCCGCCGCCCAAAATCTTCGCATTGTTTCTCTGGCAGCCTGTCTTCGTTCTTCCGTCCAACCCTTGTTCAGTTTTGGTTCGTCGTGGAATCCTTGAAATATGTCGATATCTGACCTAAACTTAGCGTGGCTTGAAATGTCTTCTGACTTTAGTCCAACATGATGAAGATCCTTCCACACCTTCCTGAACCATTTGTCTGACACCTTAGGTCTACAGTCGAGTATACTAACAATCCTCTTCGTAAGTCTCCGCTCATCCATGCCCATAGAACCTGAGTGTCCGTTTTCTCATCGATTCCACCAACCTTTCATTGCCCTGGTAGAGTTCGCAACCTATATTGACCGTCCACAATCTTTGGACCCATTACCTTGCGAAGGATCTTTCTTTCGAATTTCTCAGCGTCCCGCAAACCTGCCTCCCCTGTTTTGTGGAGGCATTCACTAGCATAGGCATTCTGCTTTTATCACTGTATTATAGTAACGTAATTTAGCCCGTTTCGAGATGGCTTTCTTCTTGTATAAAGTGTATGTTCTGCGGAAAGACACATCTATCCTCTCCCGTCTGGTATTATTGGTCTCCCTTCCGCTAGTTTTCAACTGCACGATTACACCCAGGTACTTAAAGCTGTCAACTCTGTCTATCTTACCTTGCTTGGCCTGCCTTAACTTCTTCTTCTTTGCGAATGGGTCGCTTAGGACCACGCGAAATCAACACTTTCTAGCCTTCCTGTTGGCCCAGTATTCCTTCATTCGCAACGAGTGGGTCTGTTTCCGTTGCTCTGGCCATCGATGTTGTGTAGTCTTCTTCTCTACTTCCTCGAAACCCCACGTCTGAGTGATTTTCCTGAATTCCTTCCGGCCATGTAAGTCTGGTGATCCTAAATCGTTTAAGCCTTTTTCTGTAAAATTATACCAATTCGGTCTAGTTGCCTTGTTATTTAAGAAAGTATGTACTTTGTGTGTCAATCTTTCTTATGTGTCCCATAAATTGGTTTCTTCGTATTCGCATTGTGTCTGTGATTTTGGAAATTTTCTTATATATTTCTGTATTAGGCTTTGGATAATGTACACCATCTTTTGTTCTTGGTCCAATTATATACTGTATTGAAGATAGTTATTATTTCCGCCATTTGGGGCAGCCCTGTCGTGGTGTGAAGAAAGCAATCCCTATCGCAAGTTCCGCTTGTGGTTTCCAATTGCGGTTGCTTCCTCAGAAACTTGAGACCCGCTTGTTTTAAAGAATGGAACTCTTGGCGAGGAAGAAGCGCCTGTGGAATGCTAAGCAGGACTTGGTGTTTGGTGCTACTTGTTTATTGGACCGCCCAGCCTCGCTGGCCGCAACACGCTCGTCCTCTGTCGGTATTTAACAGCTCGTGGTGGTAATTGTTGTTCAAAGGGAGACGAACATCTAGGTTATCTGCTCAAGTTTAATTCCTTGGCCTTTAAGTCAATATGGCATCAGTTGGTACCTCTACAGCAACTATCTTATTCAGAACTGCCTTGTCAAACACTAAGGAATGTATCCATAATGTAGAATTTTGGGCTTATACCATGTTTTATTGAATCAAACTCGGCGCGTTTCAAAGAAACCATGTCTTTCTTCGTCAGGAATAAACGGAAATACGACTAAATTGTTGCTAAGGGAAGGCAAAAAAGAAAAGGTTGAATGAGCCTGATACATCTATTATGTTCTATTATGTTGACTTCGAAAACAATATGCACTCGCATTAAGGAACATAATAGATGTATCAGGCTCATTCAACCTGATAAATCGGCTGTTGCCGATCATGCTTTAACACCTGGCCATGATGTCATGTTCCAAGGAGTGTATGTTCTTGCCCGTATAAAGCAATATCGTCCCAGAATCATCAGGGAGGCGGTTGAAATACGTAAACACCCAGATAATTTCAACCGTGACACCGGCTTCAATTTCAGTGAGTCCTGGCTACCTATTATCACAGCCGTCAGAAAGTAATACACTGCTGCTTTCCGTTGTCCCTAACATGGGGCTAAAATGGCGTCCATCTTAGGGCACCTGTTTTAGTTCCTTTGTTGCTTTCTCTTAGCAACAATTTAGTCGTATTTCCATTTATTTCTGATGAATAAGGACATGGATTCTTCCGAAACGCTTCGAGTTTGAATAAATAAAAATACGGCATAAGCCCAAAATTCTACATTATGGATAGTATCACGGGCCGTGAAAGTCTAAATGATAATACTACAGAATATAGTTTAATTACTGCTTATACGTACATGTCTTGGTGTTCAATGACACCTTACATGATAGAGAATAGAATGAATATAAATGTACCTTAAAGGAATGCTTGTGAATAAATATGGTTCGATTACAGTGAATCGGACATCGCTGCGCTTTCTTTTTATTTGAATTTCCAATAGTGTTTTGTTAGGATATCCATTTACTCTTTTATCTTTGTAAGATTATGTGACAACTTCGCTGTGTTTGCAAAGAGAAAAACATTGAATGCAAAATTCTACTTGGAAGTAACAGAAGCAAAGTGGGGAAAATGCAATGTGTTAGGTCAGGAGATTATTGACTTGCTGTCGCGTATCCAGATTCTTGACAAAGGGGACAAGGTTTGAAGACAGTACTTTTTATAGATGATGATGATGATAATTGTTGTTTTAAGGGGCCTAACATCTAGGTTATCGGCCCCTAATGGTTTTGGGTGATAGTGAAAGATGAGATGAGAATACTATAACTAAAACTAACTACTGATTTACATACTAGAAGAAGAAATGGTAAACAAATAAAGGAAAAGGCAAATAAAAGACAGGAAGAAAAAGAATGCCCTCAACCCTCGAAGAATGAGGATTGAGCTACTTGGAAGGAAGGAGAGCCATGAAAGGCAGATAGGAAAGGGAAAGAGAAGGGGGCCCACCCCAAAGTCAACAAAAAAGGGGAAATAACGGACCCAGCTCAGGAATTCCTCGGGAGCGCCAACTCCCAAACTCACCATCCGTGAGCCCCTGAGGGTGTAGCAATAACTAGGGTGCACCATAAGTGGTGGGGCTACATACACCCTGCCTCTTTGAGGGCCTTGTGAAGAAGGCAGGAGATAACGTGAAAATGAAAAGGAAAACTGACCCCTCCAAGAATCAGGGTATCAGGAAAGATTAGACAAGGGCCAATTAAGGCGGGAAAGGAAGAGACTCCCTAGGCCTCGGACACCCTAATACTGTCGGGGTCGGAAGAGAGCAAGAGTTGTCCAAGAGAGGTCGACAGGAAAGAAGATGGGGAGGTGCCCAGCACAAGTAAGTGGAAGCAATTCCGGACTCAGCTGGGGTCCCGTGGTCACCAACCCACATCCCACTAGATGTGATCCCCTGGTAGATTTTTAAAGAGGACTATTCTGCATGAGCCCATGATTGATGGTGGACTTTTTAGGAGCATTTTGGTTTTAGAAAATAACTGAGGGATGTTTTTGTTGTTGTTGCTTATCTTACGGGCTGCGCATTCGGGGTCATATAGCCACGTGTATTTGGGTGTGCGGAATCTGAGGATCGGATTGAGAAGGAGGTGGCCGTGGCCAGCGATCCCAGTATTTGCCTGGAATAGAAGAGGGGGGCACGGAAAGCAGCATGGCTGAGATGGGAATCGAACCTTCCTCATGAGTCTCAGTGCTGCCCTCACACCAAAATTGAAATTTCTTGGCAGAGACGGAAATGGAACTCGGACCTCCCGTGTGACAGCCTAGAACGTTACTGAGGAAAGAATTCAAGACGAAAATCAATAAAATATTTAAAACAAAAAGAAAAGAATGACCATAAAGGGCCCGCACAGAAACCTGGAGTTAAAAGAGAGGAAGATCCTGAGGAGGATATTAGGTCCAATTAGATAGGAAGGAGGCATAATGATGAATAGTATGAACACCAGGAGGACATCATCACGTCTATAAGAAAAAGACGCCTGACCTTTTATGGACACTTGGCACGTCTGGATTCTGAAAGACTCACCAACAGGATATTTACAGTAACAGGAAGAGGCAAGGCTTCTAGGAACAAATGTATTGCGTCAGTTAAGTCACATATGGAACAGCTAGATATCCAACTAGAACAAACTCGTGACCGTGTGATGTTCCGCCAGGTCATCCGACAGTGCGTTTTCCCAACGCCCCTTACAAGTAAGAAGACTACAGGAGCTAAGTGGACAGAAGATAGAAGACTGACTCAGAGTCAGAAATGAGGGACCATTGGAAGAAGAAGAAGAAGAAGAAGAAAGCAACAGCCTTACCGAAGAGTAGATACGAGCCCCGTTGTCCTAAGTAGGCCTAAACGATAAAGAAAGAAAGAAAGAAACAAACAAACAAACAAACAAACAAAGGAATGTGGCTTGAGGAAATGAGAAATCCAATTGGGAGGTGAAAAGCTAAAGGAAGTAGGACACTTCTGCTACCTAGGAAGCAAAATAACTTGTGATGGATGCAGCAAAGAGGACATAAAATGTAGGTTGGCTCAAGCAAGGAACGCTCTTCATCAAAAAAGAAAACTGTCGACATCGAAAGTAGATATAGGTATTAGGGAGTCATCTATGAAGGCCTTTGTCTGGAGCAAGGCGCTCTAAGGGAGTGAAATTTGGACTGTCGGTGCAGCAGAAAAGACGAAAATAGAAGCATTTGAAATGTGGTGTTACAAGTCCGGTGAAGGCCGCGATATAAGCTCGGAAGAGGCAACTGCCATAGCAGAGAATGAAAACGCCGTTTGACGGTCGGACCTGGGAGACCCTTTATGAGTGTGTGTGTGTATTGTGCCCGTCAGAGGAGCTGTCAGGGTTGCCAACAGCCGAAATGACATCCCTAACACCTCACCTGTCGGACCTATGTGCCACCAGGATCAGGTGAACTTCTTATAAGCCATAGCGGCACGAGATTCCATGATCCAGGGGATCCGTGGTAACATGATTGCTAAAAAGGTCATAGACAGCCTAAGAAAATACACCCCCTAAAGCTAGACTGAGAAATAAACTTCCAGGCTTAAGTAAAACTTGTAGAAATATTTATTCAAAATATTCAGACACCTAGCCTAGTTCGGAGGGTTTCTATCGGCTAATCCGCAAACTAACAAATAAACAAAAATAAAAGATCAGTCCCCTACCTGTAAACTACTACAAACCCTCGCGAAAGATCTATTTGACAAAGTAAAACAACAAAAACAGCAATGCTAGGAAAATGGTACAGCAATGATCTCTAAGTCAAGTTACAAAATAAGCTAATAACGGAATTTAGATTTAACAGGGTAGCAATAGCAAATCTAAGTTAGGATGGTAACATTTCCTCATTTACATTTAGTGTTAAATAATCTAGCTAATTAATTCCTAACAATTAATACAAAATTTACGGCTTTGACGTCCGTAAAGTAAAACAATTAATACAAATCTACATGACAAGCCGTCAAAAAAACATTAAATGGCCTCTTACAAGCTAAGAAAGGTAAACATGGGGTTATCATACACTTAAATAAATAACAACAAGATCACATTCAATATTATTCCTACCTTCGCCCTGGGTTACTCTTTGTAAACCAGTGTCATCTACGTGCATGTCATTTACGGTGGCAAATGCGTAGTAAAAACTACGTCTAACATTGCATGAGGCTCGCGCTCCACCAGCTACTGACTAAAGGTTGAGCAAGCACTCCGTCGATAAAAATTAGTGTCATCTGTCCTAGATTACTTCCACGAGAGAAGTGTGCACAAATCAAGTGTCAGCCAGCAAGTCCAAAATGCAAGAAAATCAAGGTTAAATAAAATTGTACCCAACTGTCATCATGTGGACCATGTGTTCGTATCCCAGCTAACTCACGGTCTTTCGAGGTATGGGACGTTCCTGCCCACCATACGACCACATGCTCAGGATTTGAGTCTACCAGGTAACTACTCTACATGAAATACACAACATATTCCTAAAATAAAATATTTACTGGTCTAAAATCATGGCTATACAACAAATACAAATAAAGGACAAATTATATTTAATTTCCACAAATAAAAATAGGGTTATTCCGTGAGTTTTCTTGTTAATATAGTGCAACACTGCACTCAAATCTAATTCTAGCATCCTATCAATGATACTTTCAGACTTCCATGGGTTTCCATAGTGTTCATCATGTGACACAATTACTTAACTGGAGTATCATAACACAAAAATCACATATCACATCTAAATGACATTAATAAAACATTACTCCGTTTCTTATGGCATTTACTTTGATTAGCATAAATTCATTATTTTCTGCATTCATTAACAAATATTTGTTGTGTCGTGTGAATCATCTTCCTTCTTTCCATCAATATGAACGCTTTAAAAAAAGTGGTACTTATCCCTTCCAAAATAAACATGGATAGAATATTTTATAGTTTCACCATACAACGATTTTCTGGGTCTTGTCGGGCTTATATCGTGGCAAACGTGTCATGTTCTTAGAAATCACATACCCGTCTGCATAAATTAGCGTGAACTGGCAAAATGCACTCCAAAAGAAGATGCCTACATTATTTTGGTTCAGTTTTCCTCCTCAGAGAATAACTGAGCCAAATATTATCCGATTTCTTTGATCCAACAACGTATGTGTGTTGCAACACACCATTCAATTCAATTGGCATCATCATAACACTCATATCTTAATTGCATATTGAAATATCGAGATTCTTCAGTGTCCTACTATGACTCTAATTTACAAGGGACCGGTCGACCGACCTTCTCCCCTTAGCAGGCAATAAAATTCGTTCCAGCTGGCTAGTCAAGATGGCCGCCGCAGAAGTGGTCTACTACCCCACCTCCTCTCATCTGCTGTCAAGGTCAAGTTTGTTTACAATTGCAGTACTGGAGTTACGCTAGGTGTGGCTCCTAAGTAATTGAGTCATTTAATTATTTAACACCTATAATTAGTGCATTGGGCTCAACTCGGCTCCTTATTAACATTCATGGCTGGGGATGGAATTCTGTGATAGCCTTGCCGTTCTATAGTGACTACTAGAGGCTTTAGACGCGCATCATAGTGAAAATCCACGATTTTCACCAGCAGCTGTCTCAATAACATATAAGGAAATCTGCGTTTCCTAAACGACGAATATGATCCTTACCTCTCAGGGTAGATCATTTATACACATGCTCACTGAGTCTCGACGGACATCACTCGTGGCCATAATTCATGCAAACGATGGATACAGACAGGCTCTGTCCAATTCGCTGCGAATAATACAGTATGCTCAAACGGCGATACTAACTCGTAGATTTAGCCAACTTCTCACCTAACGCGCAAGCTATACTAGTTGGTCCCCGCAATTATTTATTTACGTAAATCACTGGATTCTACGTTATTTCTGCACGCAATATGCGGCTTCAAACAATACTTCACATAGATGACTCAATTATTAAGGCACCCGCGTTCTCTCTGTCATAACACTTAAGCCAAAGCTTTAAATAGCTCCTAACAACAAGGTATAAATTTACTGGCTTACTTTACTTTAATGGTCCTCAAATATAATCCTAAGGATTGACCATATCAAATATTCATTCACATTTCACTGACACTGAAAAAGCTCTCGTATCTCGCTATATTCCACGTTACTTTCTTACTGTTTACCAAAATACAGTATCTTTATATTAGACATGACACACTTTGAACGTTATTTAGGCCAAAAATGCCTATTACTTTACTGTTGCCGACCCCAGATTATTATTATTATTATTCATTTAACGTTACCGTTACATCCATCACTATTTTCGACCTGAATGGCCCTAAACAAATCACCTTCCAAGCCATATTCTATTCAAGACGAGTGGTGAAAACTCGTTCAATAAGTGACTGTTACATCTCATTCTCAAAGTGATAAATCGTTACATGGTGAACTATTTAGTTAGGATAACATTGTAAATTGGTACTCACTTTTTCTTTTTCGCTGGATAGTGCCAGCACTTCAGCTTCAGGCCTACCATGACGCTTGATTTAAGCCATCATGTTATATTTGACACAACACTTAATTTCACACATTTCCCACCTGATAAACATACTCTTATCAGTGGCCTCTTTCACTTTTACACAATGCATATTAATCACTATACACATGAACACTTTTAAATCACTATTACACAATTTATGTACATTTATTCACTATTTCACAGGTTGATCCTTAAATCGGACTTCTCCTACGCCTGGTCTCAGAGATGCGATGCAATTACGCCAACCGTTGGTCTCCGTGAAAATCTAACAGCGTTTTACGGACGTTCGATCCTCGTCACCTGCAATATCGTTCAGCTCACTGTCAAGATGAAGTTGCAATGCTTCCCAAGCTCCCATCATTGTAGTGATCCTGATGATAATGTCATATTCAACTCTGACAGTACCTCCTGGTATGTGTAATGTTTAAAAACATTATAAGTTACTCTTTCGCTGTGGCGAAATTATATTTGCGTCAGATAATAGATAAATATCTGTATTAAATTGACTTCGAAGCACTTCATGATTATACTTATGAAGCTGTATGACTTGCTTCTATTGTTCTTCAACGGCCGAGCGTTGAAACTTTAACATTTGGCGCGCTACGGGCAGCGTCTTACTTACGTGTATACTGTAGAATAACTTGAGATGAACTGGTGAAGACTGGAGAACAACTGGAGAACAACTGGCTTGGTCTGCCCTACTCTCCCTTATAAAGGTTTCTCTTAAAAACTAGTCCACCGGACATGTGGGTGCGACTCCTTCCTTGAAATAATACATTTTCAGCCGAAATGACATATACACCTTGTTCATTTAGGTGTGGAGGTTTCATAAACGTTCGCGTGCCGGCGATCGCTGCGGCCAATTAATTACAATTAATTGCCTTAGTTCAGCGCGTCAGGACGCCATCGTGGTGGATTCCCCTTTGGCTGGTCACAAAATCACTGCTCTCGAGCGTAGGTCCAGTGTTTACGCACTCATTTGGAGATATAGGCTTTAATTTAGGTGAAAAACCACTCCTAAATTACCTCTCCGTGAATATATTCATCTGGGTGTATATTTCACTCCATTTCAATGCCCCACTTGGCTGTAATTAATTAATTTCCGTGGGCAATCATCCCTACTCCCGATTCCATCGTTGTCAAGCGGTGAATACCCGAGTCATTAATTTTGGGCTGTCTCCTCGGTCCGGACGTAAATAATGCGCTCGGCGCCTAAGGTCTCCACCCACTTGCTAAGTGTAATTTGTAAAACGCCAAACTGGCCTCCTCTCATTCTCGTATGCTCTGAAAACGTATATTTCCTTGCATTTGGCTACAATTCTTCATCTTAAACTGCTATGATATTCACATACAGGCCGTGAAATCATGCTACATTATTATATGTCAGTATACCTCTCATTGCTCTTTGGGTTCCCTGTAATTGCTCCCCCTCAGAGATCAATGGTTCGACTCTAGGCATAATCATGTGCCTGGTCTTCTCTGATAAGACCCGAGTTCGATGCCAGACTGCCGTGACTGATTGGGCACATCTTTCCCCTGCTAAGCTCGGAAAATTCATTTTACAAGTGAATTTTTCGTGCCTACAGATGGCATCCACTCCATGCAGTATTTACTTTAAACGGTCAGTGCTCTCGGCAATGGGATCTCTAGTTCCCCCATTCCACTCTGTCTGCCGTCTCGTAGACTCTTGTTCTGCCTTCTCAATTGTTCATTCATTTCCTCTATTTCTGTAGCGGCCTCCCTCAACTGGTCATAAAGTTCCTTCAGTTGACAGCTGCATTCTCCCTTCGGATCCCTTGGGTCTGCGAGCTGTTCGCTTCGCTCCGTTCCTTCTTGGGACTGCAAGCTTTTCTCAAGATTCTTTCCGTGCATACGTAATGACTCCTCGTCCATTTGGGTGTGCATTGCTTGCTCTTCCCTCGTATCATAATCCTCTGGTGGACTATATAACTTCAAATTAGCTGCATTTACAACAACTTCTCTACCTGTTGCTTCGTCTCAGATCCACTATGCATTATTTTGCAAGTCCCTTATAATCAGGTAGGGTCCGTGATAGGCATGCTGACATTTTTTTATATTTCCTGCTCTCTGGATCTGAACTAGCGGTTTTTTTTCAATAAGACGTATTCCCCCACGAGTAATGGTCTATGATAGCGTTTCCTCCTGTTTCTCCGCTGCCGTCTGTCTGCTTGTTTCTTGAGATACTCGAATGTCCTCTGTATCCTCAACTCACGTCCAGGTTGTGCATCGATGGGTGTCCGAATGACATTATTCCATGGCCTCTCTGGTCTTCTATCAAGATGTAGGCTCACTGGCACCTCTCCTGTCGCTTTGTGCACGGTATTGTTGATACAATATTCAATAATCTCAAGTACGTCAATCCATTTCCAGTTCTCAGTAGAGCAGTATATCTTCATGTACTTTTGCAGTTCCCTCATTACTCTTTCAGCAGAATTCGACTCCGGGTGTCGAACTGTGGACAAAATCTGTCTTATACCCAGATTTTCCAACTCCCTGCGAAATTCTACGCTGGTAAAACAGCTCCCATGATCAGATAAGATGTTCTCCGGCTGCCCTAATATAGGAATTATTCTTTCCTTCAGCCTCTTAAGTACCTGTTTTGTACTGGTTTTCTGAATTGGACACAGGACTACCATTTTAGAAAACACGTCTAGTGCAACTAGGATGTGTCTATTTCCTCTTCTAGCTCTAGGAAGCGGCCCAAAGTTGTCCAGTGCCAGAAGCTGACATGGCTTCTCTGGTAAGAGTGGTATAGGTTTCTGCCTCATTAAGTACGAGTTAGGCTTTACTCGTTGGCAAATATCACATGTCCTGATAGTATTCCTGACTGCATCTCGAAGTTTTGGCCAAATAAATGCTTCTTTAAGCAGGGCAACAGACTTATCTACACCGGGGTGTCCAAAAGCTCGGTGTGCTAACCATACTAGCCTCCTCTGCAATGCTGGTGGTACAACGATCCTGGATCGAGTGTGGTCTGAGTCGCTCCATTTATGTAACATCTGGTTAAACCATAGATACTCCGCTGATAGTGCTTCGGCTTCCACATACATCGGGGTTCCTCTGATCAGCTTTCCCTCGAAGTAATTAATCATCAACCGTATCCAGGGATCTTCACGTTGAAAAACGGTGATGTTCCTCAGATCATCTAAGGTCTTCTGATCTCTATCTTCTATCTCGATAGCTAGAACTTCTTCTTCGTCAGCTGTAGGGTATCTGCTTAGCAAGTCAGGTATGATATTGTCCTTCCCCGGGCAATACTCTATTTCCACTTGAAATTGATGTATGTACAGGGACCATCTCGTCAGTCTTTGACTCGACAAGTCAGTTTTCAACAGGAACGTTAGGGCTTTATGGTCTGTCCTCAATATAATTCTAAAGCCATAGACTAGCTTTCGCCAATACTGTAAGGCATACAGTATCGCGAGTAATTCGATCTCCGTGACCGTATAATTCTTTTCATTAGGTTTCAACCTTCTACTTATGAATGCAATGTAAGTTTTCTCCTCTGGCCTGTCCACTTTTTCCTGATATAACATTGCTCCAATTCCTATGAATGATGCGTCAGTCTGGATAATAAATTTCTGAGTGTAATCAGGATATCCCAATTTTACATAATCTAACAGCATCTGTTTGGATTTCACGAAGGCTTCCTCGCATTGTTCCGTCCATCGCCATCTTCCTCCCTTCTTAAGTAAGTCTTGGATTGGTGCTACGGTCTCGGTATACTTCGGGCAATGGTATGAAAAGAATCCAATAACGCCTAGATATTGCCTCACGTTCTTTACCTTCGTTGGTCTCAGGAAATGTTTAATAACTTCCAATTTTCCCGGATTAGGTCTGACTCCTTGTGCATCTATTACATGGCCTAGAAATTTAACTTCTCTCTGACCAAAGTTAGACTTCTTTATATTGACCTTAAAGTTAGCCTGACTTAGGTCATATAACAACTTGCGTAGATCTCTGACGTGTTCTTCGACTGTTTCAGATGTCAGTAGTATATCATCTACGTAGCATATGGTTGTTGCTTTTACTGCTTCAGACAGGTTCCGATCTAGCGCTCGTATCAACGCTGAACCTGCTGTTTTCAGTCCAAATGGGAGACGCACGTAAGAATATGTATGCTGGCCAAATAAAAACCCAGTTAATAAACTTGTTTTCTCCTCCAGAGCAAGATGGTGAAAACTTGCCGTCAGGTCAAGATTTGAGAAAACAGTCTTTCCTTTGAACCTTCTGAGAACCTCCTTAATGGGCGGCACTTTATCAAATTCCGGTATGACCTCGGAATTCAAATTTCGTAGGTCCAGGCATATCCTCACACTTCCGTCCTGTTTAGGTACAACTACCAGTGGGCTGACATAGGGTGTGGCTGTCTTCACAATGACACCTGCCTCTAGCATTTCCTGTATTGCTTCTTTGACCTTTAAATAATGTTTCTCAGCTACAGGATACGGCTTCTGTTTGAATGGTGTCCAATCGCTGACTTGGAACGCATATTGGAAATTCTTGATCCGGCCAGGTCTCGAATCGAAGACTCCTTTATACTCAAATAGCAGTTCTCTTAGCATTTGCTTATGTTCTGGACCAATTTTAGCTTCCTCAATCTTCTCTTCCAGGCATTCTTCAAATTCTGGTTCGAGGTCCTTTTCAATGTCTGCGGCCAGTGTTGCCAACTCTTCCTCAATGTCTTCTGTTGTCGACACTGCATCCCCAGTCATATCTCCGTATGTATGCCATACGTACTCTTCTGGTCTCGTTTCATTGTGCTTTAATGAGAGCTCTAAATCTTCCTTTCCCTCACTTGCGCGAAACATAACAATGTCTTGCGAGAGATCTATAATAACTTTATATTCTCTTATGAAATCCATTCCAACAATGAGGTTAAAAGGTAGCTTATTCATAAGTAGGAAGCTCTGTGAGAATGTAGAGTTCCCTATATGCAAATCTAAAAATACTTGGTATCTGCATATCATAACTTTATCTGGTATGACACCTTTTATTTTCACGCTTGAAATAGGTATTCTCAATACGTGAATTTTACTCTGGATTTCACTGTATAATGCCTGGGTTATCAAACACACTGTTGACCCTGTATCAATGAGACTTCTTATCTTCATACCCGCAATGTTTACAATAATAATGGGTAGTTCCCTTCTTACATTGACCGTCCTTTCATCTAGGTCTTCGATAAGCTCCTCAGGTTTGGCAATCCAGTTAACAACATTCACTGTATTCCATCCTGAACTTATCTCTCTTTGGCCATTTAAATTTGGTGTTTTTTTTTAATTGCTCCATTCTTTGTGGAGTTCTTCTGTCTGTCTTCATGCTGCTGAAGTTCCAGACTCTTGGCACCGTCATCATTTTTATATATGTCGAGTGACCTTCTATTTCTAATCGCTTCATCCCAATGAACTCGCGATTGTCTCTGGTCATCTCCGCGCTCTTCCATGTATCTTAAAGATGCGTGGTAGCGTTCTTCCGCCTCTTCATCGAACCCGCGACTCTGCTCTTGGGATCTCCATCCTTGGTTGTTCCCATTTCGGCCGTAATTCCTTCTGTTATCAAGCTGCTGGTCTCTGGTACCACGCTGATTCCAATTTTTCCTTCCTCGGTTTCCACGGTTCGATCCTCCTCGATATGCTGGCCTCCAATTTTGGTTTTCACGTCCTTCACGTTGCCAGTCGGATTTTTCTGTTTCGGTGCTTGTAGACTTGCTTTTTGACTGCACCTTAGTCGGTTCAGTCGGTGTAGTCGTCATGTTGACTTGTTCCACGCTTCGACTTTGCCTTGTGTGCTGCACTATGGTTAGATCGAGTTGTCTCAGCACCTCCTCCATATCGATCGCAGTTTTGGCGTTTGCTGAGATTAGTAGACGTTGTACTTCATACGGTACCTGCTTGGCTATCGCTATGCACAAATCTGACTCTCTAAGCCCTTCATCAAGCTCGCGAAAACGGCACAATTGACTCACAAAGAATTCTCCGTACTTCGTCGGATTACTAGTACTGTAACGCCTGGAATACAAGTCCAATCTGAGGTTCTGTTGTATGCTCGCGTTCCAGTATCTGCTTAAAAATGCTTGGCGAAATTCGTCAACGGTGTCGAACGTGTACCGAAAACTCCTAAACCATAAGGCACACTCGCCCTCAGTTAATTTTTCAATCGCTCTCAACCTTCGCTCTGGCGGTACTTTCGCGTCATTCAAGTACTCGGAAACTTCTTTAAGCCAGTACTTGGATGTCATGTTAGAATTACTCCCAGAGTATTTCTTTGGTTTTTCATCACTAGCCCTTACAACTGTGACTATTTGATTTTGAACAGCATTTTCATGCGGTGTTGACATGGCAATTGGCATACCAGGTGTGGTATACGGGCTGTCACTTGGCATAGCTGCACTTCTAGGAGTAGGCCGTATTTCTATCTCTGCCCATTTGTTTCTCCTATTCTCGTCTATACTTCCTTCGCTAGACCTAGGATTCCGCAACATGGATTCCTCCTGCGCGATCATTCTGGTCTCGATTTGGCTGTGCCTATTTTCTGCCCTTTCCAAATGAGCTAATACCTCTCGTTCTATTTTCTTTAGGCGATCTCGGTTTCTTTCTGCCATAGAAAATACCTTTTCCTTATCATCCTTAAGGTTTTCCTTCAGGTGGGTAATTTCCCCCGCTAGACTTTCTCTTACCTCTGCAATAGTCTTATCGCTGGCTTCAGTCTTCAAGCCTTCTCGAAGTTCTAATTCTTCTCGTAAGCCTGTAACTTCCTTTTGAATGTGACCTTGTATATGAGAGATTTCAGTCCTTATTTTCGTGATTTCTCCCTGGTCCTCATCCTGTCTTTTATGAATAACTGCTAGGTCGCTCTGTGTTTGTTCCAACTCTTTCTGCACCTTCCCGACCTGCCTCTTCATATTTGACATTATCTCCTTATTCTCTTGATCAGAAGTTTTTATTTCCTGGATTTCCTTGCATTGGTCAAGGATATTCTGATCCTGTTTTCTCAAGGCTTCGTCTACCGCCTTGGCGTAACCTGCCATTCGCGTATTCCATTCTACGTCGCTATCCTCGAGCCTTTGATCCACGGTCTGAGTGAACGTATTAAATTGCTCTAGTTGACGTTTAGTATTAGCTTCATTCTGACTCTGAATGTCTTTAAGCTCCATGGACATACTGCTTAAGCTATCGTTAATCTCACGCTGTGACTCTCTGCACGCTTGCAGATTATTCTCTAGTTTTAGCTCAATAGACTCAAAGCGTCTATCGTTATCAGCTTGCATTTCTGAGACCACGCTAACAATATTCTTAGTTACTTCACGCTGTGACTCTTTAACGTCATCCATTTTTTTATTAACCTCTATTAGGTTTGTCTCTAACTGCGTGTTTACATTAGCCTGATTAGCCTCTAGTCTAGTGTTTACTGTGGCCAACATCTGGCTCACCTCAGTCTGATTAGCATCCAATCTACCCGCTATTTCATCTTTAAATGCTTTATCTTCTTCCTTCCTCTTAGCATTAGTATCATCAAAATGTTCCCTTAACTCAGCAATACACCTGAGTACGTCTTCAGTTCCAGCCATCATGTATTTCTTAATTTGAGATTCAGGTAGGCCACAGCTGAATCATGCTGGCGCGTTCTATTGGAAAGAAAAGGATTCCGATCCCGTGACGACAACAACAACATATTACAAAATGTCAAAACCACCTATGGAATGGGTATAGACCCTCGTACCCGTCTGACAACAGTGTCTGACGTCTGAATATCATCTAGAAAGACTCACAATCGCTCAAACAAAGTTTGAGGAAAAATATTATTATTATGGTTTTCCCCATGAAAACCACGCTATTATTATGGGGTTTTCTGAATCACATAAGCCATCCACGTACTGGGCGCCATGATAATGAAGAGGGGTATCCCATGCTTTGCCACACATATCTGGGCGACATGATAAATAAAAGCGGGTTGTGTGCAAGTTACATTTACATTTAAGCATGTCTTATGGAGGATTATCAAAATTTATTTGACGTGAAGGCTTATTAACCAATGGGATGCGGCCTTTTCCTATTATATCCTAATTTCTATGCTGTATTTGCTTCTACCATTAATATCTTGGCCGACTTTTAGCAGTACCTGTGACTCAATCCTGGTACAGAGACATATCCTCCATGTACCCAACTGTCATCACGTGGACCATGTATTCGTATCCCAGCTAACTCACGGTCTTTCGAGGTATGGGACGTTCCTGCCCACCATACGACCACATGCTCAGGATTTGAGTCTACCAGGTAACTACTCTACATGAAATACACAATATATTCCTAAAATAAAATATTTACTGGTCTAAAATCATGGCTATACAACAAATTCAAATAAAGGACAAATTATATTTAATTTCCACAAATAAAAATAGGGTTATTCTGTGAGTTTTCTTCTTAATATTGTGCTACACTGCACTCAAATCTAATTCTAGCATCCTATCAATGATAATTTCAGACTTCCATGGGTTTCCATAGTATTCATCATGTGACACAATTACTTAACTGGAGTATCATAACACAAAAATCACATATCACATCTAAATGACATTAATAAAACATTACTCCGTTTCTTATGGCATTTACTTTGATTAGCATAAATTCATTATTTTCTGCATTCATTAACAAATATTTGTTGTGTCGTGTGAATCATCTTCCTTCTTTCCATCAATATGAACGCTTTAAAAAAAGTGGTACTTATCCCTTCCAAAATAAACATGGATAGAATATTTTATAGTTTCACCATACAACGATTTTCTGGGTCTTGTCGGGCTTATATCGTGGCAAACGTGTCATGTTCTTAGAAATCACATACCCGTCTGCATAAATTAGCGTGAACTGGCAAAATGCACTCCAAAATAAGATGCCTACATTATTTTGGTTCAGTTTTCCTCCTCAGAGAATAACTGAGCCAAATATTATCCGATTTCTTTGATCCAACAACGTATGTGTGTTGCAACACACCATTCAATTCAATTGGCATCATCATAACACTCATATCTTAATTGCATATTGAAATATCGAGATTCTTCAGTGTCCTACTATGACTCTAATTTACAAGGGACCGGTCGACCGACCTTCTCCCCTTAGCAGGCAATAAAATTCGTTCCAGCTGGCTAGTCAAGATGGCCGCCGCAGAAGTGGTCTACTACCCCACCTCCTCTCATCTGCTGTCAAGGTCAAGTTTGTTTACAATTGCAGTACTGGAGTTACGCTAGGTGTGGCTCCTAAGTAATTGAGTCATTTAATTATTTAACACCTATAATTAGTGCATTGGGCTCAACTCGGCTTCTTATTAACATTCATGGCTGGGGATGGAATTCTGTGATAGCCTTGCCGTTCTATGGTGACTACTAGTGGCTTTAGACGCACATCATAGTGAAAATCCACGATTTTCACCAGCAGCTGTCTCAATAACATATAAGGAAATCTGCGTTTCCTAAACGACGAATATGATCCTTACCTCTCAGGGTAGATCATTTATACACATGCTCACTGAGACTCGACGGACATCACTCGTGGCCATAATTCATGCAAACGATGGATACAGACAGGCTCTGTCCAATTCGCTGCGAATAATACAGTATGCTCAAACGGCGATACTAACTCGTAGATTTAGCCAACTTCTCACCTAACGCGCAAGCTATACTAGTTGGTCCCCGCAATTATTTATTTACGTAAATCACTGGATTCTACGTTATTTCTGCACGCAATATGCGGCTTCAAACAATACTTCACATAGATGACTCAATTATTAAGGCACCCGCGTTCTCTCTGTCATAACACTTAAGCCAAAGCTTTAAATAGCTCCTAACAACAAGGTATAAATTTACTGGCTTACTTTACTTTAATGGTCCTCAAATATAATCCTAAGGATTGACCATATCAAATATTCATTCACATTTCACTGACACTGAAAAAGCTCTCGTATCTCGCTATATTCCACGTTACTTTCTTACTGTTTACCAAAATACAGTATCTTTATATTAGACATGACACACTTTGAACGTTATTTAGGCCAAAAATGCCTATTACTTTACTGTTGCCGACCCCAGATTATTATTATTATTCATTTAACGTTACCGTTACATCCATCACTATTTTCGACCTGAATGGCCCTAAACAAATCACCTTCCAAGCCATATTCTATTCAAGACGAGTGGTGAAAACTCGTTCAATAAGTGACTGTTACATCTTATTCTCAAAGTGATAAATCGTTACATGGTGAACTATTTAGTTAGGATAACATTGTAAATTGGTACTCACTTTTTCTTTTTCGCTGGATAGTGCCAGCACTTCAGCTTCAGGCCTACCATGACGCTTGATTTAAGCCATCATGTTATATTTGACACAACACTTAATTTCACACATTTCCCACCTGATAAACATACTCTTATCAGTGGCCTCTTTCACTTTTACACAATGCATATTAATCACTATACACATGAACACTTTTAAATCACTATTACACAATTTATGAACATTTATTCACTATTTCACAGGTTGATCCTTAAATCGGACTTCTCCTACGCCTGGTCTCAGAGATGCGATGCAATTACGCCAACCGTTGGTCTCCGTGAAAATCTAACAGCGTTTTACGGACGTTCGATCCTCGTCACCTGCAATATCGTTCAGCTCACTGTCAAGATGAAGTTGCAATGCTTCCCAAGCTCCCATCATTGTAGTGATCCTGATGATAATGTCATATTCAACTCTGACAGTACCTCCTGGTATGTGTAATGTTCAAAAACATTATAAGTTACTCTTTCGCTGTGGCGAAATTATATTTGCGTCAGATAATAGATAAATATCTGTATTAAATTGACTTCGACGCACTTCATGATTATACTTATGAAGCTGTATGACTTGCTTATATTGTTCTTCAACGGCCGAGCGTTGATACTTTAACATTTGGTGCGCTACGGGCAGCGTCTTAGTTACGTGTATACTGTAGAATAACTTGAGATGAACTGGTGAAGACTGGAGAACAACTGGAGAACAACTGGCTTGGTCTGCCCTACTCTCCCTTATAAAGGTTTCTCGTAAAAACTAGTCCACCGGACATGTGGGTGCGACTCCTTCCTTGAAATAATACATTTTCATCCGAAATGACATATACACCTTGTTCATTTAGGTGTGGAGGTTTCATAAACGTTCGCGTGCCGGCGATCGCTTCGGCCAATTAATTACAATTAATTGCCTTAGTTCAGCGCGTCAGGACGCCATCGTGGTGGTTCTCCTTTGGCTGGTCACAAAATCACTGCTCTCGAGCGTATGTTCAGTGTTAACGCACTCATTTGGAGATATAGGCTTTAATTTAGGTGAAAAACCACTCCTAAATTACCTCTCCGTGAATATATTCACCTGGGTGTATATTTCACTCCATTGCAATGCCCCACTTGGCTGTAATTAATTAATTTCCGTGGGCAATCATCCCTACTCCCGATTCCATCGTTGTCAAGCGGTGAATACCCGAGTCATTAATTTTGGGCTTTCTCCTCGGTCCAGACGTAAATAGTGCGCTCGGCGCCTAAGGTCTCCACCCACTTGCTAAGTGTAATTTGTAAAACGCCAAACTGGCCTCCTCTCATTCTCGTATGCTCTGAAAACGTATATTTCCTTGCATTTGGCTACAATTCTTCATCTTAAACTGCTATGATATTCACATACAGGCCGTGAAATCATGCTACATTATTATATGTCAGTATACCTCTCATTGCTCTTTGGGTTCCCTGTAACTGCTCCCCCTCAGAGATCAATGGTTCGACTCTAGGCATAATCATGTGCCTGGTCTTCTCTGATAAGACCCGAGTTCGATGCCAGACTGCCGTGACTGATTGGGCACACTATAAACAATTAGTTATCATCAGTTTATAATAATGACGTGTTTGATTATTAGAATGTCGGTTTAGATTATCGTTGGTTTATGGCGAATAGGCTGACAATCCTGAATGCCTTGGAATCAGCAGTAGCAGTCTCGTGCGAGATCTAATCTGCTATAAAATACCATCATCGAGCTCTCCCGCTCGGACATAACAATAACACAGGTTATTAGTGGCTCTCGGCTCACTCAATTTACCTCTAGGTCGGTCTGGAATGAACATCAGTTACCTCCCTACAATAACACAGTCAACAGAATTGAAGTCTGAACACACATAAATATAGCCTCTACACAGGTGCCTCATCTAGCCTCTCGATCTCAACAAATAAACCTTAACATAACGTGTAATCATTCTCATATGGAGAAGAAAATAGTCGCTTCAATAGCGATGTAAACACATGGCTCTTGCCAGTCAGATCAAAGTAGCAAAACATCTGGTTATTACAAAATGGTGGCCAGGACATTGACCTACATATGAGACACAACAACAAATGGTTAGTAATGCTATAAGCATTTTCAAAAAGTCCGAAAAACTATGTCTCACTGGATGAGTGGTGCTCTAGTACATTGCATGCTGGGAACTGGTACCACCTGTCCATGACTTGAGCTAGGCTCGCTACTCACAGTCATCTACACGGACAGTTTAAAACGAAACAACACTGAAGGCAGGCAGCTTTCTCGCAGAAAGTCTATCAGAAAACTGGCCTTGTTATCTGGTCCCAAATATAATATAAAGTAGCATAAGCAGCAAGCTTAAAATCACGCCTCAAAACTATACACAAAGACGTGGCATGTTCATAAAAGTCAAATAAAAGAAAAATACAGATATACCACTTGTTCTGAACTTGTTTGAAATCTGCAGATATGTCACTCCATAACTGCTTTGTCTAACTATAACCAAAATAATAACTGTGTCGAAACACCTGACACAAAAAACATCATAAAGGCGCAAATCCTACAATTTCTAAGTTTGCCAATGATACGGCATTCATTACAGGGTTCGATGCTAGATTGCATACAAAATGTAACACCCTGAATGTGTTCACAACTTGAACTGGATGGCTTCATAGCACATCAAAATGAAAATGACATTGAATTACAAAACTGGTAGTTTCAGTCGACTACCTGCTGACACGAAATGTTCTAACTAAATCAGTGGCGTGGCAACATATACGAGAAAGGGGGTGTTATAAAAATAACACTGGCCATGACGTCTGATCGTCATCCCAAATAACTATACACAAAATCACCCACCTAGTGTAGGACAAAACGAAGTAACAAAGACTACAGTCACGCTTAGCAGGGGTAGAACTAACATCTTAGCGATGTCCATTAGAATGCACCGTGATCGAAAGAGATTCAATCACAACGGGTGACTAACAAATCACTGAAAGTGAACTACAAGGATTAATTCTAACAGTACAAAACCTACCTATGGCTTGTCAAGGAGTTCGGCTGGTTCTATAATAAACTACAATAAACTACACTAAGCTACACCACAAAAGAACCCCACAAGGAATAGATTATTCGGACTCACAAGAAAGGATGTCTACATCTCGGTCGTTCCAACGACCTGAGGGATACAATAAGGCTTTGGTCTCAGAACAAGGGTTGTCCAATCTGGGCCTCCACATGGGCTCTATCCATTTCCATGGCCTTCATTCGTCCTCGTCGTCGTCATGATGATATGACCAGACTCCTCTCCAAAGTCGTCATGTTCCTTGTCATAGCGGATGCTAAAGTCATGGTTCTCCTGTCATCAGCTGTAGTTCTCCAGTCCTCTCCTTCACATCATGAAGTTTAGCAGTTCATCTCCACAGTTGATGCGTAATAAAGATCGTCGTATACGTGGTTATCAGGAAGTGACATGTTTAAATATGAAGTAACCACTTGAAAATACGGAAAATGGGCGTAGCACAGTTGCACTGAAGCTAGCTTTAATATGGTAACAACTTCACTGCTTTTACACGGCGCAGATGATTTATAAATTGGCCATGCACTGTTATCTGCGTCACTATCTCGGATTTTAACAGCCCACAAATCACGTGGCATCGAAGTTGTATGTTACAGAAATTAATCGCTCTTGCGATGATAGCAATATTCGTAGTAGTGAGTGTTAGAATAATTCACTGGATTAATTATAAATTCACAGTAATTGACACATTTTCTCGTCACTTGACGATGTTGAAATTTCCACAACAGGTGGTTGAAAATATGGTGTTTCACGTTGCACGATTTTATAATCACTTTTCCAAAATTCACAATTATCGTGGCACAAGCCCTCTCTGCTGTAATATCCACTCGAATGATGTACAGTTTGTTGCAGAATATTGTGCGATGCACAACGATTACTTTCCTCGCCTTCCAAGCGGACTATTTCCTCGTCTTTAAGACGGACTTTACAAACACATCCAATCTGGATGGGAAACCAAACACATGTGCTAGGAGCTCTGTCCTGCGCTGCGAAAACTTGTGAATACACTAGTCGTGCAGCGACTGGTTGGTTCCGGTTCGCGTATCTGCGATGTTAATACCTCACCAAAAGTAGAAATGACATTCTGAAGAATGTTTCAATGATACAGAATTACAACATGAGAATATCTGAGCTTCGTAGAAAATAGAAGTGTCATAATTAAGCCTCAGATTATATAAAAAATGGTTTTCTGCATAGTCAAAAGATCAACCATTTATAACTCCAAAGAATGTTAGAATGTAACGACAGCATCGCTGGTCAGTGGGTACGTTCTAAGGTGATGCATCAAAATGAATTGCAATGAAAAATATCACATGAACCTGTGCTTAGCGGGTTCAGTATGTATGTATGTCCTTTATGCATTCAATGATCATTCGTTCGATTGCGATGAAACTTTGGTGAGTTGTTGTGCACGCTCCCACGAATGTTTCTGAGATAGTAAATCCATTTTACAATACTTAAGAGGCAGTTAACGAAAAAATAAAATAATATTGTGGTTCCAAAAGTACTTCAACAAACAAAATTACCAAGCGAACATGTCGGGTACAGCTTGTGTATAACAATAATGTACAGCATCCCAGGGGTATGCACCCCTTGGAGACCATCCCCCCAACATCTGGCTAAATCCCCTAAAATGGCAACCCTTGGAAAGCCGGGGCAACATCCATTAATACTGTAAGGACAGCTTGCTACCCCATAAAGCAGCTCAAGCCTTACGTAATCATTACACTCAGCGACATAGTACTAACTGGGCCAATACATTGCTGACAGGAGGGCGTCAGAAGGTATAAGAAGACGTCCTAATGAGGTCAAACTCTCTCTTCATTGTCAGTGCTCCATCAAGACGGCCGAAGCTACGCTGGTGTCAACCGAGGTGAGTCAGTCAATCGTGTTCAGAGTTCCTATTTATGTAACCTGCAACCCACTACTTGTATCACATTATAAACATAATTTCATTCCCTACAAGGGACTCACACAAAGAATATCACAGACCAATAAAACACTTGGTCCACACTCTACACTAGCATTACTGTTATACGCCTCTTTACATCCCAACGCCCTTCCTTATTCCCGTCACGTAAAGACGTGACAGACGGTAAGCCATTAGCGCTAACTCAGGTACCTTTGCGTTTCTCGAGCCGGCTGCCAGCAAGCAGCGCGTGCCACCCGGCTGATACGAGCAGAGTCGATTACATAACAAGCAGTCAGCTGAGCGACTAGTACAGCGACCCTTTGCAGTGGGTCCCATCCCCTCAAACACTACCACATTATTTATAGGAACGCCCCCTAGTTCCTAGCACACCACAACACACTACACAGGTCAGCTTGCCCTGTCAAGGGAAGCTACCCTCCTTTAGGCACAACCTCATAAATTAGTACAGCAACTCTTCCTTTTAGATCCACCCCCAAATAAGGGATCTAAAACACTGGTGGAGGCGGGGTACTACGCATAGAGAAAAGGGACTCAATCAACGAGCCCTCGTAGTTAAAACGACCCCTTCCGTACCGCAAAAAGCCAAGCAAATAGTGAGAAAATTTTTCCCCCAGACAAAAAGCACCATTTTTTTTTGAGTGCTCCAAACTAGCTACACAGGGGAAATTCTTAACAAACCAACCCCCCAGCCCCATACAGAATCAAAGAAATATAAGAATACACTGTCAAACACGTACAGACTTTTTTTTATTCTTATTGTAGGCCCATACACTGCAGTCAGAATGGCACCTCATGCAGAGATTGCAAGCCATAGAGGCAATAGGGGTACGCCAATATTATTAACATTATTGTTCAGATGCCAAGGGCACATACAAGGCCGGCAAACACAAATACGGGCACTCCAAACAAAAATCGGGGCAATACAGGGCAAACAGCCATACACCCCGTCAGAGGGTAGGACAGCGCGATTAAGATGCGCACAGACACTCTTGAATCACATACATGAACACCTCAATAGGTTCCATATACAAAGAAACAGAATATACCGAAAATTAATCACCACACATGGTCCCGTGATAGATAATGCAACCCTCGAGAGAATGAGGGTGCACTACACAAGTTTACACGCCCAATACAGGGAGCTAATTCGCGTCCAAGCGCTTCTCCAACTAGCGGCCACAAAACAATACAGAGCACAGAAACATTAATACATTAATACAGTAATTTGCAAGCAGGCCATGAGCCTCAATAAGGCAGTACACCCAAATTTGGGACAAATACCGTGAGCTACAAGCCAATAAGGCCATTTTTGAGTTCACGGTAGGGCCATCAGCCCACCCGAGAGAGGACATAAGCGTAGATACGCTGACTCGACAATTTGCGAGGATGTCCCTCTCGCCACGTACTGCCACAGAATGGAAGGAGTTCACCGTGGCCACAGTCAAGAAGACGGCCAGGTTAGGCTCCAACTTACTACAAAATAAACCTAACACAAACACACGTCCTTCAGCCCCGGATCGGGAGGCGATTTTGCCAAACCGAGGGGCAGAGCCTAGAACAATCCCCTCGGAACAAAAGGACGAGAGGGAATCGAAGCTAGGGCCATTAAATACACATGATATAACAGAGGGACAACGGGACGTAACCACGTCATGGGCAGACGACATAGAGCCCGCCCTACAGTATATAAAGCCTACATACACGTACACAGATAGGCTAACACATTGGCAGGAGTCGGCCGTGGCCACAGGCCGAAAAACGGTCAGACTACACGCCACCACATTGCTAGGCCGGACACAAGCCATTAAGCGACCTTTACCGCCAGTTCAAAGGGCAAATTTGCCAGAACAAAGGCGAACACCGGTATTAGGCCCTCAGGGTGCACTATATACTCACGAACATTTTGACCGGGCATTACTGCACACTACACGGGAATTAGGAAAAATGTTATTAACTATCCCACAAAACCACGCAGTTAAATATATACACACTCCCGTAAAATCTACTAGGGCAGCGCCAAGCGCAATTAGGCCCTCGAATACAGGTACATTTAAACCTATAGACACGCGCCACGGTGGCAGTAGGCCAAAGCTTACTTTGCTAGAAATTCCGCCGGAAGGTAGCAAAGGAACACCCCAGTGGATTCCAGAGGCCTATCATCTAATAACAGGGCAAAACCCTTCACCTTTCGGAGCACTGAAGCTCGAAAGAGGATAACGACTTCCACCAGGGCCACAGAAATAAACTAACATCGCTAACACCAACATTATAGGCCACATAAGTTCTTTCACACGGGGGCGATAAGAGAATGGTCCAAAAAGTAGATAATAAACATAAAATCACATATTTTTCTTTCTTATTTTATGTATATACAGTGCAATATAGCCAAATTCGTGGGAACAATTCTAAATCCTTCCGGTTTTTTTTTTCTTTCGGAACCATGGCATTTTCCTCTCAGGCCATCAATGGTTATTGGGCGAAGTGATTAACGCCATAACGTAAAGTCTCTAATATGCTAAGCCAAGTGGAAGCCAAGCAGGCTTCAGGCCGAAAAAGAGATATTTTGAACACAACTTAGGCATAAAAATAACAGCATAAAGCTTAGGTGAGTCTTTCTAGGTAGAAATGACTTAACGTTCTACGTTAGGGTTCCACAGTTTGATAGATTCTCCTGTTGCGGGCGAAAGCCGTAAGTGTGGCAGGAATTAAGACTCTAAAACTAACTTCAAAAAATTTGGTGAGGTGTGCTTTAGCCAACTGAAAAGCCCAATTGCACACCGGGACGAGACACTGTCATTGTGGTGAGTTACAATTACTTTGAAGGGCAGGTTTGACTCCCATAGTGCACTGGCTTTGCTCGTGACGTGGATACAGGTATATCAATTACGTCTTGCAATGGCCTTCCTAATGTGTACTAGACAGTGTCGGTAGATTCCCCTGAGACGTAACCAGTTTACGGTAGTACTCACGTTACCTAAATGGTAAATACTACACTCAGGTCCCAAGCACATTTTTATTTTTTAACATTTTTTATGGTGTTCACGACATAATTTTTAGACATAGGTACACGTAAAGGCGGAAATACTGCCAAAAGGAAAGGAAGTAATCCCACGGGCAGGCGTGAAAAGAGGGCCAAGAAATAGCCCACTGACCGCGCCGGGATACGATCCTAACACTCACCAGAACTGTCCCGGAGACACAACCTTCATGGTGCCGGAAACAATTACTCTGGGTAAAAGGCGGTCTCCAAACCCGCAACCTTCTGAATACCAGGAATATAAGGTTGAGTAGATATCCAGTCCTAGAATAAGGATAATGGGAAAGCTAAGACTAATTGGGACAGTCCCACTAACAGCGGGTCATAAACGAAAAACAATACAATCGCCTCTGGCATCTGGTCACCAAATACGCGACTAGCGGACCAGACACACTCGCGTACAACGCATATGGGATTTCCGAAATGAAATGCCATGGCCTGTGGTTTGGATTCCAAGTAAAACGGAAATCCCCTGGCGCATGAGCTACAAATCAACGGTCATATTAAACCACAAAGTTTTTTTTCTACAGCGAGAGAGGCACTGCTAGCAATCATTATAGGCAGCAATCAGGTTCACACACACACACGTGCAGAAAACTAGGACGTGGGCAGAGCATGAAACAAATGAAAGCACACAACATCGTAATTCAACACCGTCGTATCAGCTGTAACATACTCCTCAATGAGCAAGACTGCTCGACGCAGACAAGCGAGCCAAAGCCTACTGGACAGAAATCAACACATCATTCACGCCCGATTTAGAGACCCTATATCTTCCAAAATTACACTACGAGGGGAATTCAAAAACGTACAAACTCTACACAGGGATGTATGCTTTCATATGCGTATCGCACATCCACGGGAACATGCCATATTATATGCGGCACGAAAATGATCACACCAAGTCTTTACAGACAACCGGATTCGAACCCATGACCACACACCACACGCGTACCAAAAACTAACTATCCAATGGTATTTTTGGTACACAGAACACAAGCAAAGACCACACTGGGAAAGCCCCAAGCCCTGTCACACAACGCAAACATAAAACACAGAGAATGACATAAGGTCACGGGTCTGAGTTCCAGTGAAAATTTAGACGCAAAGGAGAACAGCTATTCAGGCGTCCAATCATACTGAAATTGGCCCAGACAAGTGCATGAACAGGGAATACTACATTTCCTCCCACCAAAAGCCAGACATAAAATTTCGAATTACACCAGGCATAGAGGAATACATTTCACGAACACAGGTAGGAAAATTTCGCAAGACACAGGTCTTAGAGAACAATGGCCACACGACGTCATTACCTAACTAGGGCGAATTGCTACATTAGGCTAGGAATCCAAAACAATGACCACACTTGCATACTTGCAGAATTGCACATACCAATTGCTGACTGCAGACTATTCACACTGCAATACTGCGGTGACGAGACACTATTGCGTATAGCCCGTGACCATAAAATTACACACACATAACAATTATAACGCCATACATTTTTTTTTCTCCACACTGCAAAATCATTTGGCAATGGACAAGACGTGACACAGCGAAACTTATCTTGGGCCTATAGGGCACGGTCGCAAGGGCACGTTGGCAAGCCACGGGCGCCTTCTGCCCACAAAGGCGATACATATTAGGACTTAGCCTCATAACAGACCAACCGTCCGCGTGGTGTAGCGGAACGTAGTCACACACACACACACACGCACTCACCAATTAGGAGCGAACATAGGGACTTTGAGGAAACAGGACCTCCCCTTAATAACTTCTTTTCGCGATTCTATTCCCCAAATAAATCATTACAGATGACTAGCACATGACCAGTCGCGTTACGACCACTGGCCACATCTACACTGCAAATGGCCGACCAGATTAGGTCATGCAGCCCTACTATCCCAAGGCGCGGATAGAAAGCCAACATGGACCAAGGGAGGACGACAGGAGAACAGGCTACCAGCGTACCACCTTACTCCCTTCCCATAACCTTCTCAAGCCTGACATCAACAACGCAAACACATCTACACGACCAAAAACAGATATACTACATTACAAAACACACACAGGGGTTGATGGACTTCATGCGTCTAAAGAGCAGGCAAGCTACGCCTTGAGCCCCGTTGCACCGCCTGAGTATTAGGGGTGGCTCAGCAAACATTACAAGAAGCATAATGCGCCTCTCCAAATGAGAGAGGAGGCCATAGATACATATTAACCATGCTTTAGTACTTAAGCTCTCCCGCATGAAAGGAACATATGGTATTATGCCCCATCCTACACCTATCCGTACATGAAGGCAAAAACTTCATATCCAGACACATGCATGAGTATCCCATCCAATTACCAGGGATTTTAATATCAAACCTGCATGAAATTTCGTATTTTTGCAATCCCGGGAATTACCTCCCCACTCCACTCACTATAGAAGCATCCCAGTGCCACCATCGGTTCTAGGCCACCACTAACGTGGAACCCAAAGGTGCGCAAAACCCTTCCTACCATGCTTTAAGCCCACTCAACAAATAACTACCCCCAAATCCTAATAACAGGGTACCTGACATTACAGACCCTACTAACACCTCCATTAAGGTAAAGAAGGCATTATTGCTGGGAAGCTGACATAGCGATGGTAGGCCAGAAGTAGCCTATGTACTTAGAAGATCTACAACCCCGCTACACTGGAAATATTTCACATTTTACACAGAGGTTGAACCATTCACACAGGTTACGGCACATTTTTTTTCTCTCTTACAAAGGAATCTGATACGAACTGATGGTTGACAACGGTGTAAGCCGAAGGTCAGGAGGGACCACACTGGAGCAGAGCTGGGGAAGGCGATGTGGACCCTTACCCCAGTTGGCTCATCAAATCACTGACCTGACCAAATAGACGAACCACGTAAGGTCAAAGCATTCGGGACCTGACACGGGCAAACATCGAGATCTAGGGGTGCATATTAGCCCATCCCCCTTGTCGGAGAACGTTACACCCACTATGTGTCACGGTCATCGAAGCCGAGATCTGCAGGGTGACTTTCTGAGGATGGCGGGAGAAATAGCTCACTCAGCGCCGGCCTCGGGAACTATCCCTAGAGACGACCCCATATTATGACTAGACTGTTAGTTAAATTTACGTCAGTAGGACTTCCATGGCGGGGAGTCAGACTCCTATTCGTCAGGAGTGAAGCAGGATCCAAGGGTTCAGCAGGACCAATCCTAGATCCGACAAGTCCTTACCCCGCGAGGTGAAGGTGAAGACCACGACGGTAATCGATAATGAAGAATGAAATATGAATATATATATATGGAATGTACGCGCTCATTCGGTCCTGCGCCCACGTAAATGGACGACAACGGGTCGCCAGAGTTCTTAAATGAGTAGCATAGCGGGCACTCAAAAGGGTTCAGTGGGCCAACCCAGCAATGCCGACACAGGCGAAGAGGACTCCCCGGACGCTCACTTCCCGGAGGACACATGAATACAAATATTGCGGCCGACACAGGCGAAGAGGACTCCCCGGACGCTTTCTTCCCGGAGGATATTATGCCATTGGACCACACTGTCCAAGGCCCACATAAATGGCGACGCAGCGGGCAGTCAATGGGCATTAAGAGAGGGGCATTGCGCGCCCCTCACAGGAGCCAAGTGGGCGGCTCACCTACGTCAAATAGGAACAGCACACGGTTATGAACACGAAAGTTACAGCGGGCGAAACGGTTAGCTTAGTGGCACCGTAAGCGCCTGCGCATAGATTAGTCCTAGTAATAGACGTCGACACCTAGAGTTAAGGGGACGGAATCTAGCGACCCTAGAGACAACCGGTGTTTCTGGGGCTCGTGCGGGTGGTGATCTGGGGATTTAATTGCCCCAGGCGATCGTCCTAGGCCAAATTTAGTTGTAAGACGGTTGCATTTGACACGCAACCTAGGATTAAGCAAATTTATTCACCGCTGGTGCCAGGTATGGCGCAGCACATTTCGGCAATAGATTAAGGCAACCCTCTCGGCTTAGTAATAGTTTTTTTTTATTATTAGACCATAATTAAGTTAGATAGTATTAAGTAACGCCGGTCGGCACTCGGTGACTATAAATCCGTTACCGAGGTAAGCCCGACAATGCTTAGGATAAACTAGATTAAGATAGGAATAATCAAAGTGGAATATATCGGCACCCGGTAACCACAATTCCGCTACCGGGGTAAGACCAACTATATATTATTTACGGCATTACGGCACCGTATAGGGTAAGCCCGGCCTTGCAGCTAAGTAACATTAATCATGTTTTTTTTTTCCAGTAAAAGACCAGCTTCAACCAGTACTAATATGTTTTTTTTCTAAACCTCGCCATTTTTTTTCACAGGCATCGTCACCAGATACAGAAAACTGGTGACAGGAATTTCACTGCCATATAGCAGTGGCATATTATTTACAGCATGCCATGATGTGTACTATTTTTTTTTATTTTTTTCAACTTGCACTAATCCCGACACACTCGCAAACACTCACCACATTTTTCTTTTTCAGCTACACACTCTAAAATGAATCTGCACAGCAGGACTGGTGCCTGTGGGGTACCAGGCTTACTGGCAGATCAACTCAATTAAAACACATAAAGCGTCAAAATGTGACGCAGATTACGACAATGAGGGCGCAACCGGTTTGTGGCAGTGACTCTCATTGTCAAGTGTGAAAGCATTCACCCACAGAGGATGCTTCACAGGTTAGGTATTAAGCACACATACAAGCGGTACGACCACTATACCGTACCAAGAAGTGGCCGTACAGAATCAGCCGTGAGACGGCAAGAGTACGTACAGACGGGTAGCGTGCACGTGAGGTACCTCATGAAAACTATAATTATAAGGGATTAGCGCGATTAAGTAGACATAAGGTCATTGTAAATTATAATTTTTCAGGATAAACTGTATACCATTATTCCACTAGACATAAGGTCATTGTAATTTATAAGTTTTTCAGGATAAGCTTTATACAACTATACACTATATATATTTTTGTTTGTTCACCAAAATGCCAATGTCCATCATGTGTATGATTTGTTTTCTTTCATTTTTCCTTCTTCTAACTTCCCCATTTGTCAGGGTGTTCCGTTTTTCCCACACAAATAAATACTTTTGAATATTTCCCTTAAATTATACCCTGGAACACCCATTTTTCTATTTTCTTCTACCTTTCTTATTGCAGGGAGCATTTTTTCCCTAAGATGGGGCGGGCAAAGCAATCATCCGTTCGGCCCTGGGTTTTTCCTCCCTGCACAAATATGTGACACGTCACCATCAGAAACCATGTTTTTTTTTTAAACTAGCAATATGCCAGCAAATGCAAGGGCAATTTTTTTTACATATCGAATTTATTTTAATGTTCAATTTTTCTCAAAATGTCAATTTTTTCCAATGTTAATCAAATCTTTCGCAAATGTCAATTTTTTTTGTTTGTTTTTTCACAATGTCAATGTATACATATATATGTAAATCCCATAACCCTCCCCTCTGAACACGGGCTCACCTCACACCCACACTTCGATACGACGCCACCAGGAGATACGAGAGGGTTTTCCAGGACCACTACGTCAACATCCCAACTTCCAGTTCCGTTCCCGTTCGCGAGGACGCGAACAAATGAAGGAAGACTCTTGTACAGCATCCCAGGGGTATGCACCCCTTGGAGACCATCCCCCCAACATCTGGCTAAATCCCCTAAAATGGCAACCCTTGGAAAGCCGGGGCAACATCCATTAATACTGTAAGGACAGCTTGCTACCCCATAAAGCAGCTCAAGCCTTACGTAATCATTACACTCAGCGACATAGTACTAACTGGGCCAATACATTGCTGACAGGAGGGCGTCAGAAGGTATAAGAAGACGTCCTAATGAGGTCAAACTCTCTCTTCATTGTCAGTGCTCCATCAAGACGGCCGAAGCTACGCTGGTGTCAACCGAGGTGAGTCAGTCAATCGTGTTCAGAGTTCCTATTTATGTAACCTGCAACCCACTACTTGTATCACATTATAAACATAATTTCATTCCCTACAAGGGACTCACACAAAGAATATCACAGACCAATAAAACACTTGGTCCACACTCTACACTAGCATTACTGTTATACGCCTCTTTACATCCCAACGCCCTTCCTTATTCCCGTCACGTAAAGACGTGACAGACGGTAAGCCATTAGCGCTAACTCAGGTACCTTTGCGTTTCTCGAGCCGGCTGCCAGCAAGCAGCGCGTGCCACCCGGCTGATACGAGCAGAGTCGATTACATAACAAGCAGTCAGCTGAGCGACTAGTACAGCGACCCTTTGCAGTGGGTCCCATCCCCTCAAACACTACCACATTATTTATAGGAACGCCCCCTAGTTCCTAGCACACCACAACACACTACACAGGTCAGCTTGCCCTGTCAAGGGAAGCTACCCTCCTTTAGGCACAACCTCATAAATTAGTACAGCAACTCTTCCTTTTAGATCCACCCCCAAATAAGGGATCTAAAACAATAATTAATTATTTAAATAAATAAATAAATAAACAAATAAATAAATCAGTAAATAAAAAGAAATATAATAAATGACGCTGGCTTTCTGTCTCCATTCACTAATTTTCCCCCATGACTGGAATGCAACATTCCGCTCAAATCCAGGAAACGATTGCATTGTTTTTAGAAACATATTATTTAAATAAACTTGAGAGTTATTCTCCGCTCCTTGATAAATACATTTTGCCTGTCTAATATAGCCAAATGTTGAAGGGCGCCCAACCCACTCAAACACTTGTGTGCGGCTCATAGCATCCTCCTTGAAAGCCTGACGAAGCATTTGGTAAGCTTATGTTGCCGATTTTTCTAGCAGGAATCAAAATTTCCCACACTCTCTTTGTTATTTTTAATCTGCCATAATGACTTCGCAGGCGGAACACGAGAGAAAAACAAGCAGGCCTAATTCCGTGAAAAACTAAAGCCTATTTTCATATTTCCTACTTATGTTAATTGCCACTATAAACATACAAAGTTTCAGTTCGATTGTTGTAATAGATTCGTAGATATTGAGATCCTTGTAAATATTTCAAATGGTCGCCATGTTGGGTTTTTATATATGTAGGTCTTAGAGTTATGTACTATTACATGAAGATTATTGTGTACGTGTAGTATTCAAACTTCAATCGTATGATTAGGACACAAGAAATAAAATCGAAATGTTAAAATTTCGCACAGCTGCCATCTTGTGGTTATGAAAACAATTGAACTAAATTAGATGTTAGTTAGTTATTGTTGTTTTAAGGGGAGGAACTACAAGGTCATCTGCCCCAAATTATATGCTAGTGCATTACAATGTGTATAAACATTTACTGTGCCATATTTCACTGCACTCTGATGGTTAAGTCGCGAGAAATGCCTATTAAAATGTTTCACCATCGCTTGGCCGCCATGATTGTTTTGTATTTTACAGGTTTTTGGAAGTCTCATAAGTAAACTTTCAGTAGTACTGTTTATCAACGTATCAAATTCTTGGGTGATATCAGTAATAGTTTCGGAGATATAGAATGCCGATGAAATATTTCGCTCAGCCGCCATGTTGGATTAGTGAGACGTAATGAAATTTTAAGGGCATAATCGGGGCGTCGAAAATAGTACTATGACCTTACCGAGAACCATTGAAATCTCTCCAGCCATTTAGATGTTACTAGGGATGGGACACACGGACAAAAGGTGAGCTCATAAGCCTATTTTTTCATAAATGAAAATAGGCTAATAACTCTACGATCAAATGGTTACATACAAACTGACACCGTCTCTATTAACCCCATCCAGCGGGAGAAGTCTCTACTACGTCCGGCATTTTTGGATCCACCCTCGTACGCTACTGTATTTCTATACCTATCCAATGATGCGTAACGTTGGGCATTGTAACATAGTCACTTTTAAAAAGACTAACTGATTTGATAGCCCTTAGTGGTCTAAATATTAACCACCTACTATAAGTACAATTTAGTCTATATTTTCCAGCGATGCTGATAGCTTGCCACGGTGGGTGAGTAGATAGCGTGTCGGTCTACTAACCCCAAGATTGCAGGTTCGCTCCTGGCTGTGGTAAGTGATTTTTGAAAGGCGGCAAAAATACGACACGCATGTCATACAATGTTGGCATGTCAAAGAACCCATTTTAATTCAGTAGGCGTGTTCATAATGGCCAAATTAATCTCGGGAGTTTCCGCCGACATAAAGTTCCTCATTTCACTACTAGAAAGCGCTATAGTTTTCAAGGAGCTTAGATATCTAAACTGCTTGACTTTCATAGTGATTCAATGAACAACGAAATTCGACATGCAAGCTACCCTCTGGGTGCCAAATTACAAAGCTTTCACCCGGTACCCGAGGCCATACGATATTATTATGATGCTGATGGTTGAATCTTTCAGCGAAATACCAACAAATGTTATTTTGGAAGTGTTAATAATACTGAAACCAAATATTATCTGTTTAACTCCTTGACCTAAAGTGCGTGAAACAATTGTATTCAATAAAAGCAATTATTATTCAAAAGTTTTAAAAATGGTAGGCCTAATAAAATTATAGTTAAAAATAAATAAACTTATAAAAACTAAAATTTTAATTAAAATATTAAATAAAACAAAAATAAAATTAATAATAGGATGAAACAATTACAATTAAGACGTTAAAAATTATAATGAAATTAGAATTAAAATAAACAAGCTTATAAATATTAAAATTCTATTCATTTATAATCTTTATTTTAAGAACATTAACATGTTAAATTTAAAAAATAGCATTAATAATATTTAATATTAGGGCAAAATAATTAAAATTAAATAAAAATAAATACAAATAGAAGATGAGCCTCTCACCGCTGGGTCCGTGGTTCAAATCCCGGTCACTCCATGTGAGATTTGTGCTGGACAAAGCGGAGGCAGACTGGTTTTTCTCCGGGTACTCCGGTTTTCCCTGTCACAATTTCATTCCAGCAACACTCTCCACTATAATTTCATTTCATCTCTCATTCATTTAATCATTGCCCCAGGGGAGTGTGACAGGCTTCGGCAGCCAGCACAGTTCATATCCTCGCCGCTAGATGGGGGGCTTCATTAATTCCATTCCCTGACCCGGTCAGTTGATTGGAAGTTGGCTGTGGATTATCATTTTCACAAAAGATCAGTAATATTCTGCACTAAAGCTTACAGTCGAGGCTGGAGCCTTAATGGGCATGCCTATAGGAATACGTCGTTAATCTTGATTAAATCAGCTGTTGTCTGTGAAATGTTTTAAGTGTTAAACAGAGCTTATATGGTATTTATGGGCTCGTTCATAAGGTCTGGCTCGTCCATCAATGGATTATATTATCCAGTGTCAATCCATCAATTTACAGCGCCATCTATTATAATAGGCAAGATTTTGTAAGCTATTCATCATCCGGTTTACGAGATCGCTCCTAACTGCGCAGGAGCTGTAGAGGTAGCATTGAGGGCATTGAACTACCAAGTGACCAGTGCTCACATTTGTCGTCTTGGCAGTGACGATAGGCCTATCATAGAGTAGTTTGTGGTGTTCATTTTGCAAAACAGAGGCATTGTAAAGGTCAAGATTCCTCATCTGTTGGCCAATATTTCCTTTACTTTTTGTTACGTGACAACGTCTAATACATTGTTGGAGTACAGTGACGTTCGTGAACCAGTGTTACAGTGAAAGGTGATGATATGGTTTTATCTCTCTTCTGCTGCAACGCTCTCTCTCTCTCTTCTGATGCTGCGCTCGAGTGTCACTATTGTCGTTTTGATGCGGTTTTCGCCATTATGTAAAGGATATCTCGAGGATGGTTTCTGTAGAAAATTATTTATTTATGATCAAAGGAAGCCGAGCAGTAACGATTTCACTGAAAAAAGTCGAAAAAATCACATGGCGTCCGTGCGCTTTTTAAGAGCGTTAAAAATCCTTCAGTATGCCTTCCTTCGGAGGGGAAGTAAAGCCGACGGTCCCATGTCATAGATGTATGGCATATAAAAGATCCTTCTACAGACTAAACTTGTGTGAAGCCAAATTGTTAGGTTAGATTTCGTCGGATCGCTCTATCAAAGTTCCAACGTTCACTACTATGTATAATTGATATCTGGTAGCGAAAGTTGGAACTACTTGAAATTGAACGGAACTTGTAGGAGTGTGTCCGCTGGAAGCAGCTACAGATTCAGGCGAGCCGACCATGTCCTCGGACACTCCCGGCACTAAAAGCCATACGATAAATAAATAAATAAATAAATAAATAAATAAATAAATAAATAATCCACAGGAATGTGAAGATCTGCTCGGTTAACCTACTGTCATCCATCCTGTACAAATGTCCAAAAAATAGCAACCTCCTCTACCGTATTGTTTCTGATATGGTCTCAATTTTTCGATATATTTCATCATTACTTCTTAATTTCCAGAATTCTGCAATTCTTAAGGACCGAGTATTTTGCGTATACTTCTTATTTCTATTACGTCTAATTTATCTAATTTGTAGTTCAGTACGAGACAACCACTCGCATACAGACATTTAATTGTATTATTATTATAATTATTGCCGTCATCATTAGTGTATCATTCTTAAACTGGTGTTGGTTCCTGTGCACTGTGTACGTTTGCTGGTCACTGAAGCCTCTCCAAAGTCTTCCCTCCAGACCAATCACGTTACGACCTCATTATCGTAGTTGTCCTCGAGTTTAGAACTCAGTGAAGCCAGAGGTAATGAATGCAAACTGAGCACAAATTGAAACTCTGAGCAGCGCACGTTCGAGCATCACTCAGTAATATTCTTGGTGATAATAACCTCACTCACAGTTACCTTGCACCTTTATTTTACGTCTCGTTTGTGTAGAAATAGTACATTATGCAACGAGCCTATAATGACAATAATTAAGACACAATTTCCATATGAGTGTCTTAATTACCATTATAGGCGAGTTGCATACGACTGTTTATGTTCGACGATAATTATAACTTTATTGTATGTTGTAACATAAATATTTATAAATATCTATCGAGATTCAGTCTCCTGGATTGAGTGATCGGAGTGCAAGCGCTGAGTTTGCTGTCTGTGCTTTACAAGTTCTGTGACTCACGCATGCGCTTGGTCCGCTTGGCAATGTCATATGTTTACAGCCTGGCGATCACCGATGAGCAGCAGCATTCACTCAAACAGTCACCGAAGTCTTACGAAAGCAATGCCCTGTGTAGAAATGGAGTTGGGGATATTAAGGTACAGTGCTATTTCTTGGCCGGCCCCGTGGTGTTGGGACAGCGCGCCTGCCTCTCACCCGGAGGCCCCGGGTTCGATCCCCGGCTCCGTCAGGGATTTTAAAACTGACGTGAGGGTTGGAACGGGGTGCACTCATCCTCGTGAGGACAATTGAGTAGCTGTCTGACAGTGAGACAGCGCCCCGATCTCGAATACCAAGATTAACGGCCGAGGGGACCCGACGCGCTCATCACGCGTCACCCCAATATCTGCAGGCCAAATGGCTGGGCAGCGGTCGCTTGGTCGGCCTTAACCCGTCATGGGCTGGATAGTGCCAGTGGTTGACTTTTTTTTGCTATTTCTTGTCTCATATTTGCCAGTTTATTTACGCGAACATATGGGACGGTGCACTTTCCATGTTGGTAATTTATATAGAAGGATGCTGTGTTGCAATCTTCTGGCCGTAGATGCATAAATTTCTTGCATATTTAATAGTATTTTCTTGTTACCGTAAAGGTTCGTGCTGATTTTGTCTTTGTGTTTTGGATTGTAACTACAATGGTTGATCCAATACAGGCTACATTGTCAACTTTCAAATCATGTAATTCATGCCCGACATGTTGGATTTTGAACGCATGTGCGAAGCTATCCCTACCTAATTGGTCAATGAATGATTTCTGATTGGTTGGAGAAACTGTATCATAATGAAAAGTAATACTTTAATGACCCTCATTATGATACAGTTTCTGACATATAGTATTTACATTTCGACATGGTCGAACATAATAACCGCGTGCTACTCACATCCATCTCTTGGCGTGATTTCATGTAACGCGTTCGGACCCGGGCGCGCGGCTTGCTAGTAAAATTAAACTCTAAAATACTCAATTTAGAATATGTAGGTCTCGGAGAAATGAACGTCCTTACAAAGTTATTTAATAAAAAAGTTAAGGGAGTATTTGAGATCTAAGAGGAAGCTACTAAGTGTGTATTATTTACTTCATGGATTTCCTTATTTAAATAAAAGTGGAGGGGACAACACATTCTTGGTCCATTGTCATTCACATGCATGTGGGAGAATTATCAAAGTTTATTTTGCATGAGTAAGAAGTACGAGGTTAGCTTCTATTCTATTGTGGATAAATGTCGATTAATATCTATTATTTCAAATTAGAGGAGTTGATTATAAAGTAACTAGCAACCCACCCCGGCTTCGTCCGGTATCTTCCACTATGTGAAGATTGTTGGAAGAAATGAAAATGTAAAATCACTTATAATGGGTGATGTGTTAAAGATAGAGATATGCTGTCGCGGACTGTTTTGTAGAACTTTTCATGCTGAACAATTCTTACACTTAGAGTATATAGATATTTTAAGGGTTTTCCCGGCGTTCGTGTAAAAGGCGCACGGACGGCAGGTTTTTCTTGGACTCGATTCACTGAAATCGTTACTGCTAGGCTTTCTTTGGTCATAAATGAATGTTTTTCTACATAAACCTTCCTCGAGAAATCCTTTACAGAATGGTGAAAACCGCAGCAAGATTACCCATTACATCCAAGAATTAGGAACTTTGTATTGTGCTATGTAGAGATGTTGTAGTTGAACTCAAAATTTGTTCAATTACAAGGCTACATTATAACTAACTCATTAATACAGTCATGGACAAAGTACGGCCCACGACAAGGTTACGTTATACTACCTACAATTACTCATAGGTCATATTTCCTGTTCTGTGTACCTAGAAGTGAAAAACTATTTCAATCTCATTGTGTTTATGCGTTTTGTGTAATATCTTTGTGTGCGAAAATTATCCACGACGAATTTGAATGAAGATTTCAGGACTTCAAAGTTATTGAACAGGACATAGACGTTTTCAGACGTTATCGGAGTTGCAGCTAGATCTGATTGAGTTACAAAATTGAAAATTAGAAAATTGAGTTCTACAAGGCCCTGCCAAAATCAAGCTTTCCAAACTTGAAATCTCATGCACAAAAGATAATTGCCATGTTCGTATCTTACTGTATCTAACAGGTGTCTTCTGCAATGAAGCTTCGCAAAAATAGCCTCAAAAATAGAATGAAAGACCACCATTTAGCTGCGCTACTAAGAATCAGCTCATCCCAGTTTCAACCAGATTTTGAAAAACCTTTAGAAGCACAGTCACAGTTTCACTTGTCACATTCTCCTTCCTCTTCTAACAAATAATGACTGTGTGTTTCTTCTTCCCTAAGTTTTCTACCATTGTAGCCTACAAGCTTTGTTTGATTAAAAATTCAGAAATACAAATTGTATATTCTATCTTAAAAGAGTGTTGTTCTATTTTGCGGCCCAGCTAGATTATTGTGTATTGCATCTGGTCCTGCCCCTAAAGAGTTTGCCCATGTCTTCATTAATATGTCATGGTTAACGTTTTATCATTTCAAATGATCTTGTCGACTTCATCGTTATGCTTTGGTCTACCGTTATGCGTTACGGTTACGGCGTGTATGACGTCATCATGTTGTTCAGTGCATATGCACCGAGCCTGAGTTTACTCCTGGGCTATGGCGTTATGCGATACGGAGACGGAGAGCGCGTGACTTCATGCAGCAGAGTGCACCTCCCGCTCTCCGTTCCCGCGCGGGAAGCCTAAGTTAATGGATAATGGAGTCTGTTGAAAGAGTCCTCGGGCTTCGAGCGAAGCGAGAAGCCCTCCTGCCTTTCTAACATGTTTAGCATTTGTAGAATGCGTCATCTGAAATGATATAAAGTCTAGTCTTTCAGACTGACTGTAACTTTTTTACTGCAAATGAGTGAAGCTAGCAGCGATGTGTTTTTGATTCAGGGTGTGCAGCCATCAGCTGATGGGCAATATTTTCCACCCTCCTTACACTCCTGATCATTAATATATCTTCTCTCATTTGTGTGTTTCAGGCATGCTGTTCCACCGTGCCGTGCTCATGTCAGGCTCAGCTCTGAGCCCCTGGGCGCTGATCGACAACCCAGCGCGCTACGCTCACCAGGTGGCACGCCATGCCAACTGTTCCCCTGAACTTCCAAACCCTCACCTTCTCAAGTGTCTCCGAGATCGCCCCCTAGACATCCTCCTGTCAGCGCCGATAGAGGCGCCAGAGTTCTCCGTCGCCTTCGGTCCAAGCGTGGACGGTGTCGTCATAGACAATGGCGGGGAACCCCCCAGCAGTCCTGACTCATCCAACAATGGAGAAGCTTCCTACAACTATAACACCGGTGCAGTGTCATCCTCTTCATCGTCATCATCCTCATCAAACAGCCCAAATTTAATCAATAATTTATTACTACGGAAATCAGTAGTGTCCAAATTGTCGCGCTATGATTTACTCCTTGGTGTAGTCAAGGCTGAAGCTTACTTCGCCTTCTCTGGAGAGGATGTTCAGTATGGCATTGAAGCCGATAGGAGATCGAGGATCCTGAGGACTTTTGTTAAGAATACTTACAAGTTTCACTTGTCGGAGATTCTGGCGACTATCGTCAATGAGTATACGGACTGGGAAAGACCTGTACAGCACCCGATCAACATTAGGGATGAGACTTTGGAAGCCCTGAGTGACGCGCAAGTTGTAGCTCCTGTCGTGCACACCGCTGATCTGCACTCGGCAGCCAGAAGGAACTCGTACCTCTATGTCTTCGACTACCAGACCAAGTACGGCGACTACCCACAGGTCAGTGCATGTAGCTCCATTGTGTGAAGATATTCATTATATGTTTGAAATGTTGCATTAGGATGGAGTCTCCACTTTTTTGATTCCAGATGATAGCTTAATTTTTCTACTTTATTAGAAACAAGCTGTACTTGTCATGCGTTGCAATGCCAATCACAGTAAGTGCTTGGCGTTGTAATTTTGTTTATTGAAATGCTTTTGGATACACTATATTTTTCAATTTCCGTTAACTACCTCTAAACTACCTTAAAATGGATTTACTCATTTAGAAACATTTGTGGGAGCGTGCACAACTCACAAAAGTTTCATCGCAATCGGATGAATGGCGTAAGAACGCATACAGGATTTTGTTTTAACGATTCGCGTGCCGTCACCCATTTGTTGAATTTACTCGTGCGCTACCTATTATACAATATATTTACTAAGCCGGAAACCTTCCCTGGAGTGTACACAATAATTTACCAAAGTTTCATCGCAATCGGATGAATGATATATGAGCGCATAAGGGACTTTGTTGAAACGCTTCGCGTGTCGTCGCTCATTTGTTGAATCTACTCGTGCGCTACCAATTGTAATATGGAATTACTAAGCCAGAAAACTTCCTTGGAGTGTACTCAACATCTCACTCAAGTTTAATCGCAATTGGATGAATGAAATATGAACGCATAGGAGACATACACACACACACACACACACACACACACACAAACTATCACGTGACATTCATTTTTACATATAGAGACTAGCAACCCATCCCGGCTTCGCCCGGGAACAGTTATGAATGCATTACGTGATAAGCGCTTTCTTTTCCATGTCAATGAACTACGACCTATATCCGTTTTATGTCTCGGCATGACTGGATAATTTATTACAGTATATTATCATGGAGATGCATGTGCAACGAATTCTTGTCAGATGCAATTTAAGAATGGCGAGGTGCATCAAACACAAATCCCCCTTCTGTCCAATTTAAACTTGACTGTGCATTCTGCGGGACCAAAAGTTCACAGGTGAAATAAAGAAAAGCAGAGTTGTATTTCCAGAGAAACTCCAAACAAAACCACTCTTCTCTGAAGTCTTAACTCAACACGACTCGAGAGTTTGCTGCTGGCTGTATCTGTGGTAATAGGCTCGCCCGCTAGCAAGTCTGTAACTGGGGTGATAGGCTCGCCCTTAGCTAGCTCGTAAACTGTCGCCTCAGTAATTGAAGAAATGAAAACGTAAAACCACTTATAGTGGGCGATTTATTGAAGATAGAGATGTGTTCTCCGGGACTTTTTTGTAGAACGTTTCATGCTTTACAATTCTTACACTCACAGTATCGTCGTCGTCGGCTGCAGTTCGTTCCCGATTATACAATTTTCTGACAATACACTTCCAAAATCAGGGCATTTTATGAATTTTATGAATTTTATGAATTTCTGGTGACTAAACAGGCTACATACTAAGCATGTTATAGTTGGAGGAGGGCGTGGATGGGTTTGACGAAGCTTGCGTTGGAGTCGCTTCATTTCTGCCAGTCTGCGACATTTCTGTTCAAAATGATTTACCGATGCAGATATAATTTGCCTCCAAATTACACGATCATCAGCCAGTGCCTCCCAAGTTTGAGGGTTAATTTCTGTCAACGTGAAGGTTTGTTTCAGCTGGTACTACAGCTGATTCTTTAAATAATGAAGAGAGACTTTATGGAGAAAGATCCGCCCTAAATCATCCCATTAAAAAGGGAGAACGCATCAGGCATGAGCCTGACGAAAATAGCTGTTAAAGAGAGATAGACTGAAGCGGTGCGGTGTCGTGGTCATGAAGGTGCCACACCAGATAAACCAAAAATTATATAACAAGTTGTTAACAAGATTTATTAAAGTTTTTAAATATGACATCAAATGCACAAGAAATGCTCCTAGGGATATTGCACAAACAATTACTAGTTTTAAATTGTAATTAATAGTAAAGGTCTGGTAACATAACCCAATGAGAAGAAGTTAAGCCTGAATTAAAAAATACACATTCCAACAATGATGAAAATGAATGATGCAAGTAAAATTTAAATGTTTCATAAAAGTGAACTTATCTTCTTAATTTGTAGAGCCAGCTCCTTAAAAGTTCTGACTAGCATAGCGTTGATTTGAGAAGTTCCTTGTAGTTTCTGCGGAAGGAGGCGTACATGGCCTCAAGATGTACATGCCGTAGATAAAGTTCAACCTTTCTTCTTCTCCGGCGAAGGTTAGCAACCCGTACTACAGGTGATGCTTTAAATAATGAAGAGAAACACACCATTTACGAGGTGGCCCATTGAGTAAACCAGCCGGCAATTGTTATTGCTTTCTGAGGCTACATGTCATAGCGAAGACCTCGTGACGTAACTGCCAGGTTTTGCAGTGACTTGTGAATGCAGCTCTTCCATATAGCAGCGTGTTGATTAAGATGCAGGCTCTGATTGCGGTGCAGCGGCGTAGGCCGCGACCTGAATACAGCGTGCAGAATGATGACTGCTAAAATGCTAAATGATGAATGTGTAGAGTGGCTGCGGGCGGCTTCTTAAATAGGTGACCAGAACATAAGACCGCCTGACCAAACAGTCTTCCAATTGGTCAGATGAAGGTCAATGGTGACGTCACTAGCGAAGGGCAGGGAGTAGGCCACTGAACGTATCAGTAGTGACAATGTGTTTGGAGATGAAGGAGCGCTGAAACACTCGAGATGAGAACTTAGAAAAACTGAGCAACTAAGCTTAGACAAATTGATTAATTACAATTCATTACAATTAATAATAAGATAATTATCGCTTGTTTAGAGGTTTTCGGAAGAACAAAAATTAAACGAACAGTCAAAGAGGGCTGTCGCATATAGAAGCAAAACATACACAAGAAGCGTATACAGACACAAAAGTGACCACGCCTTAAAGGTGCACCCTGTGGCCTTTTACCAGTGCAAAGTTCACCGTAGATGAATTGGCGTGGCAACCTGGTGTCATTCATGCGGCCAACATGTCCTGTCCATCTTAGTCGATGACCAAAGATGATAGCTTCCACACTCTTGGTACATGCTTTCTCAAGGACAGCAAGATTGGATACATAGTCATCCCACTTAATATTCATGATCGAACGGAGCTTTTGCTGGTGAAAACGCTCCAGTTTTCTGATGTCCCCACGATATAAGGTCCACGTTTCACATCCGTAAAGTAAAGTTGAGATGACCGCTGCCTGATATACCATGAGTTTCGTGCGAATTGTAAGATCTTTGTTTCTAAAGACACGGTGTGATAATCGACCAAATGCCACATGAGCAGCTCGAAGCCTGATCTTGTTCAGAAGTACAGCTCTTAGATAAGATGCTCCCTAGATATGTAAAATGGTCTACTTGTTCCAAATTTGTGTTGGCGATGGAGATGTTGAATTCTGCAATGCTAGACCCAGGAGCAGGCTGAGTAAGTACCTGGATTGATGCTGAGGCCAAAACGATCACATGCATTCTTGTAGCTATTAACTGATTGATGTAAGTCCTCAGGTGTAAGGGCAAGTATTGCAGTGTCATCCGCGTACTGCAGTTCAGTTATTTTAGTGACACTTGTAAGACGTGATCGAAGCCTGGCCAAGTTGAAGAGGCCTCCATCATAGTGATATCTGATATCTACACCTGGTTTGCTCGATGTCTCATTACAGCATGGCAGCTAAGTACAAGGCAAAGAGAGTTGGAGTTATAACTCACCCCTGTTTCAAACCATGCGTGATTGGGAATGCTTCTGAGATGTTATTTTGATGGTGAACCTGTCCAGTCATACCATCATGAAGTGCTCACACCAGTTCCACAAACTGATCGGGACAACCAAAGCGTCTCAGTACCTCCCACATCGCAGGTCTTGGGTTGGAATCAAATGCCTTTCCAGGTCGTAGAACACAAGAAAAAGGTCATTGTGTTGTTCTTTACATTTTTCTTGGAGTTGTCGTGCACAAAATATCATGTCAACGGTGCCTCTGGAGGCACGGAAACCATACTGAGAAGAGTCTTCTCAGAGATGACTTGAAGGCGGTTCAGTAGTATTCTAGCGAGTATTTTTCCAACTATCGATAGCAAGGAAATGCCCCGGTAGTTGCTACATATGCTACGGTCCCCTTTTTGAATAAAGTGATGATGTTGGCATTTTTGAGGTCACTGGGTACTAAATGGGTTTCCCAAATCGACAGTATAAGGGAGAAGAGCCTCCAAGTAGGTATAATAAGCCGAAGCTGGCGCAGGGGCTAATGTGCAAGATGGCTGCCACGCGCAACTCTCTTATGTTATTCTTATGGGAGGGAGAGTCATAGCTGGCGCAGGGGCTAATGTGCAAGATGGCTGCCATTCACAACGAGCTTAGGATTATGGATGCTCTGAGCCAAGATATTATTTATATTTTGTACGAGGGTGAAAGAAGGGGGGGGGGGGGGGGTTGTTCAACGTCTAGTGACTTAGCGCATGATGTTTTTTTAATAGTCATTTTTTATTTTCATATTTCTCACACGGTTATTTACAATTTGCAATATTGTCGTTTTTTTATTTATTTCATTTTTCAAGTTTTGCACCTGATCAATATTCAAAAGTTGATTTTACATTTAACTGTTATCACCTTTTCAGCTCTCACACACATGGTGGGATATGCTTTACACACATACGTTAAGCCAACCAGGACGTTAAAATGGTAGAAACCGCCGTTAACAACACCGCAAGGGTTGTAGCCTTGTCTTACAGAGTTGTAGCCAGTACTCTACACCCCCTCTGTGAGGGGCTTAACATCAGCCAGTCAAAGCTTGAGTATGTCATGAAGCTGATACTCCAGTAAGTTAACTATAAATGCTATACGTAAACTCTTATCACAGGTGTATCAACAAGGTTTGCAATCTTGAATGACGAATACACCTCAAAGGTCTACTCTCCCTTCGTAAAGGGCACCGCGCATTATAGTTAAGTTTAAAGAAGTATATGCTTTTGTGCCTCTCCTCTTTTCTCTGGGCTTGAGACCAGCACTAGGGCTTAAGCCTAGAGGCAGAGTTAACACACACACACAAACACACACACACAGGCGTACGGAGAAATTAATCTAGCACCAGAGGCCCTTAGATTAGATTTTTATTTATCCATTTGATCAATTACATGTATACAATACATTTTTTTATATAGAGCACGTCAAAAATTACAGAGAAATCAATCTTGTGCCATAAGCCTTTCATTCACTCACAGGCTTACAGAGAAATCAATTTCACGCTAGATACCTTTTCATTCACACACAGACTTATGGAAAAATTAATCTTATGCCAGAGGTCTTTTCAATTATAAGTACAAGACCTGAGAGTATGTGTGGAAGGTGACCACTTCCTTTCCACTCCTCATTCCACCACAACATCTGGTAGGTTCCATTGAACACAATGAAGTTTGGGAGACACTGTATTACTTTGTTGACTTGATATGTATAACTTAGTTATTTAAGTGTGGTCAACGGTTTTGTAATGACCATAAGCATGTGTAGCTATACCATCAGAGTCAATTACTCGTTTATCATCACGAGGACACAAAGCAATTTTGTTTAGTTTTACAGATGATATGTTATGTTGTTTAGATGCGATAATGTTCATCGGTATTCTTTTTACCTCGTTCTTCATGAGACAATCCTTATAATCTTGAAAACTTAAACAATTTTTGACAACACCTTTGCTAATACCTTTAATCTTTTTTATTTCTAGTCCATTAATGTTTAAAGCATACATTTTAGCTCTAAGTCCAGCAAATGCTTTAATAATACGTCCACAAGCCTCGTCTTTAAATTTTCCCAAAGTTTTCTTGTTTGATGAAGAGTAACATATGTGATTAGTAGGATAATCAGATGTGTCCAGGTGTTCTAAAAATTTCAACTTGTCTTGATAAACATCTTGGGTGTTAACCAAATATATAAACGAGTCTGTGTCCATATACATGAGTTTAAGATTTTCGATCCCATAATAGGGTAGCAGGACATCATAGTGGTGTGAATACATAAGAGTTTTTGAAATATCCAGGATACACATTCCAATATATATAGGCTTATTGAATACAATGCTACGTTTAGCCATGTGGAATGCAGCTAGGTTAGGACCATAAATTGTTCTGTCGATAAATGTTGGTTTAGCGATTAGCTTTTCAGCTCTTTTGCTGTCAGTTACAAGACGTATATCTATTCTTTTACGAATATTTTCCATTGTTTTTCCAAAAATTGCATTGTTAAATAATTTGTAAAGATTTTTCTCAAAATCATTTTTAGCTTGTTTTCGAAGGTTGTTATTAAAATCTACGTATGCCTTTAGCCAAGGTCTCTGTTGAAACTTTAACACACGATGAATTTTTATCAATTTTAGTCCATGATTTAGAGCCTGTTTAAGTGACATGTAATGAACAACGTACCGCCTTCGATTTCCAAGATGAGGAATTAGTTTTTTGAGAGACGAATCCTTAGGTTGTATACACTCTGGTAGGAAAGGTAAATCGTTGTGTAAATCATGAAGGTTGGATGGATAATCGACATCAATGTCTAGAATGTATCCAACAGGATCGTCTTCCTTTAGCGTTTTTAGATCAATGGTATCTGGAGAAACCCACTGAAATCCACCGTAAGGAAGGGAGTGGCACATAGCCCACCCGTATTGGTTGTTGGCATCATCATAGGTAATAAACTGCGATGGTTTCTCGGAATCATATGTTTCCATGTATTTATTGTTAGCTTCAGCATACCTATGAGAAACCTGGCATATGCCTCCACGTATTCCAGACTCTATTAAAAGAATCTGATCGTAATCCTGTAGCAATTCCAGTTCAATGCCAGTGTAAAGGAGCATTGCCTCGAAACTTAAACCAGGTGAAGTAAAGAAGTGTGCGGCATCCACTCGATGTGTTTCTAATGTTTTGTTTCTAAATGTCTCAAAGCTGTCTGCAAGAAGGAGTACATCTGAAGTTAGGTAAAGGTCACTATATTCCCCTAGAGTTTTAATTTTGAACTGATTTCAGACATTTTCGGCATGTTCATAGTCTTCCTTACTAACATCTTCTTGACTTAATTTGTTAAAGAATGCTTCTTTTGGAGGTAAACACGTCTCACTTAACTTTTCCCAAGAATCAATGTAATCATAAGGAAATACGCCTTTACGAGTCATGAGCGTTGCATTTTCTTTCCCAAAGTACTTGTCTGTTTCAGGGTATGATGTTAAGTTTGTAACTAAGTTTTCCAAACTACTAGGCATCAACCGAAACGTATCCACAAATCGAAGCTTAACATTTCCTACATATTTGGTGAAGGAGATGTAATTTTCTTGAGAGTTAGGGATAACGTCCACTCTCTCAGTAGTACATCCCAACTGTTTTACAATGAAATTTGCATCGTATCCACTCATATTATGTAGAAATACGGGAACAGGGTAACGTGTTTTACACCTCAAATTACAGTTATTATGAGCGCTTCCACGATATTCGCCTGTAATATGACAATGATCTCTAACTTTCCAGTCCTCTTTGGTAAATGTTTTATAGCATAAATAACAGGTTTCAGAAGATTGGAACTCTGCTTCTTGATCATGAGTTAAAGCCTTTGGAACATTTAAGCTGTAAAGGTGATCAATTTCATTAGCTATCGATATCAAACAGTCCATAAACTTTTCTGCAGCGTCAGATCCACGATAAATAAAAGGCTGGCTCGGAAGGTTTGTCTTTATATGTTCCACAGCTGGCGAGGGTTTAACATATACACCAAAGCTCATTGGAACATGGCTCTGGTATGGGACTGTATAACTTGCCTCAGGATTAGGTAGACATGTTTGGTATGGTAAAAGTATACTTTCAAAATCTGCATAGATAACGTAAGGTATTCTAAGCATTTTTTCCACATTTAAGAACTTGAGAATTGGGTTTTTAATAGGCATTTCAACCCTAGCAATGTCATGCAGGACACACAAAGCTCTATGTTCTTTTAGTTTATCTATCCCTCGTTGACCATATTGATTATCAAAGTGAGTAAAACACCGTTTACACGTATATATCTTATGTCCATGGTGGGTGATCTGATGTCCTACTAGTTTATCAAAATCTTTGATAAAGACGTAGTGGTTCTGGCCAGATGATGAACTTAGCAGAAGAAGGTCGCGGTGGTCTTGTAGCTCTTGATCTACAACCTTTAGAGGAAACAGTTTGTTATCTTCTTCCAGTCCAAATACATTAATGGATATGTTGTTGGCTTTCTCAAATTTCGTAATGTCAGCTAGCGATGTAGGGAACGAAACGACTGAAAAATCATACTTGTTTTCCAGGTCCTTGTATTTACTAACGCGTTGAGCATCCTTTTTAACCAGTTTTGCTAAAATGGCATACATAAAACACCTTTCATCTTTCAAGTTTTGTGGATTAATGCAAGCTTTTTTTGCATTTACAGCTGCTGGTAAAGGAATATATGTGCTACCACGCAAGGGATTATACTTATTTATTTTCAATCGCACTCCTTCAACTGCTAGCAAAGCCCAATTACTGCCTTTTAGCTCGGATTCCTCCATTTCCATGGTTAACTTTTTAAATTGCGTTTCCAAGAAACTACTTAAATCTGTTTCCAAAAATATGGCCTGATTACGAGTTTTAAAAGCACGATCTGTAATTTCATTGGTAGATGTATGAATAAATCTACATTCAGCCACAAGATTAACTTTTAACGACTTGTGGTTCGCTTGTTCTTTTTGTATAACATGGATTATTTTATGCTTGGACTCGTTGAGGTATGAATTTAAATCCTTACACGTATCACACCGTATAAAATAGGATTTTAGACGACAATCAAAAGACGTTTCATATTCATTAAGTCCGTTTTTATCAGGAACCATTGAGAGTAGGTGATGTTTTGTAGGTTCAGATTTTTGTATTTTGGCTGATGACATAACATTACAACATTCTTCATGACGACGTCCGTTGTAAGCATTGTTGAATTTGATTCCACAGGTTTTACATTGATGGAATTGTCCACACGATACTTCATGACGCTTTCTAACATAGTCTCGAACAAAAGTTTTTCCACACACTTTGCATATATAGCTTGGAATAGTTTGCTCCATGATGGATGTTCTTTTCTGATAACAGTTGATTTTTTTAAGAAATAAATCACACCTGTGAAAAAGAGAGACAGAGCGCTGTACTTTCCCATCAACCTAGTTGAGAACAGTTGTGTAAACTGTTTATAGGATACAATATATTTAAGAGGTAAGATAAACTTTTTTACATTGTTGGCAATAATAATATTTATAATACTATAAAATAATAATAATAAAAATGTATTCTATGACTTACTGCTTACAATCTAACATTGAATTTACAAACATCCCTGACTGTCACCTAAAACAGCGTTTCAATCCCCTGAGCTTTCCTAAACGAATACACATGCTTACAGCTTACATATTCTATGACTGAACATACACTATTTACATGTAAATACCACAGATATGCACGCAGTGGTATTCTTTCATAATAATAACATGGCTTACATTGAGGCCCATGGAGACTAAACAATTATTGCGATTTTTATAAATCTTCAAGTTTCGTTTTGGAAATATACCATCTAAATACGTGAGTCATAATTTTGAACTTACTAGTAGCCTCTAAATTACAGATTGGATACAACCCTAGATGCTATGTTAAAACTTACTGCGTATGATAAGGCTGTAGACTGGACGGTGAGACGGTCTTTCACGATGTGAACACTGTGAGAGGTAGTAGTCCACTGGCGATATGCTTGCTAAGGGTCCTCTAATATTCCCTAGTCAAGGCTAACTGCTGCTTACTGCGTAGTACTGGTGGGTGAGACGGTCTTCCACGATGTGATCACCGTAAGAGGTAGTAGTCAACTGATTGTATTCTTGCTAAGGGTCCCCTAATATACCCTAGTGGAGGCCAACAGCTGCTTACTGCGTAGTACAAGGCTGTAGACTGGTCGGTGAGACGTTCTTTCACGATGTGATCTGTTTGAGAGATCAGAGTCAACTGAAATTATCCTTGATATACATCCCCAAATATACTCTACCCTAATACAACCGGTGGTTAACTTCCTACAGAAATACCACTATAGAGACATGTAGAATCTTAACACAAGGTTATGAGTGAAAAAAGATATGTACTAACGGTATTATTTTTTCATAAGAATAACATGGTGGTATTTATACCCCCTATACGCTAAACTAATATTTGGATAATTTTAATTCATGAAGTTTTGTTTTGGAAATATACGATCTAAATACAATGGTGATAATTTTAAACGTTCTAGTAACCTCTAATTGAGAGATAGGGATGCAGGCTTTGATGCTATGTTAAATATAATCAGCTACTTACTGTATATCACAAGGCCATAGAATGAATCCTTAGAACACTTTTAAGACGATGTGATCTGTTTGAGAGATCGGAGTCAACTGAAATTATCCTTGATATACATCCCCTAATATACTCTACCCTAATACACTCAGGGCTTAACCTCTTACAGAAATACCACTATAGAGACATGTAGAATCTTGTTACAAGGTTGTGTATGACGTTCGACATTTGCTACTTATCAGTGAAAAAAGATATGTACTCACAGCATTATTCTTTCATAAGAATAACATGGTGGTATTTATACCCCTAGACGCTAAACTAATATTCGGATAATTTTAATTCTTGAAGTTTTGTTTTGGAAATATAAGATCTAAATACAATGGTCATAATTTTGAGCGTTCTAATAGCCTCTAAATGGTAGATAGGGATGCAGGCATAGATGCTATGTTAAATATAATCAGCTACTTAGACGACTTTTCACGATGTAACCAGCTCAAGAGCTAACAGTTATCTGAAAATATTCTTGCTGAAGGTCCCTTATATACCACCTTTTTCTAGAAATAAATTACACCTGTGAAAGAAAAGACAGAACGATGAACTTTCACATTAACCTAATAATAATAATAATAATAATAATAATAATAATCCCTTACATTTTTTATTTTGTCGTGTGATCTCTTGAGAAGCTGAGTGAAGGTCTTTCTAGTCAACGCCCGTCGGTGATCTGCTTGCAGGGATGAGAGATGGATTGGATGAACATGAATGATCCAGAATAAGGATTTGGGTAGGAAGCAGCCGTGGCCTGTCAGAAAGTACCATTCAGGCATTCTCTTGGAGTAGAAGTGTGAAACCACGGAAAACCATTTCAAGGACTGTCAACACTGAGGTTCGAAATGTAATTGAAGTTCAAAATAGTGACAAAATGTAATTGAAATTGACAATACACAATGTAATTTAGATTGAAAAACGCACATTTTAGATTGTAAATACCGGTACTCACAAAGTGTAATTGAAATTCAAATTACTTACAAAATACAGGTGAAATTGAAAATGCTTACAAAATGTATGGTGGTTTCAAATTACTCAGGTTGATAGGAAAAAAAGGACAGGAGCCGTTCAAGAAAGCGGAAGCAATGCTGTACTCAGTAAGGGTCCTGTGGTCGCTAACCCACGTCCTACAAGTTGCGAGCTCCTGGGAGAGGAAGTTGTAGCCATTAGCTACCTGTACACATTTTCCTGGAGTAGAAGTGTGAAACCACGGAAAACCAAATCATGAACGGTCGACAGTGAGGTTCGAAGATCAATTAAGGTTCAAAATACTGCAAAATGTAATTGAAATTGAAAATACACAATGTAATTTAGATTGAAAAACGCAAATTCCAGATTCTAAATACTCACAAAGTGCAATGAAAATTCAAAATACTTACAAAATGCAATTGAAATTGAAAATGCTTACAAAATGTATGGTGGATACAAAGTACTCAAGTTGACAGGAGGAAAAAGGAGAGGAGCCGATACAAGGAAGCGGAAGCAATGCTGGACTCAGTTGGGGTCCTGTGGTCGCTAACCCACGTCCCACAAGTTGCGAGCTCCTGGGAGAGGAAGTTGTAGCCATTAGCTACCTGTACACATTTTCCTGGAGTAGAAGTGTAAAACCACGGAAAACCATATCAAGAACGGTTGAGAGTGAGGTTCGAAATGCAATTGAGGATTAAGATACTGACAAAAATGCAATTGAATTTGAAAAAACACAATGTAATTTAGATTGAAAAACGTACATTTTAGATTCTAAATGCTCACAAAGTGCCATGAAAATTGAAAATACTTACTAAATGCAATTGAAATTGAAAATGCTTACAAAATGTATGGTGGATTCAAAGTACTCATGTTCACTGAAAAAAAAAAAAAAAAAAAAAAATCGGAGAGGAGCCGATACAAGAAAGTGGAAGCAATGCTGGACTCAGTTGGGGTCCTGTGGTCGCTAACCCACGTCCCACAAGTTGTGAGCTACTGGGAGAGGAAGTAGTAGCCATTAGCAACCTCTACACATTTTCCTGGAGTAGAAGTGTGAAACCACGGAAAACCGATTCATGAACGGTCGACAGTGAGGTTCGAAATGCAATTGAGTTTCAAAATACTGACAAAATGCAATTGAAATTGGAAATACACAATGTAATTTAGATTGAAAAACGCACATTTTAGATTCTAAATGCTCACAAAGTGCAATGAAAATTCAAAATACTTACAAAATGCAATTGGAATTGAAAATGTTTACAAAATGTATGGTGGATTGAATGATCTCATGTTGACAGGAATTTAAAAAAACGGAGAGGACCCTATACAAGAAAGTGGAAGCAATGCTGGACTCAGCTTGGGTCCTGTGATCGCCAACCCACGTCCTACAAGTTAATCCATCTTGGGGGAGGATTGGTAAGTAATCGGTCATGGCATTTAGTTACGGTACCTCCTGGCATTTTCCTGAAGTAGAAGTGGAAACAACAATACCACTTCCAGGAAGGATGAGTGAGAAATCTGACAGACTTTTTCTCGGTTTTTATCAAGATCAACCAGAAAAATACGTCGATTATAATTCATTATTTTTAAATTTGGCGGTTGCGTGCTACCCTTTAAGATATTTCAACTGGAGTTAGCTACTTACAAGTCTATATATATTATCACTGCTGAGGCACTTACGTATGAAGGTCTTTCTAGATGTCCAATTAGAAGCAGATGATCTCGTATATCTTTCCATTAAATCAACAATAACTAACAGATGTTTCACTTGTCAAGGTCACTTTACTGACACACACACTAGTACTTACTATGATAAAGTATCCCCATTATAAACTTCGCTGAGTGATTGGCTACCTAAAGGTGGGTAACCGATTATATTCAAATTAAAATATATAAATAGTAATATCATTCACTTTATAGTAAAGAAAGGCATTGGAAATCATTACAAATCATGCTTTACACCAAAGGATTAGGGTATTATTATTACATTAGTTGAAAAGCGTACATTAGAATAATTATTTTCTTATTTACAAGCCAGCTGATTGCCAGTCCCCCGACACGCTGTGTACGCCGCTCTGTTATCAGAGTTATGTAACTACTGTAACAAGATATATCGAGTACTCTGCACCCTGACAGAGCGCAGCACAATACAGGATATTATCTTATTTCAGTAGTTACATAACTCTGATAACAGAGCGGCGTACACAGCGTGTCGGGGGACTGGCAATCAGCTGGCTTGTAAATAAGAAAATAATTATTCTAATGTACGCTTTTCAACTAATGTAATAATAATACCCTAATCCTTTGGTGTAAAGCATGATTTGTAATGATTTCCAATGCCTTTCTTTACTATAAAGTGAATGATATTACTATTTATATATTTTTAATTTGAATATAATCGGTTACCCACCTTTAGGTAGCCAATCACTCAGCGAAGTTTATAATGGGGATACTTTATCATAGTAAGTACTAGTGTGTGTGTCAGTAAAGTGACCTTGACAAGTGAAACATCTGTTAGTTATTGTTGATTTAATGGAAAGATATACGAGATCATCTGCTTCTAATTGGACATCTAGAAAGACCTTCATACGTAAGTGTCTCAGCAGTGATAATATATATAGACTTGTAAGTAGCTAACTCCAGTTGAAATATCTTAAAGGGTAGCACGCAACCGCCAAATTTAAAAATAATGAATTATAATCGACGTATTTTTCTGGTTGATCTTGATAAAAACCGAGAAAAAGTCTGTCAGATTTCTCACTCATCCTTCCTGGAAGTGGTATTGTTGTTTCCACTTCTACTTCAGGAAAATGCCAGGAGGTACCGTAACTAAATGCCATGACCGATTACTTACCAATCCTCCCCCAAGATGGATTAACTTGTAGGACGTGGGTTGGCGATCACAGGACCCAAGCTGAGTCCAGCATTGCTTCCACTTTCTTGTATAGGGTCCTCTCCGTTTTTTTAAATTCCTGTCAACATGAGATCATTCAATCCACCATACATTTTGTAAACATTTTCAATTCCAATTGCATTTTGTAAGTATTTTGAATTTTCATTGCACTTTGTGAGCATTTAGAATCTAAAATGTGCGTTTTTCAATCTAAATTACATTGTGTATTTCCAATTTCAATTGCATTTTGTCAGTATTTTGAAACTCAATTGCATTTCGAACCTCACTGTCGACCGTTCATGAATCGGTTTTCCGTGGTTTCACACTTCTACTCCAGGAAAATGTGTAGAGGTTGCTAATGGCTACTACTTCCTCTCCCAGTAGCTCACAACTTGTGGGACGTGGGTTAGCGACCACAGGACCCCAACTGAGTCCAGCATTGCTTCCACTTTCTTGTATCGGCTCCTCTCCGATTTTTTTTTTTTTTTTTTTTCAGTGAACATGAGTACTTTGAATCCACCATACATTTTGTAAGCATTTTCAATTTCAATTGCATTTAGTAAGTATTTTCAATTTTCATGGCACTTTGTGAGCATTTAGAATCTAAAATGTACGTTTTTCAATCTAAATTACATTGTGTTTTTTCAAATTCAATTGCATTTTTGTCAGTATCTTAATCCTCAATTGCATTTCGAACCTCACTCTCAACCGTTCTTGATATGGTTTTCCGTGGTTTTACACTTCTACTCCAGGAAAATGTGTACAGGTAGCTAATGGCTACAACTTCCTCTCCCAGGAGCTCGCAACTTGTGGGACGTGGGTTAGCGACCACAGGACCCCAACTGAGTCCAGCATTGCTTCCGCTTCCTTGTATCGGCTCCTCTCCTTTTTCCTCCTGTCAACTTGAGTACTTTGTATCCACCATACATTTTGTAAGCATTTTCAATTTCAATTGCATTTTGTAAGTATTTTGAATTTTCATTGCACTTTGTGAGTATTTAGAATCTGGAATTTGCGTTTTTCAATCTAAATTACATTGTGTATTTTCAATTTCAATTACATTTTGCAGTATTTTGAACCTTAATTGATCTTCGAACCTCACTGTCGACCGTTCATGATTTGGTTTTCCGTGGTTTCACACTTCTACTCCAGGAAAATGTGTACAGGTAGCTAATGGCTACAACTTCCTCTCCCAGGAGCTCGCAACTTGTAGGACGTGGGTTAGCGACCACAGGACCCTTACTGAGTACAGCATTGCTTCCGCTTTCTTGAACGGCTCCTGTCCTTTTTTTCCTATCAACCTGAGTAATTTGAAACCACCATACATTTTGTAAGCATTTTCAATTTCACCTGTATTTTGTAAGTAATTTGAATTTCAATTACACTTTGTGAGTACCGGTATTTACAATCTAAAATGTGCGTTTTTCAATCTAAATTACATTGTGTATTGTCAATTTCAATTACATTTTGTCACTATTTTGAACTTCAATTACATTTCGAACCTCAGTGTTGACAGTCCTTGAAATGGTTTTCCGTGGTTTCACACTTCTACTCCAAGAGAATGCCTGAATGGTACTTTCTGACAGGCCACGGCTGCTTCCTACCCAAATCCTTATTCTGGATCATTCATGTTCATCCAATCCATCTCTCATCCCTGCAAGCAGATCACCGACGGGCGTTGACTAGAAAGACCTTCACTCAGCTTCTCAAGAGATCACACGACAAAATAAAAAATGTAAGGGATTATTATTATTATTATTATTATTATTAGGTTAATGTGAAAGTTCATCGTTCTGTCTTTTCTTTCACAGGTGTAATTTATTTCTAGAAAAAGGTGGTATATAAGGGACCTTCAGCAAGAATATTTTCAGATAACTGTTAGCTCTTGAGCTGGTTACATCGTGAAAAGTCGTCTAAGTAGCTGATTATATTTAACATAGCATCTATGCCTGCATCCCTATCTACCATTTAGAGGCTATTAGAACGCTCAAAATTATGACCATTGTATTTAGATCTTATATTTCCAAAACAAAACTTCAAGAATTAAAATTATCCGAATATTAGTTTAGCGTCTAGGGGTATAAATACCACCATGTTATTCTTATGAAAGAATAATGCTGTGAGTACATATCCTTTTTCACTGATAAGTAGCAAATGTCGAACGTCATACACAACCTTGTAACAAGATTCTACATGTCTCTATAGTGGTATTTCTGTAAGAGGTTAAGCCCTGAGTGTATTAGGGTAGAGTATATTAGGGGATGTATATCAAGGATAATTTCAGTTGACTCCGATCTCTCAAACAGATCACATCGTCTTAAAAGTGTTCTAAGGATTCATTCTACGGCCTTGTGATATACAGTAAGTAGCTGATTATATTTAACATAGCATCAAAGCCTGCATCCCTATCTCTCAATTAGAGGTTACTAGAACGTTTAAAATTATCACCATTGTATTTAGATCGTATATTTCCAAAACAAAACTTCATGAATTAAAATTATCCAAATATTAGTTTAGCGTATAGGGGGTATAAATACCACCATGTTATTCTTATGAAAAAATAATACCGTTAGTACATATCTTTTTTCACTCATAACCTTGTGTTAAGATTCTACATGTCTCTATAGTGGTATTTCTGTAGGAAGTTAACCACCGGTTGTATTAGGGTAGAGTATATTTGGGGATGTATATCAAGGATAATTTCAGTTGACTCTGATCTCTCAAACAGATCACATCGTGAAAGAACGTCTCACCGACCAGTCTACAGCCTTGTACTACGCAGTAAGCAGCTGTTGGCCTCCACTAGGGTATATTAGGGGACCCTTAGCAAGAATACAATCAGTTGACTACTACCTCTTACGGTGATCACATCGTGGAAGACCGTCTCACCCACCAGTACTACGCAGTAAGCAGCAGTTAGCCTTGACTAGGGAATATTAGAGGACCCTTAGCAAGCATATCGCCAGTGGACTACTACCTCTCACAGTGTTCACATCGTGAAAGACCGTCTCACCGTCCAGTCTACAGCCTTATCATACGCAGTAAGTTTTAACATAGCATCTAGGGTTGTATCCAATCTGTAATTTAGAGGCTACTAGTAAGTTCAAAATTATGACTCACGTATTTAGATGGTATATTTCCAAAACGAAACTTGAAGATTTATAAAAATCGCAATAATTGTTTAGTCTCCATGGGCCTCAATGTAAGCCATGTTATTATTATGAAAGAATACCACTGCGTGCATATCTGTGGTATTTACATGTAAATAGTGTATGTTCAGTCATAGAATATGTAAGCTGTAAGCATGTGTATTCGTTTAGGAAAGCTCAGGGGATTGAAACGCTGTTTTAGGTGACAGTCAGGGATGTTTGTAAATTCAATGTTAGATTGTAAGCAGTAAGTCATAGAATACATTTTTATTATTATTATTTTATAGTATTATAAATATTATTATTGCCAACAATGTAAAAAAGTTTATCTTACCTCTTAAATATATTGTATCCTATAAACAGTTTACACAACTGTTCTCAACTAGGTTGATGGGAAAGTACAGCGCTCTGTCTCTCTTTTTCACAGGTGTGATTTATTTCTTAAAAAAATCAACTGTTATCAGAAAAGAACATCCATCATGGAGCAAACTATTCCAAGCTATATATGCAAAGTGTGTGGAAAAACTTTTGTTCGAGACTATGTTAGAAAGCGTCATGAAGTATCGTGTGGACAATTCCATCAATGTAAAACCTGTGGAATCAAATTCAACAATGCTTACAACGGACGTCGTCATGAAGAATGTTGTAATGTTATGTCATCAGCCAAAATACAAAAATCTGAACCTACAAAACATCACCTACTCTCAATGGTTCCTGATAAAAACGGACTTAATGAATATGAAACGTCTTTTGATTGTCGTCTAAAATCCTATTTTATACGGTGTGATACGTGTAAGGATTTAAATTCATACCTCAACGAGTCCAAGCATAAAATAATCCATGTTATACAAAAAGAACAAGCGAACCACAAGTCGTTAAAAGTTAATCTTGTGGCTGAATGTAGATTTATTCATACATCTACCAATGAAATTACAGATCGTGCTTTTAAAACTCGTAATCAGGCCATATTTTTGGAAACAGATTTAAGTAGTTTCTTGGAAACGCAATTTAAAAAGTTAACCATGGAAATGGAGGAATCCGAGCTAAAAGGCAGTAATTGGGCTTTGCTAGCAGTTGAAGGAGTGCGATTGAAAATAAATAAGTATAATCCCTTGCGTGGTAGCACATATATTCCTTTACCAGCAGCTGTAAATGCAAAAAAAGCTTGCATTAATCCACAAAACTTGAAAGATGAAAGGTGTTTTATGTATGCCATTTTAGCAAAACTGGTTAAAAAGGATGCTCAACGCGTTAGTAAATACAAGGACCTGGAAAACAAGTATGATTTTTCAGTCGTTTCGTTCCCTACATCGCTAGCTGACATTACGAAATTTGAGAAAGCCAACAACATATCCATTAATGTATTTGGACTGGAAGAAGATAACAAACTGTTTCCTCTAAAGGTTGTAGATCAAGAGCTACAAGACCACCGCGACCTTCTTCTGCTAAGTTCATCATCTGGCCAGAACCACTACGTCTTTATCAAAGATTTTGATAAACTAGTAGGACATCAGATCACCCACCATGGACATAAGATATATACGTGTAAACGGTGTTTTACTCACTTTGATAATCAATATGGTCAACGAGGGATAGATAAACTAAAAGAACATAGAGCTTTGTGTGTCCTGCATGACATTGCTAGGGTTGAAATGCCTATTAAAAACCCAATTCTCAAGTTCTTAAATGTGGAAAAAATGCTTAGAATACCTTACGTTATCTATGCAGATTTTGAAAGTATACTTTTACCATACCAAACATGTCTACCTAATCCTGAGGCAAGTTATACAGTCCCATACCAGAGCCATGTTCCAATGAGCTTTGGTGTATATGTTAAACCCTCGCCAGCTGTGGAACATATAAAGACAAACCTTCCGAGCCAGCCTTTTATTTATCGTGGATCTGACGCTGCAGAAAAGTTTATGGACTGTTTGATATCGATAGCTAATGAAATTGATCACCTTTACAGCTTAAATGTTCCAAAGGCTTTAACTCATGATCAAGAAGCAGAGTTCCAATCTTCTGAAACCTGTTATTTATGCTATAAAACATTTACCAAAGAGGACTGGAAAGTTAGAGATCATTGTCATATTACAGGCGAATATCGTGGAAGCGCTCATAATAACTGTAATTTGAGGTGTAAAACACGTTACCCTGTTCCCGTATTTCTACATAATATGAGTGGATACGATGCAAATTTCATTGTAAAACAGTTGGGATGTACTACTGAGAGAGTGGACGTTATCCCTAACTCTCAAGAAAATTACATCTCCTTCACCAAATATGTAGGAAATGTTAAGCTTCGATTTGTGGATACGTTTCGGTTGATGCCTAGTAGTTTGGAAAACTTAGTTACAAACTTAACATCATACCCTGAAACAGACAAGTACTTTGGGAAAGAAAATGCAACGCTCATGACTCGTAAAGGCGTATTTCCTTATGATTACATTGATTCTTGGGAAAAGTTAAGTGAGACGTGTTTACCTCCAAAAGAAGCATTCTTTAACAAATTAAGTCAAGAAGATGTTAGTAAGGAAGACTATGAACATGCCGAAAATGTCTGGAATCAGTTCAAAATTAAAACTCTAGGGGAATATAGTGACCTTTAACTAACTTCAGATGTACTCCTTCTTGCAGACAGCTTTGAAACATTTAGAAACAAAACATTAGAAACACATCGAGTGGATGCCGCACACTTCTTTACTTCACCTGGTTTAAGTTTCGAGGCAATGCTCCTTTACACTGGCATTGAACTGGAATTGCTACAGGATTACGATCAGATTCTTTTAATAGAGTCTGGAATACGTGGAGGCATATGCCAGGTTTCTCATAGGTATGCTGAAGCTAACAATAAATACATGGAAACATATGATTCCGAGAAACCATCGCAGTTTATTACCTATGATGATGCCAACAACCAATACGGGTGGGCTATGTGCCACTCCCTTCCTTACGGTGGATTTCAGTGGGTTTCTCCAGATACCATTGATCTAAAAACGCTAAAGGAAGACGATCCTGTTGGATACATTCTAGACATTGATGTCGATTATCCATCCAACCTTCATGATTTACACAACGATTTACCTTTCCTACCAGAGTGTATACAACCTAAGGATTCGTCTCTCAAAAAACTAATTCCTCATCTTGGAAATCGAAGGCGGTACGTTGTTCATTACATGTCACTTAAACAGGCTCTAAATCATGGACTAAAATTGATAAAAATTCATCGTGTGTTAAAGTTTCAACAGAGACCTTGGCTAAAGGCATACGTAGATTTTAATAACAACCTTCGAAAACAAGCTAAAAATGATTTTGAGAAAAATCTTTACAAATTATTTAACAATGCAATTTTTGGAAAAACAATGGAAAATATTCGTAAAAGAATAGATATACGTCTTGTAACTGACAGCAAAAGAGCTGAAAAGCTAATCGCTAAACCAACATTTATCGACAGAACAATTTATGGTCCTAACCTAGCTGCATTCCACATGGCTAAACGTAGCATTGTATTCAATAAGCCTATATATATTGGAATGTGTATCCTGGATATTTCAAAAACTCTTATGTATTCACACCACTATGATGTCCTGCTACCCTATTATGGGATCGAAAATCTTAAACTCATGTATATGGACACAGACTCGTTTATATATTTGGTTAACACCCAAGATGTTTATCAAGACAAGTTGAAATTTTTAGAACACCTGGACACATCTGATTATCCTACTAATCACATATGTTACTCTTCATCAAACAAGAAAACTTTGGGAAAATTTAAAGACGAGGCTTGTGGACGTATTATTAAAGCATTTGCTGGACTTAGAGCTAAAATGTATGCTTTAAACATTAATGGACTAGAAATAAAAAAGATTAAAGGTATTAGCAAAGGTGTTGTCAAAAATTGTTTAAGTTTTCAAGATTATAAGGATTGTCTCATGAAGAACGAGGTAAAAAGAATACCGATGAACATTATCGCATCTAAACAACATAACATATCATCTGTAAAACTAAACAAAATTGCTTTGTGTCCTCGTGATGATAAACGAGTAATTGACTCTGATGGTATAGCTACACATGCTTATGGTCATTACAAAACCGTTGACCACACTTAAATAACTAAGTTATACATATCAAGTCAACAAAGTAATACAGTGTCTCCCAAACTTCATTGTGTTCAATGGAACCTACCAGATGTTGTGGTGGAATGAGGAGTGGAAAGGAAGTGGTCACCTTCCACACATACTCTCAGGTCTTGTACTTATAATTGAAAAGACCTCTGGCATAAGATTAATTTTTCCATAAGTCTGTGTGTGAATGAAAAGGTATCTAGCGTGAAATTGATTTCTCTGTAAGCCTGTGAGTGAATGAAAGGCTTATGGCACAAGATTGATTTCTCTGTAATTTTTGACGTGCTCTATATAAAAAAATGTATTGTATACATGTAATTGATCAAATGGATAAATAAAAATCTAATCTAAGGGCCTCTGGTGCTAGATTAATTTCTCCGTACGCCTGTGTGTGTGTGTTTGTGTGTGTGTGTTAACTCTGCCTCTAGGCTTAAGCCCTAGTGCTGGTCTCAAGCCCAGAGAAAAGAGGAGAGGCACAAAAGCATATACTTCTTTAAACTTAACTATAATGCGCGGTGCCCTTTACGAAGGGAGAGTAGACCTTTGAGGTGTATTCGTCATTCAAGATTGCAAACCTTGTTGATACACCTGTGATAAGAGTTTACGTATAGCATTTATAGTTAACTTACTGGAGTATCAGCTTCATGACATACTCAAGCTTTGACTGGCTGATGTTAAGCCCCTCACAGAGGGGGTGTAGAGTACTGGCTACAACTCTGTAAGACAAGGCTACAACCCTTGCGGTGTTGTTAACGGCGGTTTCTACCATTTTAACGTCCTGGTTGGCTTAACGTATGTGTGTAAAGCATATCCCACCATGTGTGTGAGAGCTGAAAAGGTGATAACAGTTAAATGTAAAATCAACTTTTGAATATTGATCAGGTGCAAAACTTGAAAAATGAAATAAATAAAAAAACGACAATATTGCAAATTGTAAATAACCGTGTGAGAAATATGAAAATAAAAAATGACTATTAAAAAAACATCATGCGCTAAGTCACTAGACGTTGAACAACCCCCCCCCCCCCCCCTTCTTTCACCCTCGTACAAAATATAAATAATATCTTGGCTCAGAGCATCCATAATCCTAAGCTCGTTGTGAATGGCAGCCATCTTGCACATTAGCCCCTGCGCCAGCTATGACTCTCCCTCCCATAAGAATAACATAAGAGAGTTGCGCGTGGCAGCCATCTTGCACATTAGCCCCTGCGCCAGCTTCGGCTTATTATACCTACTCCTCCAGCTTGAATTAGCTCCAGTGGGATGTCTGGTCCAGGAGCTTTTCTGGGTTTCAGCCTACCAAGGGCCTCACTGAATTCTTGATATGCTGGAGGCATCGCCATCCAAGGTTGAGAAGGAAGGTGTGGCACATCCCGTAGGAAATCTTCTGCAGCCGTGGAGCTTCGGTTTAAGAGAGTAGAGATATGTTCCTTCCAGTGCTCCTGGATGTCTTTGGAGTTAGTAAGTGTAGTTCTTCCATCAGCTGCCTTTAGAGTACCAATAGAGGAACGAATCGAACCATAAATCTCTTTAATCCGAAGATTTCGGGCATCAGCATAATGTTGAAGCTCCTCAGCTTTCTGTTGCTACCAGTTGTTGTTCATTTCCCTGATTCCAGTCTGACACTTCCGTTTCAGATCATTAAACTAGCTTTCTTTGCACAGGACGATGGGTATTGAAGAAGGGCTAGAGGAGCTTTCCGCTTAGCACTGATGAATTCCAGTATTTCTTTGTGGTTCTCCTCAAACCATTCTTGGCTCTTCCTACCCTCATAGTCAATGGTTTCTTCAGCTGACACGATGATGATCTTCTTGACTGTTGACCACTCCTGTTCAACATCATTTGTGCAGACTGGGTTGCTTTTGAAGCGGGTCAAGATTGCATTTTGAAAGTTAGATGCAATAGCTGCATTTGAAAGTTTGGAAGTTGCAAACCTGCGATGGGATATGCTTGAACGTTGAGTGGTAGATTTTTGTCAGAAGGAGACTTTGATTCGACAGGTCGGGAGTTTGTGGTCAGTAAAACAGTCGTCCACGTTCCTTGCAGTCTTTGTGACCAGGACATCCTTCTTTTCACACTGCCTGGTAATGACATAGTCAAGGATGTGCCAATGTTTAGAGCGTGAATGCATCCATGTGGTCTTATAGCGATTGGGTAGGCGAAACTGGGTATTAGTGATGTACAGCACATAATCCAAGAAGCAGCAATCCATTGGCATTGCAGTAGCCCAGCCCTTGTTTGCCTAATACATTCTTCCACAGCTGATAATCCCTGCCTAATCGAGCGCTAAAGTCGCCAAGCAGCAACAGTTAGTCTGTGGGTGCTGTGTTAGTGATGATGGAGTTAAGTTGGTGGTAAAAGTGGTTCTTAGTTACATCATCGGCAATTAGAGTGGGAGCATATGCAGAGATTGTGGTGATGAATTTACCTTCAGAGATTGGTATTCTGAGACTCATAAGCCTGTCGTTGATTGCGATGGGAGTGGGTTGGTGGTCATTTACCAGTTTCGTTTGCACAGCAAGTCCAATCCCATGAATGCGGCGCTCTCCATCCTCCCTCCCTTTCCAAAATATTCTAAAACTTGATCCGGGATCAACAATTTTCCTTTCACCTGACAGCCTAGTTTCGCTCAGAGCAGCAACGTCAATGTTCAGTCTAGCGAGCTCATGGGTGATGAAAGCTGTTCTTCTCTCAGATCTGTTACTGCTGTCACAATCAAGTAGTGTTCTTACATTCCAGGATCCTATAAACATTCTTTGTTGATATTCATTATTTTGACCGCAATGGTGGGGTGACCTGCTGAGTGCGGTTGCCCAGCCAGACGTAAAGATGTAACTACCGATGTTTAGCCCACATTTTCCAGGGCCTTCCCCATTTGGGGTGGGCAGCGGTGATCCTAAATAGGCCAGACACAGATGCAGGACCAAATTCCTTAGTAGTCACTGGGTCTCAGAAAAAACGACCATCACACATCCGCCACCAACGTGCAGGTCCAGACTAAAGGCTCCCAGTTTCACCCGAAACCTGCCTCCACCGTCTTTATCCCATCGCCGTTGGGCTTGAAGAGGGAAGAGTAGCCAGAAAGTGCCACAGGCGTGGATTTGTTTAAGGTGGATCCCAACTTGCCAGGAAGTGACCCACACACTATGGTCTCGAAGCCAGACCCTGCGGCACAAATGATATGAGACATGCAGGATTGAACACCAAGATTGGAATGAACTGCCATGACCTCAAACTATAAATGAGTGGTGCCTTTCTAGCCAGTTCATCTGGCATGTCCTCATCCGTCTGTCCAGCCGTTGGGAACCAGAACCGAAGTAGTAGTTCCTCTTCCGCCTGTAAGCCGTTGGGTAGCAGGATTGATAAACGGCAACCATATAACTTTGCCCTATTAAACCTGAGCACTAGGCTGCCCCTTCCGCCATCCACACTGTTCCAGAGTCCACCTCTTCCACTGCAGATAGCGTTGAGGACTTCACCGTAACCCTGGCAAGGGACCCTTACAAGGTACTACCAGCCGGGTCAGCTGGACCAAGGTTTTTTAAAGAGGTGTTACTCATAGTGTATTGATATTTTAAACGGTTTACCCAACGTAAGCTTAAAAAGGGCACGGGCACCAAGTATATTTTCGACTTTTTGACTGAAATCGTTACTACTTGGCTTCCTTTGAACATAAATAAATTATTTTCTACAGAAACCTTCCACGAGATATTCTTTTCAGAATGGTGAAAACTGCATTAAAATCGATCCAGTGGCTCTCGAGATTACCCGTGACATCCAAGAATCGGGGACTTGGTTTTATACTAAGTAGAAATGTACGATTGCTACAAGTTTCATGTATAAATACGCTCAGAAAATTGATTTATAGGGACCAGGGCGTGCTTGTCTAATCTAAATGCAAAACTTTAAACTTACTTTGTATAAGTTCAAACATAAATAAGTCAAGTTCTATCAACTACAACATGGTCTCAAATTAAACATCATTAAGTTAGGAATGTCCTGTGCTAAAGCTGAGAAAACATACGAGTATAATATTCCCATTCAAAAATTGAATATGTACTGTAGAATGGAAAAATATATTATTATATTTTTTTAAGAATATGTTATATTTATTTATTTATTTATTTATTTATTTATTTATTTAGTGTATGGCCTTTGTGCCGGGAGTGTTCAAAGACATGTTCGGCTCGCTATAGACTGTAGCTGCTTCAATGCAGACACCCATAGGGTGAGCTACAAGTTTGTTCAATTTCAAGTAGTTCCAACTTCCACTACCTGATGTCACTGACACCTAGTGGTGAACGTTGCAACTATGATAGAGCGTTTCAACGAAATCTAACCTAGAAATTTAGCTTAGTTAGTGAGTAGTTATTTTAAGGGGCGGAACTACGAGGCCATCAGCCCCTAAAATTTAGCTTCACACAAGTTTGGTTAGTGGAAGAATCTTTTTCATGCCAAAAATCTATGACATGGGACCGCAGGCTTTACTTCCTCTCCGAAGGCATACTGAGGGATTTTAACGCTCTTAAAAAAGTCCGACGACTTCGGCCAGGTTTTGAACCCGCTATCTTGGGTACAGCAGTTCAGCATGCTACCAACTACGCCACCGAAGCCGCTAATATATTATATTTCCTGGTATAATAGTGATAAACTGATACATTTAGCCGGGGACATTAAAACATTAATGTTAATAGTTATGTGGAAGAAGAATTGAAAAATAGTTCATTATGCAACGAGCCTATAATGGCAATAATTAAGACACGAGTATGTTTATAAAACGAGCGTAAGCGAATTTCATACGACTGTTGATGTTCGACGATAAGTATTATAACTATTTTATGTTCGAACATAAATATTCATAAATATCGGCCGAGATTTAGCCAGTTTTATGTACTGAACAGAGCGCATGGGACGCAGAGAATGCCTTGTATTTGACCATGGCCTCGTCGATTACCCTACTATGACACTAGGCAACACAGTGAAATTTAAATTGGAAGGCCTTGGAACTCAGCGCAGATGCGATGCTAACCTTATCTAATTGGTCAAACAACTGTTTCTTGAGCTCTGATTGGTGGGAGAAACTGTTTCAGAATTAAAATTAGTGTTATAATGACCATCATTATGATACAGTTTTCTGACATATAATAGTCAGGGTCGAACATAAAGTTCATTGTGGTATTTGTTAGGTGATTTCAAAGATTGGCAATGTTTATTTTGCAAAAACAATGCTCTTTAACAAATTGTACGAGGGTGGATCGAAAAGTCTAAAGCCCTATTTTCTTTTAGCCAAACAACATACATACAGATGTCCCTGTGGTAGAATTCAGCCGGCTGACTGTGGAGCCATCGTCGGACTGCTGTCTTGGCGTGATCGTTGCACATGAATCGCTGTCCTGTCCTGACAATGTGAGAACACATGTGGCAACAAGCTCCAGGCATTTAACTGGGAGAGTCTGGACCACCCACCAACAGTCCCTAGTGATTATCAGGTTTTTGGTCCGCTGAAGAAGTTCCTGACAGAACAGTGATGCACATGCATCGTCCCACAGTTTAGGGAATAGTGGGGGGAGTGACGTCATGACCCATACTAACCCCCCACCATCTACAGTAGTACGTGAAGTGGATATCTACCAAATTGTGCTTTTCATGTTTATCCTGCTACTAGATACTCGTCCTGGCCTCGCGTGGGACCAGTTTAGGGGATGTACAACGACCTATATTTGCTAAAATAACAATGATGATGAAGATAATTGTTGTTTTAAGAGGCCTAACATCTAGGTTATCGACCCCTAATAGTTTGGGTGATAGTGAACTAACTACTCTCTTTCAAACTAGAAGAGGAAAAAGTGAAACAAAAGGAGAAGAATGTAAATAAAAGACAGAAGGAAAGGAAATGCCCTCAACCCTTGAAATATGAGATATGAGGGACTTGGAAGGAAGGAGAGCCAAGAAAGGCAGAGAGGAAAGGGAAAGGGGAGAGGGTCCGTCCCAGAGGTAATGGAAAAATGCGGAAAACTTGACCCAGCTCAGAAATCCCACGGGTTCGCCAACTCCCGAATTCACCAGCCGTGAGCCCCTAAGGGTGCAGCACTATCCCGGGTGCACCAGAAGTGGTGGGGCTACATTCATTCTGCCTCCTTGTGGGCCTTTAGCAGAAGACAGGAGATGTCATGAAAAGAAAAACAAGAGGACTGACCCCTCAAAGAATGAGGGATCAGGAATGATGAGAGAAGGGCGGGAAACTGAAAGACTCCCTAGGCCTCGGATACCCTAATACCGTCGGGGTCGGAAGAGAACAAGAGTTGACCAAGGCAGGTCGACAGGAAATAAGATGCAGAGGAGCCCAGCACAAGTAAGTGGAAGCAATGCCCGACTCATCCGGGGTCCCGTGGTCGCCAACCGACGCCCCACCAGATGTGAGCCCCTGGGGGCGGGGGGGGGGGGCTAAAATAATAACATTGATGCATCATAACGTTGCAAAAAATTTGAAGCTTTGCTCCTCCAGTCCATTACTTGGCAACCCATATGCGCTTCGCCTCAGGTGTGGTGGAATCATGTACTAAGAACCTCTTAGAGAACGTTACTCCTCCAGTTCGCTGTTCCAAACGCTCTCCACCTCAGTATATGATAGTTTTAAGAATTAATTTCATGTTTTTGCGATACCCAACTACTTGGCACGACATTTTCACTCAGATCGTATAATTGACTGCAGGTATATCAAATTATTGGAACGATCTGTAGTCACATCGAGTGAACATATTAGTGTTCAGTATCGTATACAGGATATAGTTGCGGTGCATTAGTACCATATGGGATGTAAGCAGGGAAATATCGACCTTCCTGACTACATGCGTTACTTGGGCTGCATAAAACAATATTATTAGGGGCAGCAGATTCACTGATACCGGGTGAGTCATCTGCCCCTTATTTTCTAGTTTTCGGCCACACTTCCAACGTCTGATGCCGACATGGTCGACAGTTCCCCGTCAAGAGCTAAACCACAATGGCCCTAAACGACTTTACAAGATTTATGACGACATGGAAGCAAGACCTTTCTAAAAACATGTGTACGACAAGTGACTATACATTGCATCAAACAGTTTACGGGCAACTACAGAGTACATGCCGATTATACGGATTCAGTTGGATACGAAATTAACGCTGGATATGGTGGCTTACTGCTAAAATACGTGAATAAAACTTCGAAGTTGAAAGCAGTATCTCCTCATACGCTTTCAGGCAAGGTAAAGGGACGAGTAGCCGTGGAGCAACGGTACAGGTGCGTAGAAGGGTGACCGGTCGATTCCCTACACCGCTAAATATTTTCATGCAATTTAAAGCTTTGGGAATCAAATACAAAGGCATTTGAGAACTAGAAAAATAAGGGGCAAAAGACTGACCCAGTATGAACCTTTGTCAAAAGATGACTTATTAGCCTATTTTCATTTTATGAAAAAAATAGGCTTATGAGGTCACCTTTTGTCCGTGTGTGTGTGTGATGGTGTGTGTGTGTGTGTGTGTGTGACCCCTAATAACTTCTAAACGGCTGTAGCGATTTCAATGAAACTCGGTAAGATCATAGCACCATTCCTGCCGACCCCGACCGTGTACTTCAAATTTTATTGTCTCACACCAATTCAACATGGCGGCTGTGCGAATATTTCACCAACATTCAGTATCTCCGAAACTGTTACCGATATCACCCTGAAATTGTGGACGGTGATAAAGAGCACGACTAGAAGTTTACCTATGAGACTTTCAAAAACCTAGTAACTACTAAACCAACATGGCGGCCAAGCGAATTTGAGACTTTTAAATATACTTTTCTCGCGATTTAACCATCCAAACGTAATGAAACTTGGTACCGCAAATGTTTATACACATTGTAATGCACTGGTATCTAATTTAGTTCAATTGTTTACATAACCTCAAAATGGCGGCTGTACGAATTACTTATTTCACCGGCACTCTATATGTCCGAAACTAATACAGATATCACCCTGAAATTTTGTACGGTGATAAAGGGCACTAGTACAAGTTTATCTATGTAACATTCAAAAACCTCGAAAGTACAAAACGAACATGGCGGCCAAGCGAATTTGAAACATTTTAATAGACTTTTCTCGAGATTTAACTCTCTGAGCGCAGTGAACTGTGGTACAGTAAATGATTATACATATTGTAATGCACTGGCATCTAATTTAGTTGAATTGTTTTCATAACCTCAAGATGGCGGCTGTACAAAATTTTAAAATTAAGTTTTGATTTCTTGTGTCGTAATCATGCGATCGAATTGAAAGTTTGAATAATGAACCTACACAACAATATTCCTTTAATGGTGCATAACTCTATGGCCTATACATATAACAATCCAAAATGGCGACCATCCAAAATATTTCGACGGTTCTCAATATCTTCGAATCTTTTACAGCAATTAAACTGAATTTTTTATGTTCATACAGGCTATAGGACATTCAGTAACCTGGTGAGAACAAATCCAACATGGCGGCAACGCAAACTATACATATTTAAAGGATTGTAGTGAAACTTTGCACGTTAGATGCTTATACAAATATTAATCCACTGGCATCTTATTTATTTCAGTTGTTTTCATAACCACCAGATGGCAGCTGAGCGAAATTTTAAAATCTCGTGTTTACTTCTTGTGTCCTAATCATGCGATTGAAGTTTGAATTTGTCTGGCTGCGTGGCTCAGGGGTAACGTTCTCGCTTGCTGAGCCCAAGGTTGCAGGTTCGAAACCTGGCGCAGTCAGCTGGCATTTGAGGGTGCGCAAATGCGAGGGAGCCGTGTCAGTACATTTACTGGCACGTTAAAGATCCCCTTCGGGGCAAAATTCCGGCACCCCGGCGTCTCTAAAAGCCAGGATAGTTAAAAGGGACGTAAAACCAATAACATTATTATTATGAAGTTTGAATACCACACGTACTCAATAATCTTAATGTAATAGTACATAAATAAAATTCCAACATGGCGACCATCTGAAATATTTAGACGGTTCTCAATATCTACGAATCTATTTCAGCAATTAAACTGAAATTTTGTATGTTGATAGAGGCAATTAACATGAGTAGGATATATGAAAATAGGCTGTATAGTTCTTCATGGAACTACTTGTTTATTATATATGAATTGCATCCAATGGCCATAGCAGGGTATTTTTCATTGAACTCCCGAGAGCTCCCAGAAAGTTCAACTTCAAGTAGTTCCAACTTTGGCTACCTGATGCCACTGCCACCTAGCGGCGAACGTTGGAACTTGATAGAGCGTTTCTAACCAAATATAGCATACATATTTGGCTAAACTCTACCGATTTTAGTGGAAGGTTCCTTTACATGCCATAAATCTATGACATGGGATCGCTGCCTTTACTTCCCCTCCAAAGGAAGGCATATTGAAGGGTTTTAACACTCTTAAAATTCCTAATAATGGTAGTGAGAAGCCACAGATCGGAAATGCAGAAATTCAAACAGTCTTGGATTCAATAATAGAACCAGGGAGAACAAGTTGATCTGAAATTGAGAAAAGATTAAGTGAGTCTATGGGAACAATTGGAGCATTAAATTCCGTTTTATAGAGCAGAAATATTTTAAACAACACTAAGAATCTTACTTACAGTTCATTGGTACAAAGTATTTTGTTTTAAGGAGCAGAAGTGTGGACGTTAAACAGACAGCAAGCAAACAAATTATTAGTAACAAAGATGGATTATTATTGGAGGAGGGTGGCAAGAAAATCAAGATTGGATAAAATTAGAAATACGAGATTCAGAGAAATTATGCAGGTAAAATAAATGTATTAGAAGTGGTTGAAGAAAGAAGATTGCAATGGTTTGGACATGTGAAAAGGACGCAGAATAGTAGAATTCCAAATTTAATGTGACATTGGCAAGCTGAAGGCAAACGGAAACGGTATAAACCAAGAGACCAATGGATGGATGGTGTAAAGAGAAGCACGGCTACCAGAGGCTTAACCGAGGAAGATGCTGAAGACCGAAATTTATGGAGGAGTAAAATATGTTAGGGTTGAAGGAACACTACTCTATTGTAGAATATTCCTAATGAAGCACAAGAAGAATAAAAATCCGATGATTTAGGCCAGGTTAGAACCCGCGAACTTTGGTATAGCAGTTCAGTATGCTACCACCTACGCCACTGAAGCCGAAGATGATTTATAAAATGGTGAAAACCTCATCAAAATCCGTCCAGTAGAGATTAGCCCAGACAAACTGGAACACTTTAATTCTTACTATGTACTGTATAGATGCATTAACGGACTTAGAAATAGCCTCCTGTGTATCAGAGCTGGTAATTCGACTGATTCTTCAATCCATTATTCGATCAACCGAGTAACACATTAATCGGCAAACGAAAAAATCGATTAATTGATTCACGAGATGAGAAAAGAAGTTTAAATGGAAGGTCACCGCTTAAATTGAGTTACGCTTATTTTCGGAATGATGTATCTTCTTCTTCATGTGCCGTCTCCTCTAAGAAGCTAGGTGATCATCAAAGCAATCTGGTTTCTGGATCTAGCAGCTCTGAAAAGTTCACTGGAACTACACTTGAACCATTTTTTTAGGTTGTCCAACCAAGAGATCCTTCTTCTCCCTCGACCCCTTCTGCCCTCAACCATCCCTTGAATAATTTCTTGTAGAAGACGATACCTGTCTCCTCTCATTATATGGCCCAAGTATTGCAACTGCCTATCCTACGCAATATCTCAAGATTTGTGATTCTATCCATCCAGCTTTCTCGTAAGATCCTTCGATATGTCCACATCTCAAACGCCTCTACTGTGTTAATAATATCTTGTTTGAGTGTCCAAGCTTCCATACCGTAGAAGAGTACCGAGAAAACATAACATTTTAAATTTACACTAAGGTCTCTATTGAACAATAAATTTCTCATTTGATTGAATGCACTTCTGGCTTGTCCTATCCTTGCATTAATTTCTTGAGAGCAATCATTGGTATCATTAACTAGGGTTCCTAAATATCTGTATTTCTGAACTCTTTGAATGATGTAAAGAAATCTATAAAATATCAATCAAATTGGGAAGGGCTTCGAAAAAAGGAAACGATGAGTATTGAGCAGAGATTTGCAATTCTTGTTCAATGTTTAAAATTTAGAACAGGAACATTTTTGTTTTACTTTCTTTTAGCCTGGTTTTCACAAACAAGGTCCATTATTAAACAAGTAGTTCCGTGAAGAACTATACAGCCTATTTTCTTATATCCTGCTCATGTTAATTGTCTCTATCAACACACAAAATTTCAGTTTAATTGCTGTAACAGATTCGTAGATATTGAGAACCGTCTAAATATTCCATACGGTCACCAGGATGGATTTTTATTTTTGTACTATTACATTAAGATTGTTGTGTACGTGTGGTATTCAAACTTCAATCGCATGATTAGAACACAAGAAGTAAAAACGAGATTTTAAAAGTACGCACACCAGCCATCTTGTGATTATGCAAACAATTGAAATAAATTACATGCCAAGTGGATCAACATTTGTATAAGCATTTAACGTGCAACGTTTCACGGCACTCGGATAGTTAATTCGCGAGAAACGTCCATTTAAATATTTATACTTCGCGTCGCCGCCATGTTGGATTTGTGCTCCCCAGGTAATTGAAAGTCCTATAGGTGAACATATGTTCATAGCCTCTATGAACATAAAAGAAACACAGTTTGGTTGCTGTAAAAGATTCATTGATATTGAGAACCGTCTAAATATTTCGGAACCTCGCCATTTAGGATTGTTATATGTATAGGCCATAGAGTTATGTACCATTCAAGGACAATTATTGCCTAGCTTCATATTCAAACTATCACTTCGATCGCATGATTAGGACACGAGAATAAAAACTTAATTTTAAAATTTCGCACAGCCGCCATCTTGAGGTTATGTAAACAATTGAATTAAATTATATGGCAGTGCATTACAATCTGCAAAATCATTTACTGTACCACATTTCACTGCGCTCAGAGAGTTAAATCAGGAGAAAAGTCTATTAAAATGTTTCAAATTCGCTTGGTCGCCATGTTCGTTTTGTACTTTACAGGTTTATGAAATATACATAGGTAAACTTGTATCAGTACTCTTTATCACCGTACAAAATTGCATGATGATATCTGTAATAGTTTCGGAGATATAGAATGTCAGTGAAATATTTCGCACAGCCGCCATTTTGAGGTTATGTAAACAATTGAACTAGATTAGACTCCAGTGCATTACAATGTGTATAAACATTTGCTGTACCAAGTTTCATTACGTTTGGTTAGTTAAATCGCGAGAAATGTATATTTAAAAGTCTCAATTTCGCTTGACCGCCATGTTGGTTTTGTAGTCACCAGGTTTTTGAAAGTCTCATAGGTGAACTTCTAGTAGAGCCCTTTATCACCGTACACAATTTCAGGGCGATATCGGTAATAGTTTCGGAGATATTGAAGGCTAGTGAAATATTTCGCACAGCCGCCATGTTGGATTGGTGAGACGTAACAAAATTTGAAGGGCACGGTCGAAGTCGCCGGGAATAGTGCTATGAACTTACCGAGTTTCAATGAAATCGCTCCAGCCGTTTAGATATTATTAGGGACACACACACACACACCTCACACACACACACACACACGGACAAAAGGTGATCTCATAAACCATTTTTTTTTTTCAAAATTGAAAATAGGCTAAAAATATATGAATCAATATATTTTATGTTCGACGATGTCGAAATGGAAATATTATATGTCAGAAAACTGTATCATAATTGGGGTCATTACATTACTACTTTCCATTATGATAGAGTTTCTCCAACCATTCAGAGCTCAATATCTTCATTCATTGACCAAATAGGTAAGGATAGTTTCGCACGTGCACTCAAAATCCAACATGTCTGACATGAATTTCATGATTTCAAAGTTGACAATGCAACCTATATTGGATCAACCATTGTAGTTACAATCCCCAACACAATCAGCACGAACCTTTACGGAAACAAGAAAATACTATGAAATATGCAAGAAATTTATGATTCTACGTCCAGAAGTTTGCAACACACTATTGTACCCTAGCCTATACTGTCATGGAAAATGTGGACCGTCCGAAATGTTTGCATAAACAAACTGCGAAATATTGCAAACTAAATAGCACTGTGCCTTAATATCCCCAGCACCAATTTCTATACAGGGTATTACATTCGTAAGATTTCGCCGACAATTATAGTGAATGCCGTTGTTGACATAGACATACCAGAACATCATGGAGGAAGCAAGCATATGACATTAGTTCCACAGAAATTATAATCCAGCTCTCTTTTCAGTAAATGGATATATTATGCGAAACGTTTCCGCCAGATACCGTTCCTGTTCTATTTGGGACTAAATTGATTTTCCTCCCATTGACATTCTATACGCATCGAATTTGAAGAATAACCAGTTTACAATACGAATACGATACATTTTAATTTTAAAGCGTTTGTAACAGCATATTTTGTGTTATTTGACCGAAATAACAAAATGATCTTGCATATACCTGTGCGCTATCTGGTGGTGCTACTTCAGGGTAAACAATGTCTCAAAGCTTTGGGGATTGTTATTGGGTAGAGAGCAAATGCTGAGCCCACACAATTCCCAAGTACAAAAAGACAACCGACCGAATCTCCACAGATATTTATGAATATTTTGGTTAGAATATATAATAAAGTTATAATTATCGTCGAACATAAACAGTCGTATGCAACTCGCCTATAATGGTAATTAAAACACTCGTATGGAAATTATAAAACTCGCTTCGCTTGATTTATAAACATACTCGTATCTTAATATTATTGCCATTATAGGCGCGTTGCATAATGTACTATTAATTAATTGTTTTGCTTCTGTGAGAGCGAAGTACATCAACTAAACAAAACATGTAAACGATTATTTGACCAATCGATTAAACCACAATTCGATTAATCGTTATTTCTAGCAATAAATCGATTTTTCTGCATAGATTACTCGATTATTTGGTAAGTGAAATGGATCGATTAAAAGTACGCACCCTGATATGAAAGCCCTGAAAGAAAAGCTCTTGGCCGAAGTGATTAATATTAATATATTCTGTGAAAATACACGATGATTAATGTGTCAACGCCGGGAATAGCAGCTAATTATTCATAAGGCTCTGACGTCAGACCTTTCAACTAGAGTTGGCCGGCTTTATTACATATTAGAAGCGTCCATTCATGCAGTCAGCTTGACAGAACGTCACCTTTAACCTATAGAATCAATATCGACCAATCGAGAAGGGAACAATCATTGATAACCGAGGCGACTTTCATCGCTATGAAGGTTTAATTCCCACGACAAGAGGGTCACAGGTAGTGTTTGCCAAGTCGTTCAAAAATACGAATGTGTTGATGTCCCATCTTAGCCATCAGCCTCATAGCACAGCCGGCTCGACTCTACGGGAGAAATGGTCAGCGTCCTTGCTGGGTATGTTTCTTACACATTCCCTCCGGGAAACTGCCGAGATAGTATCCCGATTCAAGTAATGAGTAATGTATGCCAATATACACACTTCTAAAGTCATCACAGGAAATCAGGTTTGAGTCTGAGTTACTTTAAATAAGTTACTAACAATATAACCTTACCCTTGTCCCCCATCACTACAAACATGGTGTTATATAGTCCACGTCACATTAAATAAATTACTAACAATGTAACCTTACCATTAGTCCCCCATCACTACAAACATGGTGTTATATAGTCCATGTCACATTAAATAAATTACTAACAATGTAACCTTACGATAGGGAACGTTTTATAGTGAATCTGCAACGTAGGAACGGATGGAACCCGTTATCTTTGGTTAGGATGACTAAGAACGTTACTCAGGCCGGACTTGTAACCTTTCATCTCGAGTGCCTCGTACCTGTTTTGCATATTACAGACGTCAGTTGAAGCAGCCGATAGCTGCTAGAGAGAGTGGATCACCTTCAACCTGTAAAACCATTGGCATTGAAGAGAACACTCCTTGACGAGAGAGACCGTCAAGATTTAATTCCCATTTCAAGAGGGTCAGCGCTGGTATTTGTCAAGTCCTCGAGAAAAGAATTAATCATCTCTAGTCTGACTGCCTGACATTTCTTTCACAAGGAAAAATGCTAAAATAGAACTTTATTTACTGATAGATTCAATAATAAGCTGTGTTGGTTATATTTGCCAGAGATGCAAGAGAGAGAGAAAGGAATACCTTTATTCCCAGGTGAACAGTTAACTGGTGGTTACCATGCAAATTGGGTCAAAATCGAAATCTAGGAGGACAAAATTATTTATTTTCATAATTAAAAATCAAAATTTATTACTTCTACAGCATTCTCATATAATTGCCGCTCACTATTCTGGGATATAAACGCATCTTAGTGTAAATCTGTCACCACTGTTTGAGCAGTCTGAATTGGAGGGTGAATGTAAGTGGCTGTGGTTTGGTTGTCTTTGTGGATAGTGTGATGCTTTAAGATGGAACATGCAGCTGAAGGTATGATCTTTGTAACGTGTTTCAGTTATTAATGGGCGTAATTGTAACGTAATCTTAGCTATATTTGCATTATATAATATTTAACTATTATTTTTTATATAATTTTCACTTAAATTTTTAGTATGTCGCGTCACTCTGCGTCACTTTCTACTTAATGTTAAAATGTAGATCAAGTCTTGTACTGTTATAAAAAAATTGCATCTTTTTGCAACTTACTTAGTTATTTTACGTTTTAGAAGATGCCGCGCAACCAGTTCTCACACGTTTACAACTGTTTGAAGCACTGGGTTCGACGATTATGTCAAAAGTGGAACCTTGTGACTTTGATAAAAGTAAATTAGGGGTAGATAATTGTTCTGAAGAGATAACTGAATGATCTATCCAACTCCTAGTCATAGACAATTTCTTGCATGTGTAGACGTAGCTTAAAAAAGATCTTAACTGATGTTTATTATGAAGTAAACAAATTACATACGTTGCTTTCACTCTAAATTCATGATGAAAACGTAAAAATAATTTTGTCCTCCTAGATTTCGATTTTGACCCACTGTGCCATGGTAGCGTGAGGCCCTGAACAGGTTATTATCGTGAGCTGACAAGAGTTGGTTGGTTCCTCAGTTTAGGGGCTGCGACAACGCGGTCATGTAGCCCCGTGTACTTTGGGTGTGTGTAGAATCTGTCTGATAACCGGTGTTAATTATGATGGCTGTATTAGTGTGTGTTATCTGTAATTCAAGTAAGGACTGCAGATGATCAATTTCAAGTAGTTCCTACTTTTGCTAACAAATGTTACCGTCAACGACAACTATCTGTGAAGTTGGCTACTAGATTCCACCGCAACCAGCACCTGGTGACGAACGTTAGAATTTAAGAGCATTACTCAAACCTAATCTACAAATTTTGGCTTCACACAAGTGTAGTTAGTGGAAGGTTCTTCTTCATGCAATAAATCTATGAAATGGGACCGCCGGCCTTATTTCCCCTCTGAAGGAAGGCATACTGAGGGATTTCTGACGCTCTTAAAATATCCGTAGACTTCGGCCGGGTTTGAACCCGCAACCTTGGGCATAGAAGACTAGCGCTTAGAGACAGCCCAGTGGGGCTAACGAAGCGACCCGAATTATCACTTCCGCAACCGATCATCCATCCCCCTTCACGATATTTTGACACGCACCGAGACAGACCAGCGTAGCGGGGCAAACCGAACGTACCCGAAACTTCACAACCTAGACCGATCATTAGGGCTAGGATTTTTATATAAATACATATTCCTTCCTTTTGCTTATACATAACTAAAAACGATAAATGTCAATGAATTAGAACCTGAGCTATCAACTAATTACATTTTATTGTTACATATATTACATATTTGATCATAATGATATTTGTTTTAGATATTTTTACTTTAAAATTAATATTCTGTGTTTTTATTTTACATATTTGAACTAAATGACATTTTTTAAACATAACTTTACTTGATTTATTTAAAATTGCATATTCTGTCTCTTACTGTAAAAGAGAAATATTTTTTCGCAAGTGAAATATATTTGTTCACTAGAAACTCAGGTACATGAAACGGATTTTCCAAGCAATTCATAAGCTGTTGAGAAAGGGCCAGGGAAGATATTAGTGGAGATAAGGGGATGGACACCCTGCCGAAGTCTCAGCGGATGAACTTGAGTTTATTTCAGTTGTCCAGTGAGTGTCTGAGACTCTAAGAATTAACGCACAGCGATTATTCACAGAACAAATAGCCCGTCGATAAACGAAAGGAAAATGGCTGCTCAAGGATCATGCCCCGCTTGGTCTGTCTTATATAGTACGTGGAAGAGCTTGGCTGATCGGTTATATTCGTGAGCATTCGGGTCACTTCGTTAGCCCCGCTGGGCTGTCTCTAAGCGCTAGTCATAAAAGCCGCCTGACTAGAGTTGCAGTGTGCTCTAAGAGAGTGGTGATCACTCCCGCTAAACAAGACAACTCAGGGAGCAGTGGATAAGGCTGACAGCCTGGAAAAGTTGTTGTTCTGATTGTTTGTTGTTTTTTTAGGATAATCAGCCAACAGTGCCAACCAATCTATTCTCTTCATTTGAAACATCTCTCCTCTCCCACTCGTCTTAATACCTCTTCATTTGTTGCTATATCTACTCATCTGATCCTCATCATTCTCCTGTAACACCACATTTCAATTTATTCTATTCTCCTCTTTTCTGCTGCACCAACAGTCCAAGTTTCACTCCCAAAGAGCGCCTTGCTCCAGACAAAGGCTTTCAGAAAGAACTTCTTAATACCTATATCTATATTCGATATCAACCGATTCCTTTTCTGTAGAAATGCTTTCCTTGCTGTACTAACCTACATTTGTAAGAGTTGGGAAACATGGAAAATCACTTATAGGCTGAGGTGAGAATCGAACACATCACTCCTGAGTTTTCCTTCCTTCCCGAAGCTCAGATCAAGTATTCATGGCGTTGAAATAAGTTACAATTTTCATTTGTGTGTGGTCAAGACACGTTCACCATTGAAAAACAAGTAGTTCAGTGACGAACTATAAGGCCTACGTTTCTTAAAGTTATAGAGAATATATATCAACGTTGGTAGACCTGGCGACTCTAAATATATTCAAAGCTCCATCTCTTAAGGTCCACAATGCATATGCAAAATTTGGTTGAGGTCCAATAGATAATATACACTGTGACCGATCCAGTCAGGGTCAATTACCGGCCCCGGATGACAGAAGATCGAGAGGAGACCGGAGGGTCAGTATGACGTCACGGCATGACGCGGCGAGGCAACCGCGAGAGTAGGGGAATGCTCCAGAAGGTTCCAACCCCTTCCACTTTTTTTTCTCGAAGGAGGACGCAGTTCCGGAATGTTCAGTGAGTCAATAGTGCGTGGACGAGTATGTTATCCAGCGGAGCACGGACGAGTAGCCCATGTCACGTAGACAGTAATTGGCATCGGGAACTTGAATGGTTTTCGTGAGTGATCAGCAGGCCATGAAGCATGAAGCTAGCGTGCATGTGGTGCCAATGAGTTGTTTACAGTGAAGTATGTCAGTTTGTTTGTCGAACAGTGTGAATTTCAAGACGATATCGGACTCGCTAGTACGTTCATGCCGACAATTTATGTTAATTAAAGATGAATACCAGGAGGTGTTTAACATTACGAGTATCAGGGAAGGAACAATAATAACGATAGTCGAGGCGAAGCATTATCGCGAGGCCCTATATTGTAACAGACATCCATTCGAAAATAGCATAGCAGTGCGGCATTTTAAGAGACGCAGTGAGAACGCAATAGGGAAGGCTACATCTACTTTAAGCTTGTGTTGGAAGACTGCAGGCCGCAGGCAACTTGATATGTCGGTCAAGGCCGGGTCGAAATAGCTCCTCGTGGAAGGAAGTGTGTCACTGGTTGAGGAAAGTGAATACATATAATTCAAGTTAACCAGGAACTAGACGCTATAGTGCGTGGGCGTGAAAGTGCTCTGATATAGTGAAATGTAATATTGCCACACGGCGGCATGAACTTAATAACCATGGACTCAAATATTCTGGGAATCAACATGCATATTAATACGCAAATTATGCTGCACTGAACCTCTAAAGGGGCCATAATGGGGTGAACGGTCGCAACGAGATGGACGAGTGGACCATGGTTGGGACGTCAGGAGACGCCGCTGCTGAAGGTGACCGGGGGCAACCAGTGGGCGGACATGGGCGTCGCCAGGAGATCGAGAGGTGCCAGGGGCGTATACCTCTACCAGTACGCTGGGAGACCACATCGCGGAGACGCTGGAGGAACAACGCCGCCCTAATGCCGCAGACGACACTGACGCCGACGCCGACGCCAGGGGTTTCCGAGGACACCGGATATAAAGTAAGACGTTTCACTTCCATCCTTGTTCATCAGGAAGAAGAGAACTTCTACCTCGGATAGCCGTGCCATGAGATAACCTGAGATCGTGTAACTTAACTCCATTTAAAATCATTTATTCCAGATTGAAAAAGAGCATCATTTTCTCATAGGGTTGTACAGATTTTTTGTCCTTTCTTTTCGGGTCGTTTTGACTTACATAAATTAACAGTATCAATGGTAGGAGTAAGACATACATTTATTCTCTGAGACATAATAATAATAATAATAATAAGTTGAAATTGGGTAACGATAATATGAGATGCCCATTTTGCTGGGAGATTCTAGCATTTCGATTTCCTAGGTCATTATACGAATTTATTCTGAAAGGTTTGTCACGGATTGCATAGATTTTTATAGCAAAATGAATATGGTTGGAGATTGTCGAATAAGGTTCCTTGGATAGGATGCCATATTATCATACGACCTCGTGGTCCCGATAAAGTTGATACGCTCTGTTAGTGTGGGTTCTTGAGACATGCTAATAATGCACGATTTTTTGTAATGATGTTGTGTAAAGTTAATGTGATAATTAGATATGGTATTATTCCGTCATATATGACGAGGTTATTCACGGGGCGACGTATGTCCGTTGAATTGAATTTGTGAGGACAGGGTCCTCTTGACGAACGTGTTACGTTTATCGATGAGTTGTATATTGAATAGCGCAGGGGTGTAATTGATAGTGCGCTCGACAGTCAGATTGTTTGGATCCTCACACAGAGTGTTCGACGGAAGGGTTGCGATTAAATGTTCGTTGTGAGAATGAAATACGCTAGGGTGATTTTACGAGGTTCTTAACCTTTCATAAACATTAGACAATGCTATAATTTAATTACAATATCAAATATGACAGTGTGGATCAAGGTTGTTGGAAAGGCGAATATAAATCAGTAATAATAATAAGATTTAGTAGTTTAAATATGTAAGCACAATCTGGGTGTGTAAATAATTTATGATAAGTTATAATTAATTGTTGAAATGCCATATTATGTGAAGCTGAGTTGATGTTTGAGTGCTATTTGATGTAATATGATGCTCTTTAGTTATTAATTTGCAGTTCGATAGAGGAGATCCGTCCATTGCTGTATAAGGGTAGACAGTTGTAATATACGTAGATATTCGATATTTTCTTAGAGTTTTTTGCCGCAGGTGAACTTTGTGATAAGTGGCTAGTGATGTTTACATGCGTGTGCACCTATAAATTAAGGTTAATTTAGCTTTTTGAAAGGCGATCTCCTTGTCGGAACTTTAAGAGAGGACACCCACGAGTTTGAATAAGTATATTTTTTTGTTTGTTTGTTTAGGGACTATGAACTTTACTTTTTTCGGACTTTGTCCCACCCTAACTCTATACTCGTGCGTGGTAGGCAGGTTGCATATTTATTTATCCTTTGGCCAATAAAGGAGCAGATGTGATTTTACGAGGGCTTTTCCTTTCTTCTCTGTTTGTTAATTCAAGTTAGGGAGTTTGCTTTTGAATCCTGGTTCAGTCAATTTGCCATCCCAACCCGTAAACGATCCGAGACCCTTTGTCTCTGGCTCGCTGGAGCATTTCTTTTAGTCTTGTCTGTATGAACCAAGATTCACGCCCTAATTTTGTTTTACCCACTCCCTTGGCTGTTTCTTCTGATGGGGCCGGGATGTTGGCCGGGTGATCACCTGTCCCATTGGAGAAACGGGCACAACACGTTACATGTATTTAAATACTGAATTTATGAGCATGCGTAAAATTAGGTTGGCAACACTGCCATAAATGGGATGCTCAGACTTAAAATAAAATATTATGATCTATATATGGGCCAATTTTGAAAGAACTGCATTTATTATTATGGACGTTACATGTGATTCAACATTAAACCTATCAGCACGCGTAGAATCATGTTGGCAGATCTGTCGTATATCGTATGTCGTATTTGCAGGTACGACATATGTATGCAATGTTTACATCTGTTGGCCTGCATACTTTCTGTTATATTGAGATTAGGATAAAAATGTGTAGGGTGCATTTTTCAACAGTTGGCCGCCCTGTTGACACTAAAGCAATGCGTATTCATATCTGCTCCGGTACGTCAATCACATACCAAATTTGGTTGAAATCCAATAAATAGAATGGAAGTTACATGCAATTAAAGATTGGAAATATCAGCAGGCATAGAATCATGTAGGCATCACAGTCATATAAGGGCTTCTGTAAATTAGATGTATTATCTATACTAATATAATAAAGCTGAAGAGTTTGTGTGTTTGTGTGTTTAAACGCGCTAATCTCTGGAACTACCAGTCGGATTCGAAAAAAATATTTTTGTATATGATGGCCAGATTCAAGAGGAATAGTTTAGGCTATATTAAATTTCGGCCAGACGACTCCATTCCCTGCATTTAGGCCTTTCGACACAAATCTACACCGTTTCACCAATCTGAACCAAAATGTGTATACTTACGCTTTGGAACCCCGCGAATAACACTGTCTACATGGAATTTATGACAGACCACTTCATTCCCTGCAATTAGGCCCTTTGGTACAAATCTACACCTTTTCACCAATCTGAACCAAATGTGTATACTTAGCCTTTGGAACCCTGCGAGTAACACTCTTTCCATGAAATTTCGGACAGACCACTCCATTCCCTGCATTTATGCCCTTTGCACAAATCTACACCGTTTCACAGCTCGAAACCAAAATTTTTATACTTTTCCTTCGGAATCTGGCGAGTAACACTGTCTACATGAAATTTATGACAGACCACTCAATTCCCTGCAATTAGGCCCTTTGGCACAAATCTACACCGTTTCACCAATCTGAACCAAAATTTGTATACTTTTCCTTCGGAACCTGGCGAGTAACACTGTCTACATGAAATTTATGACAGACCAGTCCATTCCCTGCAATTAGGCCCTTTGGCACAAATTTACACCGTTTCACCGATCTAAACCAAAATTTGTATACTTACCCTTTGGAACCTGGCGAGTAACACTGTCTGCATGAAATTTTGGACAGACCACTCCATTCCCTGCATTTAGGCCATTTGGCACAAATCTACACCGTTTCACTGATCTGAACCAAAATTTGTATACTTACACTTTGGAACCTGGCGAGTAACACTGTCTGCATGAAATTTCGGACAGACCACTCCATTCCCTGTATTTATGCCTTTTGGCACAAATCTACACAGTTTCACCAATCTGAACCAAATTTCACATACTTACCCTTTGGAACCCGACGAGTAACACTGTCTACTTGAAATTTTGGACAGACCACGCCATTCCCTGCATTTAGGCCGTTTATCAAAAATCTACACCGTTCCCCCTAATTGCACCAAATTTTGCGTAGGCCTACACTTTAAAGCCCTTCTGGTAACAGTCCGCTTGATATTTTGGACAACGCTCTCCATTCCCTACATTTAGAATAGCAAACAAACTGAACTTGAAAACCACGTATTAAGGCCCTAGAACCATTCATGTCCATAGTACTGTAACTGTTAAGAGTATTTTAATAAGTCTATTGTGTACTGGCAATTCGGGCTGCATCATGTCAGCCCTACCAGTGTTATGGTGCAGAATTGCGAAAATAGTTAAATCTTGCTCTGCTTATAAATTTCAGTCACGGGGAGTAATTAGTGCAAAAAGATTTCTTAGGCCCCTTAAAACAGTTTTCATAATGAACATATTATGCCTCTGTATAAGTGCAATGGTGTTGGTGAAGTACATTGCAATAAACGTTGATGCTTTCAAATTTACCTTAATTTATTCCGAAACTCATCGTTGAGCGCTTTGTGGCGATAAATGCTACTATTGCTACCTCAGGATCTCGGGACAACCGAAGTTTTTAAAGTGTTCTGATTATTCTACTACGGCGCTATGCGACAAAATACGACACTATTGGTCTCTACATTTCTAACAGACAATAAGATATGGGCCCTAGGCAGTGTCTTTTATTTCACTTACTTCTCTTTCTAATCATTTTTAGAAATTTGTTTGTAAATTACATGTGTCAGAACTGTAGTTAGTAAATAGCCGTTTCCCTATTCATTAGTATTATTATTACGGGAAAATGACCTAAATGTTACGTCCATAATACCGTACTGCTTATTACCCCCACTACAACCACCACCACCACAAAAAGTTATGTTTAAAAATATTTATTTTCTGGTAGTTTAAGTATCATGTGCCAGTTCTGTAGTAGTATTCATTATCATCCATAAATCAAATAAATCCACCGGGCGAAGCCGGACACTACTGCTAGTTATCTATATGTGTGTCAATTTTGGAACAATTCCCATATATATCTTCCGAGATATCCAACATACACCTCAATTTTCAATTGTGATTTTCAGCAGTTGGTAGCACTGACGTCATTTTCAAATATAGCCGTGAGATATTCAGCCATAGGGCTTTACTCATACCAAATTTGGTTTCGATAGCTTAAACCGTTTAGGAGTTGATAGGGGGATACACACACAGACAGACAGACAGACAGACACACATTTGACCGGATCGATCTCATAAGTCAACTTTTTCCTCATTTTTACAAAATGTGAAATGGGCGGGCATCAATTCCGCTTGGGAATTCCAGTCAGGTAGCCAGGGTTACCTCAATTCCACTCGGTCCTCCAAGGGACCCAAGAATAAGTTCCTCAACTCCGCTCAGGCTTTGACAAGGGGTCGGCAAAGGGGTTATCCCTAATGACGTAAACAAATGTCATAACCCTCCTGCTCGCATACCAAGGGCCGGGTCAATCACCTTATGCAGCGCATGAGTGAATTTTTGAATGCAGCTGATTTTTCCGTTCTAGGCTGGAAAACAGTATTTTTAGCAACCGCAGCTGATATCGAAAGAATTCTTTTAGGTTCAAATTATACACCTATTATTATCTAAATTTAATTTAATAATGTCCGACGAGGTCAAAAACATACAAATATTTAATTATGCACATGTTAAAAACAATGTATAAAATTTGTAGAAAAAATAGAAAACTTGGCAGACTTATTTAAAAGAATATTACGATTAATTTTAAATCACTTGCATTTTCTGCCATATAAGTTATAATGTGCCAAACACTTTATACCTGATTTAACGAATGAGCGGACTTGACATCAGAGCGGTTGACCATTGGCACATCAATGTCTTGCGAACACCACCACGCCATCGGTCAAATGCTCTGAAGTCAAACCGCTCATTCGTTAAATCAAAATGAGCTGCAGAAGGTGATTGACCCGGCCCTTGGTATGCGAGTAGGCGGGTTATGCCATTTATTCACGTCATTGGGGATAACCCCTTTGCCGACCCCTTGTCAAAGTCTGAGCGAAGTTGAGGAACTCATTTTTGGGTCCCTTGGAGGACCGATTGGAATTAAGGAAAATCGAGCGGAATGCATTCATTCGTTTATTTGCAATTGGGGGTGTGTCCCCCGGTGGCAAATTAGATATACATAACAAATAAGTAATTGTACATAACAATTCACTAACAATTAAATTGGAGTATTTACACAAATAGTCAGTCTTTTCTTAAACACACCTATATGTTTGGGAAAAGGCTCTAAGACTGCGGCAGGTAGAGAGCTCCAATTATCAATGGCACGGTATATGAAAGAATATTTACCATAATTTGTTCGCTGTGGTCGGCCCTTAACTTTGAAAGGGTGATCGCTCCTACCTATGTAAGTAGGCTTTTCCATACGTTTGCTAAGCTCACCCCATGCTGGTTGATTTGTATACGTGTTGTACATAGCGCAAAGTCTAGATTTCATTCTCCTAGCCTCAAGTGATTCCCACCCAAGTTTCTTCAACATACGACTCACACTGCTCCTGAGATTAAAGTCACTGAGCACAAATCTAGCGGCCTTTCTTTGTACTATTTCCAACTCATTTATGAGCCCTACTTGATATGGATCCCAAACCGCTGAGGCGTATTCCAGAATAGGTCTTACAAGTGACAAATATCCTAATTCTTTATCAGAGGTACTACTTCCTTTTAATACCCTCATTACAAAGTGCAGGGATTTGTAAGCTTTAGAAACTACACATCCTATATGACTACTCCATTTCATATCATTTCTTACGTGAACGCACAAATATTTGCAAGAATCTTCTTCTACAAGTATTTCCGAGCCAATGTTATATTGAAAATCTTGCCTTCGCACTTTCCCTATTTTTATTAGACTACATTTCCTTGTGTTTATTTTCATTTTATTTTCAATTGCCCACTTATAGACCAGGTTCAGGTCATCTTGAAGTGCTGCATTGTCTTGTGAGTCATGTATCTTTCGATATATTACACAATCATCCGCAAACAATCGACAGTCACTGCGAATCCCATTTGGTAAGTCATTTATAAACGCCAAAAATAACAAAGTTCGATTACGCTGCCCTGAGGGATACCCGACGTTACGGTAATTTCATCCGAGAATCGGCCTTCAACTTTCACTTTCTGGGAACGACCCGTCAAAAATTCTTGGATCCATAAAATTACTCTTCTATCAATCTTCGTCGAAGCTAATTTATGGAGTAGCATGTCATGCGGCACGACATCAAATGCCTTCGCAAAATCTATAACTACGGCGTCGACTGAAACTCCATCGTCTAACGATTCGCTAATATCTTGAAAAAGTGAAAGCATCTGACTCTCGCATGAGTAACCTTTCCGAAATCCATGTTGCCTATCATTAAACCATGATAATGTTTCCCACCGTTCCCTCAAGTAGTCGCAAATGAGATGTTCCATCTGTTTACAAACGATGGACGTAAGACTAACCGGCCTGTAGTTGCCCAATTCAAGTCTGCTCCCCCCCTTAAATATTGGGACTACCGTAGATCTTTTCCAGTCATCCGGGATTTGCGCATTGTTTATGGACACATTAAACATCACCTCTAAGTATCGCGCCACGGCCCTACCTCCTAGTTTAAGTACTTCACTAACAATATTATAAGGACCCTTCGATATATTGTAACGTAATTTTTGTATTAGCTTTACAATTGCTGACTGGTTTATTTGGAGAAGTGGAGCCCCTGATTCACCGTTAAGGTCCAACACACAGCTATTGGATTTATTGAACACACTACCATAAAAGACATTTAATTCATTAGCAATGGCCTGCTTCTCCGTAATTAATTTACCGTCACCGGACATTATCATCGACAAATTATTTGAATTTCCCTTTCTTCTCCTAAGATAACTGTAATTTTTTTTCCACCCATCGCCTCCCGAACCAAGTAAACCTTGCATATAATTGTCATGAGCAGCCCTCTTTTTTAAGACGAAATCCGAAATTTGTACACATAACATTTCATGATCCTTATCAGCCCACTTTAAGAAACTATCTATATTTTTGCGCACACAAATAAATAGCCCACCACCTCACTTCCCCCGATCCCTTCTGTACATTTCGTAGGTCCCTTGAATTATTTCATTGCTATTTATATCCTCATATAACCAAGATTCCGTAGCAATGACTATGTCCGGAGAATTCGTCTCTACAAGATTCCAAAATTCAATTAATTTATTTCCTAAACTCTGACAATTAACCTGCAGCAATCTTAGAGTCTTACCTCCGCAGCAAATATCCCGAAGAAACTCCTTCTGTTCCCGTCGGCTGGCAACCTCGGGACCTGCTCCTCCTCACAATGGCCGGCACGAACCGATGACCCTGTCATGTAGGCTCCCTAGGTTGAAAGCGCCCCGCCGATTTAAATGCAGCCCGTCTCGAGCGAAGTCACGGCCACCAATCCAGCAGTCAGCATCTACGTACACTAATCCCAGTTGCGCACAAACCCAGTCCATGCGGTCATTTACAGTCTTAACTCGCCTTAACGGAACATCTCCCCGCCGAACAATGCCACTCATTATAATTTTTGCATTTTTAAACTTGCTTTTAGCTTTTCTGCCTAGATCGTAGAGCTCCCCCATGATGTAATCAGCTGTAGCCCTCTTCTTCAAATCGTGTCTCCCAACATGTAGCAACAACACTTTAACTTTTTCACAGTCCTCTACATTTGATTCTTCCGCTTGTTGGGCAAGCTGGTCAATTTTAATCCCCGGATAACACCGCACTTTCGCACCTGATTTCCTCGTGATATTCGCACTCCATCGTATCATAGAATCACCCATTATGATAACTTCATCCTCAGTTTGCTCCTGCACGCCCTCTTCCACACTGATCCCAGTAGAAAGCCGTTCAGTCACATCCTTCACCGTTTCCTCTGATTCACGAAGCTTTGTTCTAAGTTTTTGTATTATTTGATCCCTTGCTTTGATTTGCACCCTCAAACAGTCCGACGTATCACATACTTTACAAAACCAATTCCCGACATCACAATCCTCCTTCTTGACCTTAATACAGCCGAAGTGAAACCATTTCTCACATAGTCCACACTGAACACCGTTCTTCAATGTTTTACTGCACGTCGAACACTTTAACGCTGCCACTGGATCATTTGCCTGATTCACATTTGGAGTAACAGGGCCTGGATTCACTTCCACTCCACCAATAACTAGCAACGCAGCTATCACTAGGGCAATAAACCACAAGTTGCTAGGGCCCGTACGCACACACAAACACCGGAAATCCCGACTACCCTTCGCATACCACAGTCCGATCCTCGCGCGATAACACTCCAGAGAACAACCCATTTCAGCACACCTGAGAGCCCGGGAAAAACACAACACGATGATTGATGTTCGACCTGTGAAAAGTAGCCTAAAATACCGAGATTTTTTAATTGAGATATTAGAAGCCATTCTTTGTGTGTTGCCACAGTAAAAGAAGCTTTTTAGTCTGTCAACAAGAGTGTGCCCAAGTAGAAGGAGTGAGACAAGCTCAGTTTGTCTTTTGCACCTTGCACGGCGCATGCGCGGTGATGATCCCTCTACCAGTATTATTGCGGCACTTTACTTATCCAAGGATCGCTATCGGAAATTCCACAGGGATAGTGGTATTTTACATTTGAAATAATCAAATAATTATTGCAAACTATTGGTAATTTTGTTGATAATTTATCTCAATTTTACCGCGTTAAAATTAATGAATGACTTCCTTTCCGACCAGTTATTGATGTGACATCATTTTACGATAGCATTCATTAATTCCTCCAACCAACATTATAAAAAAAATGCTTCAAATGACGTCACATTAATTATAATCAACACTGTATTGGTGCAAATGGAAAAAGAAAGAGTGTTGTAATGCGAGTAATAACGAACTGGAATAATATGATAGAGTGTCACGTTACCATAGCTATCGATACCAATGGCACAGGACAGAGGGAACGTAGAGCATTGCAGTTGGTCAGTTCAACCATAGCAGTACCAAGCCAGTTTTTGAAACGCAAGCTACCGACGGGGGGGGGGGGGGGGGGGGTGTTTTGTGACCACCGCACTAATTTGTTCTATTTGACATTATAGCTTTTATTATCATTTTAAATGATCTTGTCGACTTCGTCGTTACGCTGAGGTCTGGCGTTACGTTACGGCGACGGGACGAAATGTACTGAGAATGCACTGAGGTGTGTGACGTCATAGTACCGCTTGAGCTTCCTCCTTTCCCCGCGCGCTCCGGTGAGCGTGACGTTATCCAGTCAGCTACCTCCTTTGAACTTGGTTTGCATGCACGAGGCTTTCACCCAGCATTTTTCAGCATCTGTAGCATTTAAAATGATATAAAGTCTAGTCTTTCAGACTATCAGTGTTTTTTGAGTTAAGTTATCATATGCACCACCAACAACAACAAGAGTAATCTAGATTAAATCATATTCACACACAAATTTGTCTGCTTTGGTATGTCTCATGGTTTTATTTTTTTTACATTAAGCAATAATGTTCAGTTCATGGATTTCTTCACTCATCACTTCCTTCCGAAACATCATTGCACTTTGCACAAATGATTGTCTTGTTGCCATGCTTTCCACACGTGTATCTCGTGCAAGAAGCACAGATCATTGTGTTTTTGTTCACCTTGTTGTATTCCTGCCCTTTGGAGTGAACTACCAACAGGGGGGGGGGGGGGGTACTCTATGCCCACCAACAAAAAAAGTGCTATTAGCTCTTACAGATGACAAAAAATTAATAAAGCAATTGAATGGAGAAATGAAAGAGTTAATTATGGACAATTACTTGTCTTTCAGGATGCATAGGAATCATATATTACACTGAAAGTTTAAAAAATCGAAATGGTGGGCATAAAATACCCCCCCCCCCTCCCCCCTGGTTGGTACTGCTAGGGTTAATCTCAGTTAACAAATAATCGATTAGTCGAAAGGAGTGAAACACATCGATTAATCAACCAACCGATCAATCGATTAGATTCATTGTTTTGTCGACTAATCGATGTATTTCACTCCTTTCACTGTCGTTTGAATCTTCAGTCTTTTGACTGATTTGATGCAGCTTTCCATGCCTCCCATTCCTGAGCTCATCGTTTCATATCTACATAGCTACCACACCTTACATCCGAGGCAATCTGTTTAACATATTCTAACCTTGGTCTACCCCTACAGTTCTTGTCCTCTACCCGTCCTTCCAGAAGTAAGTTTGCAATTCCAGGGTGTCTTAGTACAGTCTGTGTCTTACCAACCTACCTCCTCTCTTCATTAGCAGTCGCCAGAAACATCTCTCCTCTCCCAGTTCTTCACTTGTTACTCTATCCACTCATCATTCTCCTGTAACACCACATTTCAAACGCTGCTATTTTCCTAATTTCTGCTGTTGCAGCAGTCCAAGTTTCACTTCCATATAGCGCCACGCTCCAGACAAAGACTTTAAAAAATGACTTCCTAATTCCTAAATCTATATTCGATGTCAACAGATTTCTTTTCTGTAAAAATGCTTTCCTTGTCTGAGCCAACCTACTTTTTATTACGAATTATACAGGTTTTGGAGTTAATTTTACAAAAATTAGATGATGGATGAAATCAAAGTTTGAAAGAAATTTCTATAAATAACAAAATGTCTCATCACAGATGTAGTAAAGAGATTAGAATGCGAATAGCGCGTGCTAAACAGGCGTTCAGTAATAAGACAATTTTTTTGATTAATGCAAATTTCGATATTGAAATATAAAAGAAATTTGTAATGACCTTTGTATGGAGTGTGCTTCTGTATGGATGTGAATTTTGGACGATCAGAGGTCAGGATATGAAGCGACTTGAAGCGTTTGAGATGTGGGTCTGGCGGAGAATGTCACGGGTTAAATGGATTGAAAAGAGGACTAGCATCAATATCCTGCAGGAGATTCAAGGGAAGAGAGAACTCAAACCAACGATCCATAAAAGATAAGCTAAATTCACAGGCCACATCTTACGACAGAACGCTTTCCTAACTAATCTCCTAGAAGGAAAAATCACAGGGAAGAAAGGCCGAGGACCACCGAGAAAATATATCCTTCAAGACATCACACTAACTCTTTATTGTGGATCCTACTATTGAGGTGCCGAAGACAGAGAACAATGGTTGGAAGTTGATGATGAACAAAATTTTGAATTGACTATACCATACGTGGGACAACAGATGTCGCTAACTTAAGAGACAGAGATTTTTTTAAATATGTATATTTATGAGAGGCTCATGGTTCCAAAATCCACCTTATCCGTTTTGGAAAAGTTTTCAGGAGACCTAAAGAAGGTTTCTTGTTCAACTTCAGTAAAACTAATGTATTTATTAATGTTTATCATATCGAGATATTTGCCCTTATTCATAAACCTGCGATATGCAGACAACTCGTGATATACAAGGAAGATATTGACACATTAAAATTGGATAAGGGGAGTTCTGGAACTGTCATGGTGGATAAGGGCGGATTATGAAAACCTAACTGAAACTTTATAATGATAACCTTCGTCATAAAGTGATATTATAATCGAAATTGTTTTAATGTTTATGTTCTCTAATGTCAAAAAATATGTTAAAAATTAAGAAATGTTTATTCGAAAAATAGGTTATGCGCGTGTAAAAAAATCTGGCACGAAATATTTGGGAACAGCATTGCCACCAGTTTCAAAGAATACACACTTACTCAGTGAACATACAACTTCATAAATATCGTGCTGACACCTCCTCCCTAGAGTATTCTTTGAGATACGTTCCACTTTCGATGCCACATATAAGGGTAAGGCGAGTTTTATAACATCATCTTAAGATAAGGCGGGTTTTGGAAACATCATCTTAAGATAAGGCGGGTTTTGGAAACATCATCTTAGGATAAGGCGGGTATCATCTTAGGATAAGACGGGTTTTGGAAACATCATCTTAGGATAAGGCGGGTTTTGGAAACATCATCTTAGGATAAGGCGGGTTTTGGAAACATCATCTTAAGATAAGACGGGTTTTGGAAACATCATTTTAGGATAAGGCGAGTTTTGGAAACATCATCTTAAGATAAGGCGGGTTTTGGAACCATCATCTTAGGATAAGGCGGGTTTTGGAAGCATCATCTTAGGATAAGGCGGGTTTTGGAAACTTAATCTTAAGATAAGGCGGGTTTTGGAAACATCATCTTAGGATAAGGCAGGTTTTGGAAACATCATCTTAGGATAAGGCAGGTTTTGGAAACATCATCTTAGGATAAGGCGGATTTTGGAAACATCATCTTAGGGTAAGGCGGGTTTTGTAACCATCATCTTAGGATAAGGCAGGTTTTGGAAACATCATCTTAGGATAAGGCGGGTATAGGCGGGTTTTAGAAACATCATCTTAAGATAAGGCGGGTTTTGGAAACATCATCTTAAGATAAGGCGGGTTTTAGAAACATCATCTTAAGATAAGGCGGATTTTGGAAACATCATCTTAGGATAAGACGGGTTTTGGAAACATAATCTTAAGATAAGGCGGGTTTTATAAACATCATCTTAGGATAAGGCGGGTATCATCTTAGGATAAGACGGGTTTTGGAAACATCATCTTAGGAAAAGGCGTGTTTTGGAAACATCATCTGAGGATAAGGCGGGTTTTGGAAACATCATCTTAGGATAAGACGGGTTTTGGAAACATCATCTTAGGATAAGACGGGTTTTGGAAACATCATCTTAGGATAAGGCGGGTTTTAGAAACATCATCTTAAGATAAGGTGGGTTTTAGAAACATCATCTTAGGATAAGGCGGGTATCATCTTAGGATAATACGGGTTTTGGAAACATCATCTTAGGATAAGGCGGGTTTTGGAAACATCATCTTAGGATAAGGCGGATTTTGGAACCGAGCGCCTCATGTAGATTAAGGCTTTCACGTCCCGGAGTACTGTTAGAATTATTCATGCTTTTGGGATATTGCCGTGTGGAAATAAAGTGTAAAACTCTAAACGTTTCGAGAGGAACTTTGCCTCCTTTTTCAATACAATCAAAACAATGTTTGTCAATGAGCTTACAAAAACTAGAGAAATTCCCCTGTGTTTCGACAAGGCCTGTATGACGTTGGGTACCGTACAGATATATTTCCCTTTTGTTTCTGTTTCCTTGTATCCATCATCCCTCTCCCCCCGCCCCTTCTCCTTATTTGGACATCCTCATTCCTCGTGGAGTCTCAATTTTCCCCCGCCCCCTTTACCTTCTCCCTTCTCCTTCCTTAATACTCTGTCCGGTGTTCTAATTAATACGGCGCGTTTTTTCTACCAATATTCATACAGTAGTTTTTTCTGCTCTCTGGTGACGAACAGGGAAACTTCTCTAATTTTTGTAAGCTCATTGCCACTCATTATTTGGCCTCATTGTTTTGATTCTATTGAAAATGGAGACAAGATTCATCTCGAATTCATCGAATTCCTCTCCAAAAGCATGAATAATTTTCATGAATATTTAACTAATATTTTTTCAAAAATGTGTTATTTCGCAATTTCATAAAATAACATAATTTTGCATTATTTCGTGCCTCCAATTTGAGATATTTTCCAAATTTAGTGGTTTATGTTCTGCTTCCGAAGAAATGTCTCGCGGAAAGTCGGGGTCACTACCTATCAGGAGAAAGGGCGTTTCGTTTCTAGAATGTTCGGTTGACTAAGCCTGCGGAGACTTGGAGCCGAACTTACCCTCTTCTT
>OX336398.1:237592861-237600361 GCA_946902985.2 Meconema thalassinum
GTCCAGAGGTTATTATGCCTACTGGGCCGACGGGTCTCCTCGAAAGCTCCCCGACCCGCTTGGGGAAGGGGGTTTAACGCCAAGAGGTAGGTACCCAATGCAGAACTAACGACCGTGGGAGGCGCGAACGCCAACCCAACGGCCCAAGACGGGAGACGCGACCGCGAAGGACGCGACGCTCCCTCCTTCGGCAAGCGGCCACGGGGGCCGTGCACAGGTTTAAATATTAGGACTCGCCAGAGCCCCGGAGGGCTCGGCAGGAGTCTCCCTCCGGTCGAAACGGGAGCCACGCCGGGAGACCCTGACGGGAACTCCCCACTCGTTAAAAAAGCATAGCTTCTTCAATTTTCAGTAATGATCCTTCCGCAGGTTCACCTACGGAAACCTTGTTACGACTTTTACTTCCTCTAAATAATCAAGTTCGATGCGAGGGGTTCGAGGGGTCAGGCTTGCGGGCAACTTCCGATGGATCTCCTAAGGGGACTCGTGCGGGATCGAATGGGTGGGTAAGCGGCGGGACTAACTGTCTTTTCGAAAGGGTGGGTAAGCGGCGGGAAGACATTTGGCTATCTTATTGCAAGGTGGGTAAACGGCGGGAATAGCCGTCTAGTCGAAAAATAAGTGGGTAAACGGCGGGAGCAACATTAAATTCGAAAATTTGGTCGAAATAGTGGGTAAGCGGCGGGAGTAGCCGTCTAGTCGAAAAATAAGTGGGTAAACGGCGGGAGCAACATTAAATTCGAAAATTTGTTCGAAATAGTGGGTAAGCGGCGGGAGTAGCCGTCTAGTCGAAAAATAAGTGGGTAAACGGCGGGAGCAACATTAAAATCGAAAATTTGGTCGAAATAGTGGGTAAGCGGCGGGAGTAGCCGTCTAGTCGAAAAATAAGTGGGTAAACGGCGGGAGCAACCATTTAATCGAAAATTTGGGCGAGTACTGGGAGCAGCTTTCTCGTCGAAATAGTGGGTAAGCGGCGGGACTAGCTTTCGAAATTCGTCGAAAATGATGGGTTAAACGGCGGGAATAGACATCTCATCGAAAAGATGGTTAACCAGCGGGAACGGCCATTTCGTCTCTCTCCCAGAGGCCTTTTCGAAAGAGTTCGAAACTTTTTCTTTTCGAAAATGTTCGAAACTATTTGCATCTTCAATCTAGGACTTGTTCCTCTTGAAAAACAGCGGAATCGAAAGGGTGGGTAAACGGCGGGAGTAACTTTGGCCATCTTAATGCAAGGAGGGTAAACGGCGGGAGTACATGTCTAGTCGAAAAATAAATTCGTTTATACTGAAAAATAGTGCTATCCGGGCTGGAACATCTGGCTGTGGCCAATTTTAAAAATTTATTTTTTCCATTAATAAAACGTTAAGAACGCACAAAAAAAATCATAACTTTTCAACGAAGCAACGTACAGGGCTGGATTTTAGGGACGAAGTTTTAAATACCGTTTCTCATACGTGTTAATTTTTTCAGAATTTTTCAAAAACGCATTAGGTCACTTCGTAAGTGAGCGACAGGGCAGCAAAAATTTTCTAAGTCCATTCACCGGCTTTCGCCGACCCTCTGTTGCGCCCGCATGTTCCGCCAGCTCACACGGGAGGCCCCGGCCTAAGCTGATGTACGGAGATGGCTGGCGAGTTGACGGTCGATGCCAGGGGTTCGAGGGGTCAGTCTTGCGGGCAACTTCCGATGGATTAACTAAGGGGACTCGTGCGGGATCGAATGGGTGGGTAGGCGGCGGGACCAGCTGCCCTTTCGAAAGGGTGGGTAAGCGGCGGGAAGACATTTGGCCATCTTAATGCAAGGTGGGTAAGCGGCGGGACTAGCCGTCTAGTCGAAAAATAAGTGGGTAAACGGCGGGAGCAGGTTTTCCGTGGTTTCCCACGTCCTCTTCGGGCAAATGCCGGCCGAGAAATGTGTTGAGATTTCGGTTTACATTTAATAATAATAATAAAAATAATAATAATAATAATAATAATAATAATTATAATAATAATAAATATAATATTTTTAATAATAATAATGATAATAATAATAATAATAATAATAATAATAATAATAATAATTATAATTATAATAATAATAATAATAACAATACTAAGGTGACAAGTTTTAAAAAACTATTCGGAAAATCACCAGACAGTAATAGGCATAATAAAATAAAATAAATAAATAAATAAATAAATATATAAATAAATTTCCATGAAAAGAAAAATGATAATAATAATAATAATAATAATAATAGGCTCTGCTAGAGAAGAGTTCATAAATTTCGATGAAATAGAAAATACTAATAATAATGATAATAATAATAATAATAATAATAATAATAATAGTCGCCTCCATGGCGTAGCGGTCAGCGTGGTTAGCTGCCGCGCCGGAGGTCCTGAGTTCGATTCCGGGCTTTGCCATGAAATTTGATAAGTGGTATGAGGACTGGAACAGGGTCTACTCAGCCTCGGGTGGCACAAATGAGTTGAGGGGGTTCGATTCCCCGCTCAGCCATCCTCGAAGTGGTTTTCCGTGGTTTCCCACTTCCTCTTCGGGCAAATGCCGGCCGAGAAATGTGTTGAGATTTTGGTTTACATTTAATAATAATAATAAAAATAATAATAATAATATTTTTAATAATAATGATAATAATAATAATAATATTAAGGTGACAAGTTTTAAAAAACTATTCGGAAAATCACCAGACAAAAATAGGCATAATAAATAAAATAAATAAATAAATATATAAATAAATTTCCATGAAAAGAAAAATAATAATAATAATAATAATAATACTAATAATAATAATACTGAGGTGACAAGTTTAAAAAAACTATTCGGAAAATCACCAGACAGTAATAGGCATAATAAATAAAATAAATAAATAAGTAAATAAATAAATATTTAAATAAATTTCCATGAAAAGAAAAATAATAATAATAATAATGATAATAATAATAATAGGCACTGATAGAGACGAGTTCATAAATTTCGATGAAATAGAAAATATTAATAATAATGATAATTATAATAATAATAATAGTCGCCTCCATGGCGTAGCGGTCAGCATGGTTAGCTGCCGCGCCGGAGGTCCTGAGTTCGATTCCGGGCTTTGCCATGAAATTTGATAAGTGGTATGAGGACTGGAACGGGGTCTACTCAGCCTCGGGTGGCACAAATGAGTTGAGGGGGTTCGATTCCCAGCTCAGCCATCCTCGAAGTGGTTTTCCGTGGTTTCCAACTTCCTCTTCGGGCAAATGCCGGCCGAGAAATGTGTTGAGATTTCGGTTTACATTTAATAATAATAAAAATAATAATAATAATAATAATATTTTTAATAATAATGATAATATTAATAATAATAATACTAAGGTGACAAAATTCAAAAAACTATTCGGAAAATCACCAGACAGTAATAGGCATAATAAATAAAATAAATAAATAAATAAATATATAAATAAATTTCCATGAAAAGAAAAATAATAATAATAATAATAATAATGATAATAATAATAATAATAGGCACTGATAGAGACGAGTTCATAAATTTCGATGAAATAGAAAATACTAATAATAATGATAATTATAATAATAATAATAGTCGCCTCCATGGCGTAGCGGTCAGCATGGTTAGCTGCCGCGCCGGAGGTCCTGAGTTCGATTCCGGGCTTTGCCATGAAATTTGATAAGTGGTATGAGGACTGGAACGGGGTCTACTCAGCCTCGGGTGGCACAAATGAGTTGAGGGGGTTCGATTCCCAGCTCAGCCATCCTCGAAGTGGTTTTCCGTGGTTTCCCACTTCCTCTTCGGGCAAATGCCGGCCGAGAAATGTGTTGAGATTTCGGTTTACATTTAATAATAATAATAATAAATATAATATTTTTAATAATAATAATGATAATAATAATAATAATAATAATACTAAGGTGACAAGTTTTAAAAAACTCTTCGGAAAATCACCAGACAGTAATAGGCATAATAAATAAAATAAATAAATAAATAAATAAATAAATAAATATATAAATAAATTTCCATGAAAAGGAAAATAATAATAATAATAATGATAATAATAATAATGATAATAATAATAATAGGCTCTGATAGAGACGAGTTCATACATTTCGATGAAATAGAAAATACTAATAATAATGATAATAATAATAATAATAATAATAATAATAATAATAATAATAGTCGCCTCCATGGCGTAGCGGTCAGCATGGTTAGCTGCCGCGCCGGAGGTCCTGAGTTCGATTCCGGGCTTTGCCATGAAATTTGATAAGTGGTATGAGGACTGGAACAGGGTCTACTCAGCCTCGGGTGGCACAAATGAGTTGAGGGTGTTCGATTCCCAGCTCGGCCATCCTCGAAGTGGTTTTCCGTGGTTTCCCACTTCCTCTTCGGGCAAATGCCGGCCGAGAAATGTGTTGAGATTTCGGTTTACATTTAATAATAATAATAATAATAATAATAATAATATTTTTAATAATAATGATAATATTAATAATAATAATAATAATACTAAGGTGACAAGTTTCAAAAAACTATTCGGAAAATCACCAGACAGTAATAGGCATAATAAAATAAATAAATAAATAAATAAATAAATATATAAATAAATTTCCACGAAAAGAAAAATAATAATAATAATAATGATAATAATAATAATAGGCTCTGATAGAGACGAGTTCATAAATTTCGATGAAATAGAAAATACTAATAATAATGATAATAATAATAATAATAGTCGCCTCCATGGCGTAGCGGTCAGCATGGTTAGCTGCCGCGCCGGAGGTCCTGAGTTCGATTCCGGGCTTTGCCATGAAATTTGATAAGTGGTATGAGGACTGGAACAGGGTCTACTCAGCCTCGGGTGGCACAAATGAGTTGAGGGGGTTCGAATCCCAGCTCAGCCATCCTCTAAGTGGTTTTCCGTGGTTTCCCACTTCCTCTTCGGGCAAATGCCGGCCGAGAAATGTGTTGAGATTTCGGTTTACATTTAATAATAATAATAAAAATAATAATAATAATAATAAATATTACTGAAGCCTCCGTGGCTTAGGCAGTAGCAGGCCGGCCTCTCACCGCTGGGTCCGTGGCTCAAATCCCGGCCACTCCATGTGAGATCTGTGCTGGACAAAACGGAGGCAGACAGGTTTTTACTCCGGGTACCCTGTCAAAATTTCATTCCAGCAACACTCTCCACTATCATTTCATTTCATCTGTCATTCATTTAATCATTGCCCCAGAGGAGTGCGTCAGGCCTCGGCAGCCGGCACAGTTCATATCCTCGCCGCTAGAAGGGGGCTTCATTCATTCCATTCCTGACCCGGTCGGAGACTGGAAGCCGGCTGTGGCTTTTCATTTCAATAATAAATATTACTAATAATAATACTAAGGGGACAAGTTTTAAAATGCTGTTCGCAAAATGACCAGACCAAAGAACCCAGGCTTTCGGGACTCCCAAACAAAAGGAGAGACCCCATCTTGCATCGCTCACTTGCCAACGGCCATACCATGTTGAGTACACCGGTTCTCGTTCGATCACCGCAGTTAAGCAACATAGGGCGCGATCAGTACTTGGAGGGGAGACCGCCTGGGAACACCACGTGCTTTTGGCGACTGTCCGTTTTATTTATAATAATCATCATCATCGCGATCCCAGAGGATCAGCTAAAAATCATCCCGAGTGCTCGACAGATTTCTCCGCTACTCCGGCCAACTCTGAAGCGTAGGGACAGTGGGAATCTCGAACACCCATCCAACGACGATGCGGATCGACGCTCCAGCCTGTCCGGCACACGGCCGCACGGTAATTAGCTCCCGCCGTCCGCCCGCGCTTTGACTTATTCAGCGACGCCCACCGGAATCCCGAGTGCTCGACAGATTTCTCAGCTACTCCGGCAAACTCTGAAGCGTAGGGACACTTGTTTGGAGCATTGCCCCCGCAGTCCCGCCAGACCTCCCCTGGAGTACTTAGGTCCGTGGCCCATACCTCCAGACCGCTCATTTGTTTCCGCGCTTTTCTCTGCACTCTATCGTGCCTGTTCGTGTTAGACCCAGAGGGGCGGGGGATGAGACCCGCATCCTCTTCGGAGATTCATGCCCAGAGGTACACCTCTTGCTTCTCCCAATCCCATTACAGGATTGTCCATGTTTTGAGTGGACGATTGTGGCCAGTCCTTGCAAACTCTTATGAACTCTAGGGTAAAACCCTCATTATAAACTGGGTATTGCTACCCGTTTGTGTTATCCATTCCACGTGTTGTGGTCTTTTGTAGGTATCACTTGTTCCTCTTGCCTGTTGGCTGCGGTCTTTGGTCACATGGACCCTTGTTAGTGTTGCCGGTCACGTAGACCCTTGTTAGAGTTGCAATTATGCCCAGTCCTCGCCGCTCCCACGAAAGTGCTAGGTATTACAACCCGCACATACACCCCAAGTGTCCCCCAGGGTCCCTACCGGTAAGGAGCGTTTGCCCACCCCATACGCCGGTCAGTCCCCTGAGTCGCTCCACGAGTGAAGTGACCATCCCCCCGTGTCTCACCCACGAGGTTCAGGATTTGTTGCTTTGAGTAGTGGGAGGTGCTAGTTTAGAGACATGTAGCATCGTTTTGGGTGCAGGAGGCCATCCCTAGCCATAGAGTATTACACGCTCTGTTATCCAGCCCCGGCTGGGCGTTGAGATGGGGGAGTTCATAGGAACAAGTCGGGTTAACGGGGCTCAATCCTAGCCGACCTGAACCCATCCCTCTATCCCAAATGTACGCCCGGAGCCCCCTCCCGTCATGTGGATATTCTGCTTTTTATTGTAAGAAAGTGCCAGTGTACTGGTTAAGAGGTCTTCCGCGTATGGGTGAGGAGGGCTCAATTCCTAGCCAATGCGTACTAAGCTCTGTCTCTGTCTATGGGGGAGTTCAGAGGAACCAGTTGGGTTAGTAGGTTGTCAGACCCTAGCCAACTTGTCCCCATCCCTCTGTCCCAAATGTACACCCCAATCTGTCCAAATGTGCGCATAGCACCCTCATGTCGACCGTCATATAGGAATCCCTACGAGGAGTGTGCTGGAGCACCCTCATGGTTTCAACCTACGTCTACTCACTCAGACAGTGGAATTCAAGATTACTCTTGTTCCACCTGGATGCTGGAGAGCCAGCACCCGTTATGATGCCAGGAGAAGGTCAGGCTGTTCTCAGCTGTTGCTTCATCGATGCCCAACACAAGCACCTGACACCACCTCGGCCGAGGGGCCCTGTAAGCGTAGGGACAGTGGGAATCTCGAACACCCACCCAACGACGATGCGGATCGAAGCTCCAGCCTGTCCGGCACACGGCCGCACGGTAATTAGCTCCCGCCGTCCGCCCGCGCTTTGACTTATTCAACGACGCCCACCGCGATCCCGAGTGCTCGACAGATTTCTCCGCTACTCCGGCAAACTCTGAAGCGTAGGGACAGTGGGAATCTCGAACACCCACCCGACGACGATGCGGATCGACGCTCCAGCCTGTCCGG
>OX336398.1:237605361-237607861 GCA_946902985.2 Meconema thalassinum
AACTTCACTTTCCTTGATTAGTTGTATATCCCTCGGTTTAATTTCCGAGGCTGGGGTGAGGTCTAATGTGCATGATCCCGGAGATTCCCATAGATTCCTATATAGTTGTATAGTTTCCTCTTCAGGTGGATGATCTACTGCTTGATTTGAGACTATCAGCCCTGGTAGATTATTATCTAGGACAAGTTGTGCTAGACGCGAAGGGTTCCTCTTATACAACTCTTGGGTTTTTGCGTATCTTTGGATTTTATTCCTAGTCCTATGAGATCTCTTGGACTGCTTTCTCTTAGTTCTGTTTGTTGTTATTTTCTCTTCTTTGGGCGTAACCTGGATGATCTTTGACGTTAGTTCTCCTATTAGATCTTCTATTTCATCTGAAATATTCCCTGGGTTCTCTGCGATTTCCATTAGTTGTTTACCAATATCACATATCTGTGTTATACCCTTGATTCGAGATAAAATCTCTCTCCATGGTTCTGCAGATTCTGGTTGAGGAGAGTCTAATGCCAATTCCTCCTTCTGGTATCCTGCTACTCTGTCAAGATGGATGATCGCGGGTTGGGAGAGCCTCTCTCTTTCTTCTATCGAGCTGCCTCCTCCAATATCTACGTAGAAAGTGTCGTTTGCCTGTTGAGTTTCCTGGATTTCCATGTGTTGTACATCTTCTTCTTCTTCTTCTTGGGAAGTGATGATGGTAATATCTGTTTCTTCTTTCTCATCTGCTTGTAGCTCTTCTTCTGTTAGAGGTTTTATGTTAAGGTTACTCCAGGTACTCAATCCCCCAGAGGTCTCCTTAACTCCTCTAATGATGAGTGTAGTTCCAATTTCTTCTGCTTCTCCTTTTCCCTGGGTTTGATGTACAATTTCTTCTTCTTTGTAGATCTTGGTGACAGTATCCATTTCTTCTTTCTCATCTGCTTGATGTTCTTCTGTTGAAGGGTTTGCGGTAAGGTTACTCCAGGTACTCAATTCCCCAGAGGTCTCCTTATCTTCTGCGATGAGTGTAGTTCCCAGGTCCTCAACTGGCAGATGCTCTCTGATGTCTTGTCCTGACGTAGATGGTTTTGCGATGGTGGCATCTTCTTCAGATCTGCTGGTAGATTGACTTTCATCTTTGTCCTGTCCTGATGTAGATGCTCGGATCCTGGTGGCATCTTCTTCAATACTTCCACATCTTTTTAAGGTAAGGGTCCTGTCTCTGACCTGTCGATCTGTTTTGGTGGGAAGGCTCTCAGCGATGTACTTTGAGTAGCCTTGTAATTTCCCTGTTTTCGTAAATTCCTGATATTTTTGGATTAAGATCTCATCTTCTTTTTCGGTCCAGAGTGTAGATCTTCGGGGTGATTTTTCTTTCTCTTTTCCTTTACCTTTTGCCAACCTCTCTTCGTTTCTTTCTCTTGGATGTTCGTGGTTTGTATGAAGTGTTAAACCTCTTTCTGTTTGGAATCCTTTACCACATATCTTACATGTGACCGGTTGGATTTCAGTCTCTCCTTTGCATTTAGATTGATGAACAATTGCACCATGTAATTTCTTATATGTGTTGGAGCATTCCTTACATTTGTAGATCAGTTTCGTCTCAGGATGGTTATCTTCGGAGTGAGCTACTAGATCTTTAGCTCTTGTGAACCAGTTGTTGCAAGCAAAGCAGGTTCTCGGTTCCCATGGTATTAGTATTGTTTCCTCGGCTACCATTTTCTTGCCTTCTTCCCCTATTGGGGTGTTGTCATTGTTGTCGTTGCCATGTCTCCCCAATGGTCGATCTGATCCGGGACATGGTATCGGATCAGAAAGCCGAGGCTTCTCTGTACTCTTAGCAAAGGGATATATGTCCCCCGAAGAATCCTTCAAAATCGGACGGGGTAAGTCCTTGCGGTGGGGCTGCCACCTGCGACCCAAGGACAGGCCTTCACCTCCACTGTTAGCTCGGTCCCAGCGATCGTAGATTTGGACCTTTTCCCGGCGGCACGTACCCTTGCTGAAGGGGTGGACGTAGTGGTAGGCTAGCCAATGGATTCCAGCGACGGGAGAGGAAGGATCCTCTTAACCCCAACCTGACACCAAAGGCCTTTGACAGGGATCATGAATTAAAAATAGCGCGGTGGAAGGTTAAGGTTACTCCAGGTACTCAATCCCCCAGAGGTCCCCTTTACTATTATTCATGATTTTGATTCCCTGTGAGTAACTATGATCCATCTCAGTTACTAGCACTTGGGCCGACCCGTCACAGATGGAACTCTCTTATTGTACATCTCTCTCTCGTTAATTAGTTCATGCTTCTGGGCTTGTAGTTTTGATGTTTGTAGTTAGATGTACAGTCGGTTAAGAGAGTCATAGATACTCCCGCCGTTTACCCGCACTTGCTTGAATTTCTTCACGTTGACATTCAGAGCACTGGGCAGAAATCACATTGCGTCAACACCCGCTTGGGCCATCGCAATGCTTTGTTTTAATTAGACAGTCGGATTCCCCTGGTCCGTGCCAGTTCTGAGCCGACCGT
>OX336398.1:237610361-237612861 GCA_946902985.2 Meconema thalassinum
GCTCTTCCCTGTTCGCTCGCCGCTACTAAGGGAATCCTTGTTAGTTTCTTTTCCTCCGCTTAATAATATGCTTAAATTCAGCGGGTAGTCTCGCCTGCTCTGAGGTCGTGAACAGAAATAGAAAGATTTTTAGGTGTCTCCAAGGGGGATCGTCATTGTCGCCGAGAGAAGGAGACGCATGGTAACAACCGGCGCGAGCATTTTACCGCTGCGCGGACTACCGAAGGTCCCAACTCTACGGTGACTGATCCGAGGGCCAAACACACGCGAGGTGTGAAGGCTCATTTCAGGAGACGCAGCGGCGGCATCGAAGCCGCACGAACCGCGACGCTCCCACAAGCGAACTTGCGTTCAGTTTTAGCTACCGACCCTCAGCCAGGCGTGGTCCGGGAATGGAATCCATGGACCGCAATGTGCGTTCGAAATGTCGATGTTCATGTGTCCTGCAGTTCACATGTCGACGCGCAATTTGCTGCGTTCTTCATCGACCCACGAGCCGAGTGATCCACCGTTCAGGGTTGTACTTTTATTCATTTATCAAAATTCTTTTTCCAGAGTGCGACCTGCCTCGCGACAGGGCCTCGGAAAAGAATTAAGAGCATCAATGGGTTCTCGTCACAAAAGCGAAAAGCGGTTCATGCATGGGCGGCAATCATTCAAAACCTGCCCGCCGGTTGTCCAGAGGTTATTATGCCTACTGGGCCGACGGGTCTCCTCGAAAGCTCCCCGACCCGCTTGGGGAAGGGGGTTTAACGCCAAGAGGTAGGTACCCAATGCAGAACTAACGACCGTGGGAGGCGCGAACGCCAACCCAACGGCCCAAGACGGGAGACGCGACCGCGAAGGACGCGACGCTCCCTCCTTCGGCAAGCGGCCACGGGGGCCGTGCACAGGTTTAAATATTAGGACTCGCCAGAGCCCCGGAGGGCTCGGCAGGAGTCTCCCTCCCGTCGAAACGGGAGCCACGCCGGGAGACCCTGACGGGAACTCCCCACTCGTTAAAAAAGCATAGCTTCTTCAATTTTCAGTAATGATCCTTCCGCAGGTTCACCTACGGAAACCTTGTTACGACTTTTACTTCCTCTAAATAATCAAGTTCGATGCGAGGGGTTCGAGGGGTCAGGCTTGCGGGCAACTTCCGATGGATTTCCTAAGGGGACTCGTGCGGGATCGAATGGGTGGGTAAGCGGCGGGACTAACTGTCTTTTCGAAAGGGTGGGTAAGCGGCAGGAAGACATTTGGCTATCTTATTGCAAGGTGGGTAAACGGCGGGAATAGCCGTCTAGTCGAAAAATAAGTGGGTAAACGGCGGGAGCAACATTAAATTCGAAAATTTGGTCGAAATAGTGGGTAAGCGGCGGGAGTAGCCGTCTAGTCGAAAAATAAGTGGGTAAACGGCGGGAGCAACATTAAATTCGAAAATTTGTTCGAAATAGTGGGTAAGCGGCGGGAGTAGCCGTCTAGTCGAAAAATAAGTGGGTAAACGGCGGGAGCAACATTAAAATAGAAAATTTGGTCGAAATAGTGGGTAAGCGGCGGGAGTAGCCGTCTAGTCGAAAAATAAGTGGGTAAACGGCGGGAGCAACCATTTAATCGAAAATTTGGGCGAGTACTGGGAGCAGCTTTCTCGTCGAAATAGTGGGTAAGCGGCGGGACTAGCTTTCGAAATTCGTCGAAAATGATGGGTTAAACGGCGGGAATAGACATCTCATCGAAAAGATGGTTAACCAGCGGGAACGGCCATTTCGTCTCTCTCCCAGAGGCCTTTTCGAAAGAGTTCGAAACTTTTTCTTTTCGAAAATGTTCGAAACTATTTGCATCTTCAATCTAGGACTTGTTCCTCTTGAAAAACAGCGGAATCGAAAGGGTGGGTAAACGGCGGGAGTAACTTTGGCCATCTTAATGCAAGGAGGGTAAACGGCGGGAGTACATGTCTAGTCGAAAAATAAATTCGTTTATACTGAAAAATAGTGCTATCCGGGCTGGAACATCTGGCTGTGGCCAATTTTAAAAATTTATTTTTTCCATTAATAAAACGTTAAGAACGCACAAAAAAAAATCATAACTTTTCAACGAAGCAACGTACAGGGCTGGATTTTAGGGACGAAGTTTTAAATACCGTTTCTCATACGTGTTAATTTTTTCAGAATTTTTCAAAAACGCATTAGGTCACTTCGTAAGTGAGCGACAGGGCAGCAAAAATTTTCAAAGTCCATTCACCGGCTTTCGCCGACCCTCTGTTGCGCCCGCATGTTCCGCCAGCTCACACGGGAGGCCCCGGCCTAAGCTGATGTACGGAGATGGCTGGCGAGTTGACGGTCGATGCCAGGGGTTCGAGGGGTCAGTCTTGCGGGCAACTTCCGATGGATTAACTAAGGGGACTCGTGCGGGATCGAATGGGTGGGTAGGCGGCGGGACCAGCTGTCCTTTCGAAAGGGTGGGTAAGCGGCGGGAAGACATTTGGCCATCTTAATGCAAGGTGGGTAAGCGGCGGGACTAG
>OX336398.1:237615361-237620361 GCA_946902985.2 Meconema thalassinum
TAAATAAATAAATATATAAATAAATTTCCATGAAAAGAAAAAAAAATAATAATAATACTACTAATAATAATAATACTGAGGTGACAAGTTTTAAAAAACTATTCGGAAAATCACCAGACAGTAATAGGTATAATAAATAAAATAAATAAATAAATAAATAAAAAAAAAAATATTTAAATAAATTTCCATGAAAAGAAAAATAATAATAATAATAATGATAATAATAATAATAGGCACTGATAGAGACGAGTTCATAAATTTCGATGAAATAGAAAATACTAATAATAATGATAATTAAATAATAATAATAGTCGCCTCCATGGCGTAGCGGTCAGCATGGTTAGCTGCCGCGCCGGAGGTCCTGAGTTCGATTCCGGGCTTTGCCATGAAATTTGATAAGTGGTATGAGGACTGGAACGGGGTCTACTCAGCCTCGGGTGGCACAAATGAGTTGAGGGGGTTCGATTCCCAGCTCAGCCATCCTCGAAGTGGTTTTCCGTGGTTTCCCACTTCCTCTTCGGGCAAATGCCGGCCGAGAAATGTGTTGAGATTTCGGTTTACATTTAATAATAATAATAAAAATAATAATAATAATAATAATAATATTTTTAATAATAATGGTAATATTAATAATAATAATAATAATACTAAGGTGACAAAATTCAAAAAACTATTCGGAAAATCACCAGACAGTAATAGGCATAATAAATAAAATAAATAAATAAATAAATATATAAATAAATTTCCATGAAAAGAAAAATAATAATAATAATAATAATAATAATAATGATAATAATAATAATAATAGGCACTGATAGAGACGAGTTCATAAATTTCGATGAAATAGAAAATACTAATAATAATGATAATTATAATAATAATAATAGTCGCCTCCATGGCGTAGCGGTCAGCATGGTTAGCTGCCGCGCCGGAGGTCCTGAGTTCGATTCCGGGCTTTGCCATGAAATTTGATAAGTGGTATGAGGACTGGAACGGGGTCTACTCAGCCTCGGGTGGCACAAATGAGTTGAGGGGGTTCGATTCCCAGCTCAGCCATCCTCGAAGTGGTTTTCCGTGGTTTCCCACTTCCTCTTCGGGCAAATGCCGGCCGAGAAATGTGTTGAGATTTCGGTTTACATTTAATAATAATAATAATAAATATAATATTTTTAATAATAATAATGATAATAATAATAATAATAATAATACTAAGGTGACAAGTTTTAAAAAACTCTTCGGAAAATCACCAGACAGTAATAGGCATAATAAATAAATAAATAAATAAATAAATAAATAAATAAATAAATATATAAATAAATTTCCATGAAAAGGAAAATAATAATAATAATAATGATAATAATAATAATGATAATAATAATAATAGGCTCTGATAGAGACGAGTTCATACATTTCGATGAAATAGAAAATACTAATAATAATGATAATAATAATAATAATAATAATAATAATAATAATAGTCGCCTCCATGGCGTAGCGGTCAGCATGGTTAGCTGCCGCGCCGGAGGTCCTGAGTTCGATTCCGGGCTTTGCCATGAAATTTGATAAGTGGTATGAGGACTGGAACAGGGTCTACTCAGCCTCGGGTGGCTCAAATGAGTTGAGGGTGTTCGATTCCCAGCTCGGCCATCCTCGAAGTGGTTTTCCGTGGTTTCCCACTTCCTCTTCGGGCAAATGCCGGCCGAGAAATGTGTTGAGATTTCGGTTTACATTTAATAATAATAATAATAATAATAATAATAATAATAATAATATTTTTAATAATAATGATAATATTAATAATAATAATAATAATACTAAGGTGACAAGTTTCAAAAAACTATTCGGAAAATCACCAGACAGTAATAGGCGTAATAAAATAAATAAATAAATAAATAAATAAATATATAAATAAATTTCCACGAAAAGAAAAATAATAATAATAATAATGATAATAATAATAATAGGCTCTGATAGAGACGAGTTCATAAATTTCGATGAAATAGAAAATACTAATAATAATGATAATAATAATAATAATAGTCGCCTCCATGTCGTAGCGGTCAGCATGGTTAGCTGCCGCGCCGGAGGTCCTGAGTTCGATTCCGGGCTTTGCCATGAAATTTGATAAGTGGTATGAGGACTGGAACAGGGTCTACTCAGCCTCGGGTGGCACAAATGAGTTGAGGGGGTTCGAATCCCAGCTCAGCCATCCTCTAAGTGGTTTTCCGTGGTTTCCCACTTCCTCTTCGGGCAAATGCCGGCCGAGAAATGTGTTGAGATTTCGGTTTACATTTAATAATAATAATAAAAATAATAATAATAATAATAATAAATATTACTGAAGCCTCCGTGGCTTAGGCAGTAGCAGGCCGGCCTCTCACCGCTGGGTCCGTGGCTCAAATCCCGGCCACTCCATGTGAGATCTGTGCTGGACAAAACGGAGGCAGACAGGTTTTTACTCCGGGTACCCTGTCAAAATTTCATTCCAGCAACACTCTCCACTATCATTTCATTTCATCTGTCATTCATTTAATCATTGCCCCAGAGGAGTGCGTCAGGCCTCGGCAGCCGGCACAGTTCATATCCTCGCCGCTAGAAGGGGACTTCATTCATTCCATTCCTGACCCGGTCGGAGACTGGAAGCCGGCTGTGGCTTTTCATTTCAATAATAAATATTACTAATAATATTACTAAGGGGTTAAGTTTTAAAATGCTGTTCGCAAAATGACCAGACCAAAGAACCCAGGCTTTCGGGACTCCCAAACAAAAGGAGAGACCCCATCTTGCATCGCTCACTTGCCAACGGCCATACCATGTTGAGTACACCGGTTCTCGTTCGATCACCGCAGTTAAGCAACATAGGGCGTGGTCAGTACTTGGAGGGGAGACCGCCTGGGAACACCACGTGCTGTTGGCGACTGTCCGTTTTATTTATAATCATCATCATCATCGCGATCCCAGAGGATCAGCTAAAAATCATCCCGAGTGCTCGACAGATTTCTCCGCTACTCCGGCCAACTCTGAAGCGTAGGGACAGTGGGAATCTCGAACACCCATCCAACGACGATGCGGATCGACGCTCCAGCCTGTCCGGCACACGGCCGCACGGTAATTAGCTCCCGCCGTCCGCCCGCGCTTTGACTTATTCAGCGACGCCCACCGGAATCCCGAGTGCTCGACAGATTTCTCAGCTACTCCGGCAAACTCTGAAGCGTAGGGACACTTGTTTGGAGCATTGCCCCCGCAGTCCCGCCAGACCTCCCCTGGAGTACTTAGGCCCGTGGCCCATACCTCCAGACCGCTCATTTGTTTCCGCGCTTTTCTCTGCACTCTATCGTGCCTGTTCGTGTTAGACCCAGAGGGGCGGGGGATGAGACCCGCATCCTCTTCGGAGATTCATGCCCAGAGGTACACCTCTTGCTTCTCCCAATCCCATTACAGGATTGTCCATGTTTTGAGTGGACGATTGTGGCCAGTCCTTGCAAACTCTTATGAACTCTAGGGTAAAACCCTCATTATAAACTGGGTATTGCTACCCGTTTGTGTTATCCATTCCACGTGTTGTGGTCTTTTGTAGGTATCACTTGTTCCTCTTGCCTGTTGGCTGCGGTCTTTGGTCACATGGACCCTTGTTAGTGTTGCCGGTCACGTAGACCCTTGTTAGAGTTGCAATTATGCCCAGTCCTCGCCGCTCCCACGAAAGTGCTAGGTATTACAACCCGCACATACGCCCCAAGTGTCCCCCAGGGTCCCTACCGGTAAGGAGCGTTTGCCCACCCCATACGCCGGTCAGTCCCCTGAGTCGCTCCACGAGTGAAGTGACCATCCCCCCGTGTCTCACCCACGAGGTTCAGGATTTGTTGCTTTGAGTAGTGGGAGGTGCTAGTTTAGAGACATGTAGAATCGTTTTGGGTGCAGGAGGCCATCCCTAGCCATAGAGTATTACACGCTCTGTTATCCAGCCCCGGCTGGGCGTTGAGATGGGGGAGTTCATAGGAACAAGTCGGGTTAACGGGGCTCAATCCTAGCCGACCTGAACCCATCCCTCTATCCCAAATGTACGCCCGGAGCCCCCTCCCGTCATGTGGATATTCTGCTTTTTATTGTAAGAAAGTGCCAGTGTACTGGTTAAGAGGTCTTCCGCGTATGGGTGAGGAGGGCTCAATTCCTAGCCAATGCGTACTAAGCTCTGTCTCTGTCTATGGGGGAGTTCAGAGGAACCAGTTGGGTTAGTAGGTTGTCAGACCCTAGCCAACTTGTCCCCATCCCTCTGTCCCAAATGTACACCCCAATCTGTCCAAATGTGCGCATAGCACCCTCATGTCGACCGTCATATAGGAATCCCTACGAGGAGTGTGCTGGAGCACCCTCATGGTTTCAACCTACGTCTACTCACTCAGACAGTGGAATTCAAGATTACTCTTGTTCCACCTGGATGCTGGAGAGCCAGCACCCGTTATGATGCCAGGAGAAGGTCAGGCTGTTCTCAGCTGTTGCTTCATCGATGCCCAACACAAGCACCTGACACCACCTCGGCCGAGGGGCCCTGTAAGCGTAGGGACAGTGGGAATCTCGAACACCCACCCAACGACGATGCGGATCGAAGCTCCAGCCTGTCCGGCACACGGCCGCACGGTAATTAGCTCCCGCCGTCCGCCCGCGCTTTGACTTATTCAACGACGCCCACCGCGATCCCGAGTGCTCGACAGATTTCTCCGCTACTCCGGCAAACTCTGAAGCGTAGGGACAGTGGGAATCTCGAACACCCACCCGACGACGATGCGGATCGACGCTCCAGCCTGTCCGGCACACGGCCGCACGGTAATTAGCTCCCGCCGTCCGCCCGCGCTTTGACTTATTCAACGACGCCCACCGCGATCCCGAGTGCTCGACAGATTTCTCCGCTACTCCGGCAAACTCTGAAGCATAGGGACAGTGGGAATCTCGAACACCCACCCGACGACGATGCGGATCGACGCTCCAGCCTGTCCGGCACACGG
>OX336398.1:237625361-237630361 GCA_946902985.2 Meconema thalassinum
GACGCGAAGGGTTCCTCTTATACAACTCTTGGGTTTTTGCGTATCTTTGGATTTTATTCCTAGTCCTATGAGATCTCTTGGACTGCTTTCTCTTAGTTCTGTTTGTTGTTATTTTCTCTTCTTTGGGCGTAACCTGGATGATCTTTGACGTTAGTTCTCCTATTAGATCTTCTATTTCATCTGAAATATTCCCTGGGTTCTCTGCGATTTCCATTAGTTGTTTACCAATATCACATATCTGTGTTATACCCTTGATTCGAGATAAAATCTCTCTCCATGGTTCTGCAGATTCTGGTTGAGGAGAGTCTAATGCCAATTCCTCCTTCTGGTATCCTGCTACTCTGTCAAGATGGATGATCGCGGGTTGGGAGAGCCTCTCTCTTTCTTCTATCGAGCTGCCTCCTCCAATATCTACGTAGAAAGTGTCGATTGCCTGTTGAGTTTCCTGGATTTCCATGTGTTGTACATCTTCTTCTACTTCTTGGGAAGTGATGATGGTAATATCTGTTTCTTCTTTCTCATCTGCTTGTAGCTCTTCTTCTGTTAGAGGTTTTATGTTAAGGTTACTCCAGGTACTCAATCCCCCAGAGGTCTCCTTAACTCCTCTAATGATGAGTGTAGTTCCAATTTCTTCTGCTTCTCCTTTTCCCTTGGTTTGATGTACAATTTCTTCTTCTTTGTAGATCTTGGTGACAGTATCCATTTCTTCTTTCTCATCTGCTTGATGTTCTTCTGTTGAAGGGTTTGCGGTAAGGTTACTCCAGGTACTCAATTCCCCAGAGGTCTCCTTATCTTCTGCGATGAGTGTAGTTCCCAGGTCCTCAACTGGCAGATGCTCTCTGATGTCTTGTCCTGACGTAGATGGTTTTGCGATGGTGGCATCTTCTTCAGATCTGCTGGTAGATTGACTTTCATCTTTGTCCTGTCCTGATGTAGATGCTCGGATCCTGGTGGCATCTTCTTCAATACTTCCACATCTTTTTAAGGTAAGGGTCCTGTCTCTGACCTGTCGATCTGTTTTGGTGGGAAGGCTCTCAGCGATGTACTTTGAGTAGCCTTGTAATTTCCCTGTTTTCGTAAATTCCTGATATTTTTGGATTAAGATCTCATCTTCTTTTTCGGTCTAGAGTGTAGATCTTCGGGGTGATTTTTCTTTCTCTTTTCCTTTACCTTTTGCCAACCTCTCTTCGTTTCTTTCTCTTGGATGTTCGTGGTTTGTATGAAGTGTTAAACCTCTTTCTGTTTGGAATCCTTTACCACATATCTTACATGTGACCGGTTGGATTTCAGTCTCTCCTTTGCATTTAGATTGATGAACAATTGCACCATGTAATTTCTTATATGTGTTGGAGCATTCCTTACATTTGTAGATCAGTTTCGTCTCAGGATGGTTATCTTCGGAGTGAGCTACTAGATCTTTAGCTCTTGTGAACCAGTTGTTGCAAGCAAAGCAGGTTCTCGGTTCCCATGGTATTAGTATTGTTTCCTCGGCTACCATTTTCTTGCCTTCTTCCCCTATTGGGGTGTTGTCATTGTTGTCGTTGCCATGTCTCCCCAATGGTCGATCTGATCCGGGACATGGTATCGGATCAGAAAGCCGAGGCTTCTCTGTACTCTTAGCAAAGGGATATATGTCCCCCGAAGAATCCTTCAAAATCGGACGGGGTAAGTCCTTGCGGTGGGGCTGCCACCTGCGACCCAAGGACAGGCCTTCACCTCCACTGTTAGCTCGGTCCCAGCGATCGTAGATTTGGACCTTTTCCCGGCGGCACGTACCCTTGCTGAAGGGGTGGACGTAGTGGTAGGCTAGCCAATGGATTCCAGCGACGGGAGAGGAAGGATCCTCTTAACCCCAACCTGACACCAAAGGCCTTTGACAGGGATCATGAATTAAAAATAGCGCGGTGGAAGGTTAAGGTTACTCCAGGTACTCAATCCCCCAGAGGTCCCCTTTACTATTATTCATGATTTTGATTCCCTGTGAGTAACTATGATCCATCTCAGTTACTAGCACTTGGGCCGACCCGTCACAGATGGAACTCTCTTATTGTACATCTCTCTCTCGTTAATTAGTTCATGCTTCTGGGCTTGTAGTTTTGATGTTTGTAGTTAGATGTACAGTCGGATTAAGAGAGTCATAGTTACTCCCGCCGTTTACCCGCACTTGCTTGAATTTCTTCACGTTGACATTCAGAGCACTGGGCAGAAATCACATTGCGTCAACACCCGCTTGGGCCATCGCAATGCTTTGTTTTAATTAGACAGTCGGATTCCCCTGGTCCGTGCCAGTTCTGAGCCGACCGTTGAATGGCGGCCGAAGAGAATCCGCGCGCCCGCGGCTGCAACCCCCGTGAGGAGGAAGCGACGCCGCAAGGCAGGCCGCGGCCTCGCAGCAAGGAAGATCCGTGGGAGGCCAAGGCACGGGACCGAGCTCGGATCCAGCGTAGAGGTGGACGACCGAAGCCGCCACCGCGCTCTCGCCTCGCCCAGGCCCGGCACGTTAGCGCAGACCCACTTCCCTACCAAGCCCGACACGCCCCGATCCTCAGAGCCAATCTTTATCCCGAAGTTACGGATCCAATTTGCCGACTTCCCTTACCTACATTAGTCTATCGACTAGAGGCTCTTCACCTTGGAGACCTGCTGCGGATATGGGTACGAGCCGGCGCGACACCTCCACGTGGCCCTCTCCCGGATTTTCAAGGTCCGAGGGGAAGATCGGGACACCGCCGCAACTGCGGTGCTCTTCGCGTTCCAAACCCTATCTCCCTGCTAGAGGATTCCAGGGAACTCGAACGCTCATGCAGAAAAGAAAACGCTTCCCCGATCTCCCGACGGCGTCTCCGGGTCCTTTTGGGTTACCCCGACGAGCTACTCTTGCGAGGGGCCCGACTTGTTACGGTTCCGCTGCCGGGTTCCGGAATAGGAACCGGATTCCCTTTCGCCCCATGGGGTCCTAACTTGGCGTCTCGGACCCCATCGACATCGGATTTCTCCTAGGGCTTAGGATCGACTGACTCGTGTGCAACGGCTGTTCACACGAAACCCTTCTCCACGTCAGTCATCCAGGGCCTCGCTGGAGTATTTGCTACTACCACCAAGATCTGCACCGACGGCGGCTCCAGGCAGGCTCACGCCTAGACCCTTCTGAGCTCACCGCCGCGACCCTCCTACTCGTCAGTGCCTCACGGGGCGGGCCCCGCCGAAGCGGAGCCGCGCACCCCTCATTGCCGTGCTGACGGCAGAGTATAGGCAAGACGCTTCAGCGCCATCCATTTTCAGGGCTAGTTGCTTCGGCAGGTGAGTTGTTACACACTCCTTAGCGGATTCCGACTTCCATGGCCACCGTCCTGCTGTCTTAAGCAACCAACGCCTTTCATGGTTTCCCATGAGCGTCTATTCGGGCGCCTTAACTCTGCGTTTGGTTCATCCCACAGCGCCAGTTCTGCTTACCAAAAGTGGCCCACTTGGCACTCCGATCCAATGTTTAATCTCGCGGCTTCATTGCTTTAAGCAAGCCGGAGATCTCACCCATTTAAAGTTTGAGAATAGGTTGAGGTCGTTTCGGCCCCAAGGGCTCTAATCATTCGCTTGACCGGATGAGACTCGTTCGAGCACCAGCTATCCTGAGGGAAACTTCGGAGGGAACCAGCTACTAGATGGTTCGATTAGTCTTTCGCCCCTATACCCAGCTCCGACGATCGATTTGCACGTCAGAATCGCTACGGACCTCCATCAGGGTTTCCCCTGACTTCGTCCTGGCCAGGCATAGTTCACCATCTTTCGGGTCCCAACGTGTACGCTCTGGGTGCGCCTCAACTCGTAATGAGAACGAGACGCCCCGGGAATGCGGGAGCCGCGCAGAAGCGCGCCCCATCTTCCCTCGGTCCGCACAAGGCGGGACCTTCACTTTCATTGCGCCTTTAGGTTTAGTGTCAACCCAATGACTCGCGCACATGTTAGACTCCTTGGTCCGTGTTTCAAGACGGGTCGTGAAATTACCCGAAGCTTTTGCGCCGCTGACGGGAGTCTTAGAAGATTCTTCTGTCCGAGGCACACCCGAAACCAACAGCGGTGCGGGGCCAGAGCCGGGCCAGAGGTCCGTCATCCGTACCGCGCGCACGCGCTTGCCGAGGGCCGGACGCCCACCCCGAGGGGCGGCGAATCAACTCCACGCACACATACCGTCGAGCCGTCGGCCGGGAACACCAGGGGTCTGCCCGACGAACACGTCTTGCGACGCAGACGAACAGACTACCACCCGGGCCTTAGACCGACACCCAACGGGTCGCGACGTCCAACGTGGAGAGAAGTGCGGCCCACCGACCTCACCACTGCAACACAGCCGAGTGAAAACCGTTGCCACCCCGACGCCGGATTGCTCCGTGCGGGGGGTCGGACCCATCTGGCAGTGAAGAGGGCAAGGCGCGGATGAGGCTTGAATCTCTCCGGTTGATGCATTTTCGGGTTTCTCACGTTTACCCCCGAACGGTTTCACGTACTCTTGAACTCTCTCTTCAAAGTTCTTTTCAACTTTCCCTCACGGTACTTGTTCGCTATCGGTCTCGTGGTCATATTTAGCCTTAGATGGAGTTTACCACCCACTTAGGGCTGCACTCTCAAGCAACCCGACTCTAAGGAGAGATCCTTACGGAAGCCGCAGCGGTCTCTACGGGCCTGGCACCCTCTGCGGGCCGTGGCCCCATTCAAGAAGGACTTGAACTCGCCGCAGGAATCCGGGATAATCGGACCCTCCCAAACACCACATTTCTCGGCAGGGTGAACCTGCGAGATTCGGTGCTGGGCTCTTCCCTGTTCGCTCGCCGCTACTAAGGGAATCCTTGTTAGTTTCTTTTCCTCCGCTTAATAATATGCTTAAATTCAGCGGGTAGTCTCGCCTGCTCTGAGGTCGTGAACAGAAATAGAAAGATTTTTAGGTGTCTCCAAGGGGGATCGTCTTTGTCGCCGAGAGAAGGAGACGCATGGTAACAACCGGCGCG
>OX336398.1:237637861-237640361 GCA_946902985.2 Meconema thalassinum
CTGTTCGCAAAATGACCAGACCAAAGAACCCAGGCTTTCGGGACTCCCAAACAAAAGGAGAGACCCCATCTTGCATCGCTCACTTGCCAACGGCCATACCATGTTGAGTACACCGGTTCTCGTTCGATCACCGCAGTTAAGCAACATAGGGCGTGGTCAGTACTTGGAGGGGAGACCGCCTGGGAACACCACGTGCTGTTGGCGACTGTCCGTTTTATTTATAATCATCATCATCATCGCGATCCCAGAGGATCAGCTAAAAATCATCCCGAGTGCTCGACAGATTTCTCCGCTACTCCGGCCAACTCTGAAGCGTAGGGACAGTGGGAATCTCGAACACCCATCCAACGACGATGCGGATCGACGCTCCAGCCTGTCCGGCACACGGCCGCACGGTAATTAGCTCCCGCCGTCCGCCCGCGCTTTGACTTATTCAGCGACGCCCACCGGAATCCCGAGTGCTCGACAGATTTCTCAGCTACTCCGGCAAACTCTGAAGCGTAGGGACACTTGTTTGGAGCATTGCCCCCGCAGTCCCGCCAGACCTCCCCTGGAGTACTTAGGCCCGTGGCCCATACCTCCAGACCGCTCATTTGTTTCCGCGCTTTTCTCTGCACTCTATCGTGCCTGTTCGTGTTAGACCCAGAGGGGCGGGGGATGAGACCCGCATCCTCTTCGGAGATTCATGCCCAGAGGTACACCTCTTGCTTCTCCCAATCCCATTACAGGATTGTCCATGTTTTGAGTGGACGATTGTGGCCAGTCCTTGCAAACTCTTATGAACTCTAGGGTAAAACCCTCATTATAAACTGGGTATTGCTACCCGTTTGTGTTATCCATTCCACGTGTTGTGGTCTTTTGTAGGTATCACTTGTTCCTCTTGCCTGTTGGCTGCGGTCTTTGGTCACATGGACCCTTGTTAGTGTTGCCGGTCACGTAGACCCTTGTTAGAGTTGCAATTATGCCCAGTCCTCGCCGCTCCCACGAAAGTGCTAGGTATTACAACCCGCACATACGCCCCAAGTGTCCCCCAGGGTCCCTACCGGTAAGGAGCGTTTGCCCACCCCATACGCCGGTCAGTCCCCTGAGTCGCTCCACGAGTGAAGTGACCATCCCCCCGTGTCTCACCCACGAGGTTCAGGATTTGTTGCTTTGAGTAGTGGGAGGTGCTAGTTTAGAGACATGTAGCATCGTTTTGGGTGCAGGAGGCCATCCCTAGCCATAGAGTATTACACGCTCTGTTATCCAGCCCCGGCTGGGCGTTGAGATGGGGGAGTTCATAGGAACAAGTCGGGTTAACGGGGCTCAATCCTAGCCGACCTGAACCCATCCCTCTATCCCAAATGTACGCCCGGAGCCCCCTCCCGTCATGTGGATATTCTGCTTTTTATTGTAAGAAAGTGCCAGTGTACTGGTTAAGAGGTCTTCCGCGTATGGGTGAGGAGGGCTCAATTCCTAGCCAATGCGTACTAAGCTCTGTCTCTGTCTATGGGGGAGTTCAGAGGAACCAGTTGGGTTAGTAGGTTGTCAGACCCTAGCCAACTTGTCCCCATCCCTCTGTCCCAAATGTACACCCCAATCTGTCCAAATGTGCGCATAGCACCCTCATGTCGACCGTCATATAGGAATCCCTACGAGGAGTGTGCTGGAGCACCCTCATGGTTTCAACCTACGTCTACTCACTCAGACAGTGGAATTCAAGATTACTCTTGTTCCACCTGGATGCTGGAGAGCCAGCACCCGTTATGATGCCAGGAGAAGGTCAGGCTGTTCTCAGCTGTTGCTTCATCGATGCCCAACACAAGCACCTGACACTACCTCGGCCGAGGGGCCCTGTAAGCGTAGGGACAGTGGGAATCTCGAACACCCACCCAACGACGATGCGGATCGAAGCTCCAGCCTGTCCGGCACACGGCCGCACGGTAATTAGCTCCCGCCGTCCGCCCGCGCTTTGACTTATTCAACGACGCCCACCGCGATCCCGAGTGCTCGACAGATTTCTCCGCTACTCCGGCAAACTCTGAAGCGTAGGGACAGTGGGAATCTCGAACACCCACCCGACGACGATGCGGATCGACGCTCCAGCCTGTCCGGCACACGGCCGCACGGTAATTAGCTCCCGCCGTCCGCCCGCGCTTTGACTTATTCAACGACGCCCACCGCGATCCCGAGTGCTCGACAGATTTCTCCGCTACTCCGGCAAACTCTGAAGCATAGGGACAGTGGGAATCTCGAACACCCACCCGACGACGATGCGGATCGACGCTCCAGCCTGTCCGGCACACGGCCGCACGGTAATTAGCTCCCGCCGTCCGCCCGCGCTTTGACTTATTCAGCGACGCCCACCGCGATCCCGAGTGCTCGACAGATTTCTCTGCCACTCCGGCAAACTCAGGCGAACGACGCTTCGCATCCCGGCAGTCATCACCAGACACATGAAGCGATGACCGGCGGAACCCCAGCAGAAAATCTTCGCAGCTCTTGCGCACACCGACGCCCA
>OX336398.1:237645361-237647861 GCA_946902985.2 Meconema thalassinum
ATTAGTTGTTTACCAATATCACATATCTGTGTTATACCCTTGATTCGAGATAAAATCTCTCTCCATGGTTCTGCAGATTCTGGTTGAGGAGAGTCTAATGCCAATTCCTCCTTCTGGTATCCTGCTACTCTGTCAAGATGGATGATCGCGGGTTGGGAGAGCCTCTCTCTTTCTTCTATCGAGCTGCCTCCTCCAATATCTACGTAGAAAGTGTCGATTGCCTGTTGAGTTTCCTGGATTTCCATGTGTTGTACATCTTCTTCTTCTTCTTCTTGGGAAGTGATGATGGTAATATCTGTTTCTTCTTTCTCATCTGCTTGTAGCTCTTCTTCTGTTAGAGGTTTTATGTTAAGGTTACTCCAGGTACTCAATCCCCCAGAGGTCTCCTTAACTCCTCTAATGATGAGTGTAGTTCCAATTTCTTCTGCTTCTCCTTTTCCCTTGGTTTGATGTACAATTTCTTCTTCTTTGTAGATCTTGGTGACAGTATCCATTTCTTCTTTCTCATCTGCTTGATGTTCTTCTGTTGAAGGGTTTGCGGTAAGGTTACTCCAGGTACTCAATTCCCCAGAGGTCTCCTTATCTTCTGCGATGAGTGTAGTTCCCAGGTCCTCAACTGGCAGATGCTCTCTGATGTCTTGTCCTGACGTAGATGGTTTTGCGATGGTGGCATCTTCTTCAGATCTGCTGGTAGATTGACTTTCATCTTTGTCCTGTCCTGATGTAGATGCTCGGATCCTGGTGGCATCTTCTTCAATACTTCCACATCTTTTTAAGGTAAGGGTCCTGTCTCTGACCTGTCGATCTGTTTTGGTGGGAAGGCTCTCAGCGATGTACTTTGAGTAGCCTTGTAATTTCCCTGTTTTCGTAAATTCCTGATATTTTTGGATTAAGATCTCATCTTCTTTTTCGGTCTAGAGTGTAGATCTTCGGGGTGATTTTTCTTTCTCTTTTCCTTTACCTTTTGCCAACCTCTCTTCGTTTCTTTCTCTTGGATGTTCGTGGTTTGTATGAAGTGTTAAACCTCTTTCTGTTTGGAATCCTTTACCACATATCTTACATGTGACCGGTTGGATTTCAGTCTCTCCTTTGCATTTAGATTGATGAACAATTGCACCATGTAATTTCTTATATGTGTTGGAGCATTCCTTACATTTGTAGATCAGTTTCGTCTCAGGATGGTTATCTTCGGAGTGAGCTACTAGATCTTTAGCTCTTGTGAACCAGTTGTTGCAAGCAAAGCAGGTTCTCGGTTCCCATGGTATTAGTATTGTTTCCTCGGCTACCATTTTCTTGCCTTCTTCCCCTATTGGGGTGTTGTCATTGTTGTCGTTGCCATGTCTCCCCAATGGTCGATCTGATCCGGGACATGGTATCGGATCAGAAAGCCGAGGCTTCTCTGTACTCTTAGCAAAGGGATATATGTCCCCCGAAGAATCCTTCAAAATCGGACGGGGTAAGTCCTTGCGGTGGGGCTGCCACCTGCGACCCAAGGACAGGCCTTCACCTCCACTGTTAGCTCGGTCCCAGCGATCGTAGATTTGGACCTTTTCCCGGCGGCACGTACCCTTGCTGAAGGGGTGGACGTAGTGGTAGGCTAGCCAATGGATTCCAGCGACGGGAGAGGAAGGATCCTCTTAACCCCAACCTGACACCAAAGGCCTTTGACAGGGATCATGAATTAAAAATAGCGCGGTGGAAGGTTAAGGTTACTCCAGGTACTCAATCCCCCAGAGGTCCCCTTTACTATTATTCATGATTTTGATTCCCTGTGAGTAACTATGATCCATCTCAGTTACTAGCACTTGGGCCGACCCGTCACAGATGGAACTCTCTTATTGTACATCTCTCTCTCGTTAATTAGTTCATGCTTCTGGGCTTGTAGTTTTGATGTTTGTAGTTAGATGTACAGTCGGATTAAGAGAGTCATAGTTACTCCCGCCGTTTACCCGCACTTGCTTGAATTTCTTCACGTTGACATTCAGAGCACTGGGCAGAAATCACATTGCGTCAACACCCGCTTGGGCCATCGCAATGCTTTGTTTTAATTAGACAGTCGGATTCCCCTGGTCCGTGCCAGTTCTGAGCCGACCGTTGAATGGCGGCCGAAGAGAATCCGCGCGCCCGCGGCTGCAACCCCCGTGAGGAGGAAGCGACGCCGCAAGGCAGGCCGCGGCCTCGCAGCAAGGAAGATCCGTGGGAGGCCAAGGCACGGGACCGAGCTCGGATCCAGCGTAGAGGTGGACGACCGAAGCCGCCACCGCGCTCTCGCCTCGCCCAGGCCCGGCACGTTAGCGCAGACCCACTTCCCTACCAAGCCCGACACGCCCCGATCCTCAGAGCCAATCTTTATCCCGAAGTTACGGATCCAATTTGCCGACTTCCCTTACCTACATTAGTCTATCGACTAGAGGCTCTTCACCTTGGAGACCTGCTGCGGATATGGGTACGAGCCGGCGCGACACCTCCACGTGGCCCTCTCCCGGATTTTCAAGGTCCG
>OX336398.1:237652861-237662861 GCA_946902985.2 Meconema thalassinum
GGACTCTGTTTGCATGTATTAGCTCTAGAATTACCACAGTTATCCAAGTAATGTGGTACGATCTAAGGAACCATAACTGATTTAATGAGCCATTCGCGGTTTCACCTTAATTTGGCTTGCACTGAGACATGCATGGCTTAATCTTTGAGACAAGCATATGACTACTGGCAGGATCAACCAGGGAGCTGCTCGAGGAAGAGCGCTGCTCGAAAGCCGCCAACAAAGCCCGCCGACAAGCGGCGGGACAGAGAGGCTACAAGCTTCATCAATATATCCGCGCCGAGGAAGGCGCCCCCCTCCTGACAAGACCTTTCGTGGCTCGGGTTTCAGGAGGTGCTCTCTAACCCGGCCGGCCATCCATCTCATAGGAACCTCTTACCGGACGAGTCCGGCGGCCCTTTCATCCATCATCAACTCTCCAACTTCGTCAACTGCCGCAGAGGGCAGATCCGTACAAGTCCCTGCGGGACGAGACAATATCACGCTCGAGGAAGAGCGAGTGGTTACTTTATCATGACTGTTTGCCGCACATGAGCATATCCAAGAGGTAGAGGCTCGCGGCATTGCAGTGCAGGGGAGGTCCTAACAGTTTCAGATGCCAGTGACCTGGGTCTCCCCATACTATACCCTACGTCATGTTCGGGAGGGATAGTACACTTGCTGACTGCCTGCGATAACCGCAAGTCCCTCGCGCACTCTCCGCCGCGTCCAGCCAAGGGTCGTACAAAGATAGTTATAGCAGAGCTTGTTACTTGATAAAATTAAAATTCGTTTTTACTGAAAAATAGTGCTATCCGGGATGGAAAATCTGGCTGTGGCCGATTTTCAAAATTTTTATTTTTTCCATTTAAAAAGAGTTAAAACGCACAAAAAAATTCATAACTTTTCAACGAAGCAACGTAGAAGGCTGGATTTTAGGGACGAAGTTTTAAATACCGTTTCTCAAACGTGTTAATTTTTTCAGAATTTTTCATAAACGCATTAGGTCACTTCGTTAGTGAGCGACAGGGCAGCAAAAATTTTCTAAGTCCATTCACCGGCATCCGGCGACCCTCTGTTGCGGCCGCATCTTCCGCCAGCTCACGCGGGAGGCCCCGGCCTAAGCTGATGTACGGAGATGGCTGGCGAGTTGACGGTCGATGCGAGGGGTTCGAGGGGTCAGGCTTGCGGGCAACTTCCGATGGATTTCCTAAGGGGACTCGTGCGGGATCGATTGGGTGGGTAAGCGGCCGGGCTAACTGACTTTTCGAAAGGGTGGGTAAGCAGCGGGAAGACATTTGGCTATCTTATTGCAAGGTGGGTAAACGGCGGGAATAGCCGTCTAGTCGAAAAATAAGTGGGTAAACGGCGGGAGGAGGTTTTCCGTGGTTTCCCACGTCCACTTCGGGCAAATGCCGGCCGAGAAATGTGTTGAGATTTCGGTTTACATTTAATAATAATAATAATAATAATAATAATAATAATAATAATAATAATATTTTTTTTAATAATAATGATAATAATAATAATAATACTAAGGTGACAAGTTTTGAAAAACTATTCGGAAAATCACCAGACAGTAATAGGCATAATAAATAAAATAAATAAATAAATATATAAATAAATTTCCATGAAAAGACAAATATTCGAAAATTTGGTCGAAATAGTGGGTATGCGGCGGGAGTTGCCGTCTAGTCGAAAAATAAGTGGGTAAACGGCGGGAGCAACCATTTAATCGAAAATTTGGGCGAGTACTGGGAGCAGCTTTCTCGTCGAAATAGTGGGTAAGCGGCGGGACTAGCTTTCGAAACTCGTCGAAAATGATGGGTTAATCGGCGGGAATAGATATTTCATCGAAAAGATGGTTAACCAGCGGGAACGGCCATTTCGTCTCTCTCCCAGAGGCCTTTTAGAAAGAGTTCGAAACTTTTTCTTTTCGAAAATGTTCGAAACTATTTGCATCTTCAATCTAGGACTTGTTCCTCTTGAAAAACAGCGGAATCGAAAGGGTGGGTAAACGGCGGGAGTAACTTTGGCCATCTTAATGCAAGGAGGGTAAACGGCGGGAGTACACGTCTAGTCGAAAAATAAATTCGTTTCTACTAAAAAATAGTGCTATCCGGGCTGGAAGATCTGGCTGTGGCCGATTTTCAAAATTTTTAATTTTTCCATTAAAAAAAAGTCAAAAACGCACAAAGAAATTCATAACTTTTCAACGAAGCAACGTAGAAGGCTGGATTTTAGGGAAGAAGTTTTAAATACCGTTTCTCAAACTTGTTATTTTTTTCAGATTTTTTCAAATACGCATTAGGTCACTTCGTTAGTGAGCGACAGGGCAGCAAACATTTTCTAAGTCCATTCACCGGCATCCGGCGACCCTCTGTTGCGGCCGCATCTTCCGCCAGCTCACGCGGGAGGCCCCGGCCTAAGCTGATGTACGGAGATGGCTGGCGAGTTGACGGTCGATGCCAGGGGTTCGAGGGGTCAGGCTTGCCGGCAACTTCCGATGGATTTACTAAGGGGACTCGTGCGGGATCGAATGGGTGGGTAAGCGGCGGGACTAGCTGCCATTTCGAAAGGGTGGGTAAGCGGCGGGAAGACATTTGGCCATCTTAATGCAAGGTGGGTAAGCGGCGGGACTAGCTGTCTTTTCGAAAGGGTGGGTAAGCGGCGGGAAGACATTTGGCCATCTTAATAAAATGTGGGTAAACGGCGGGACTAGCCCTCTAGTCGAAAAATAAATTCGTTTATACTGAAAAATAGTGCTATCCGGGCTGGAACATCTGGCTGTGGCCAATTTTAAAAATTTATTTTTTCCATTAAAAAAACGTTAAAAACGCACAAAAAAAATTCATAACTTTTCTACGAAGCAACATAGAAGGCTGGATTTTAGGGACGAAGTTTCAAATACCGTTTCTCAAACTTGTTAATTTTTTCAGAATTTTTCATAAACGCATTAGGTCACTTCGTTAGTGAGCGACAGGGCAGCAAAAATTTTCTAAGTCCATTCACCGGCTTCAGGCAACCCTCTGTTGCGGCCGCATCTTCCGCCAGCTCACGCGGGAGGCCCCGGCCTAAGCTGATGTACGGAGATGGCTGGCGAGTTGACGGTCGATGCGAGGGGTTCGAGGGGTCAGGCTTGCGGGCAACTTCTGATGGATTTCCTAAGGGGACTCGTGCGGGATCGAATGGGTGGGTAAGCGGCGGGACTAGCTGCCATTTCGAAAGGGAGGGTAAGCGGCGGGAAGACATTTGGCCATCTTAACCCGTAGAGCGGGGCTCGCGGCTCCATCCGCGATTGCAGCTTTGCGCTTGGGTGGGTGTCGCGTCTCCAGACGCAGGACGGGTTTTATTTTTTTTCTTGCCTTTATAATTACGCGCCAGGCTTGAGACTTTCCTCACAGGCTCTGGGAGGGGCTGCGATCTCTACGATGTTTTTTGAACTACGTAGCTACTATGGTTTTATGACAGGGAATCCCCTTGCTATTTGGTACGTATTTGCTCAATGCAATAACCGCTCAAATGCCGCGTCACACTCAACTCGAGCGCCGTGCGTCTTTAGTAGCCCGTATTGTTCGTACACGGTACTAAGTTCGCGAGATACAGAAGTTTTGATGTGTTCCTATTGTGGTTTTTAGAATGTTTTAGAGATTTATTTTGTTTTATATTGTACTACAGTATGTCTAAACGTTCGAGAGATATTCCAAGTGAATGTGTTATTCGTGATATGCTCGAACATAGCGATGATGATAGTTGTAGTGAGTCCAGTTCAGAAAGTGACGAAGAAACTCCGTTATTAGTAAATACTCCAGGGACTAGTTATTTTAGTGGGGTTTCAAGACACAGTGTATCGGTACGGAGTTCGAGTTCTAGTGACAGCAGTGACACTGAAATCGCGAATGATGGTAATCCTGCTGTAAACGGTGAATGGGACGTACGGGGTTGTAGGTGGGGAAGATTTCCAGCTAATTACAATGCTGGAATACAGGGTGAACTTTTAGATAAGAAGGACCCGGAAGAAATTTTCGATTTTTTTATAGACGACAGATTTTGTGAGCTTATTGCACAGCAAACAAATCTGTATGCACAGCAAACAATCAGTTCGAATTCGTTGATGGCGAAAGTGAAAAGAAGGAGTCGTGAGAGAGACTGGGTACTCACTAACAAAAATGAAATAAAACTGTTTTTATGAATTTTATTACTGCAGGGCATTGTCCAGAAGCCTAAACTAGCCCATTACTTCTCTCGAAATAAACTGCTAGCTACTCCCGTATTTTATGAAATTATGTCTGAGAAGCGATTTTTCCTTTTGCTGAAATTTTTACATTTTGCAGACAATGAAGCTTATAACAGGCAGGTCCACCCCAAATTGTATAAAGTGAAGCCAGTTCTAGACATCCTTGTATCAAAATTCAGAACTGTATATATTCCAGACGATAGCTTATCTATAGATGAGAGCCTCTTATTGTGGAAAGGTAGACTGGGATGGAAAGTATACATACCAAAGAAAAGGTCGCGCTTTGGTATGGAGTCATATAAGTTATGTGAAGCTAAGACTGGGTATGTGTGGAACATCTTATGGTATACTGGGAAGGAAACTAATCTCGTAAACGAAGTTTGCGGAATTGATATTTCTGAGTACACTAAGCCTTCCAAAGTTTTCTTTACACTGGCCGAAGATCTCCTGAATAAGGGCTACCTAATAGCTGTGGATAATTACTACAGTAGTCCGGAGCTGTTTGACCTGCTCAATGATCTACAAACAGATGCTGTAGGCACCGTAAGATCTAACAGAAAAAATCTCCCAAAAGATGTTATGGCAAAAAAACTAAAAAAGGGTGAAATTGTGTTTGCTTATCGTAACAAACTCATTGCTCACAAGTGGAGAGACAAGAGGGATGTGTGTATGCTAAGTAGCATACATGATGCCGAAATGCGCACTGTGAAAAACAGAAAAGGGGACACAATAGTAAAGCCTGTCATGTGTATAGATTACAATGATTCAATGGGTGGGGTCGACTTATCTGATCAGTGCATTGTTCCGTACAGTACAGCCAGAAAGCGAATAAAGAAGTTCTACCAAAAGATTTTCAGGCACTTGTTGGACATAACAATGTTCAATTCCTTCGTTATTTATCAGAATCACGGAGGAAAATTCACTCACTTACAATTTCGTTTGCAAATTATTCAGAAGCTTTTTGACAAGTATGGTAAATCAACCCCCACTGAAGCCCAGCCAGTCAGATCAGTGGTGTCACTATCAAATGATCCTTCAGATCGATTCTCGGGAAGGCATTCCAGATTTCAATCCTCCCTCAAAGACGAAACCCATTGCAAGCAAGAGATGTATTGTCTGCAAAGCAAACAATAAAAGAAAGGAGACACAGCACTGCTGCAAAATGTGCGATGTAGCACTGTGCCCAGCTCCTTGCTTTGGAATGTATCAAACCGCAAAAAATTGAACTAACAGGTGTCCATTCCTCGTGTATTGTAAATAGTGATTACCATTGTTGTGTAAATTCGTGTGTGTGTATATAATAAATAGAGAAAACCTCTGAATGGAATAATTAGTGGCTCGGCAGTTGCATATTCACAACACGAGAAGAAAGTACATATTAGGTGAGTACATTGTTATCAGGTCATTATCGTATTCTTCAATAGTGTAATTCAAAAAAAAAAAAAAAAGTCAACCCCTGGCACTATCCAGCCCATGACGGGCTATGGCCGACCAAGCGACCGCTGCCCAGCCATTTGGCCTGCAGATATTGGGGTGACGCGTGATCAGCGCGTCGGGTCCCCTCGGCCGTTAATCTTGGTATTCGTGATCGGGGCGCTGTCTCACTGTCAGACAGCTACTCAATTGTCCTCACGAGGCTGAGTGCACCCCGTTCCAACCCTCACGTCATTTTTAAAATCCCTGACGGAGCCGGGGATCGAACCCGGGGCCTCCGGGCGAGAGGCAGGCACACTACCCCAACACCACGGGGCCGGCTAAAATCACTTACCACGGCCAGGAGCGAACCTGCAATCTTGGGGTTAGTAGACCGACACGCTATCCACTCACCCACCGTGGCAAGCTAATAGTGTAATTATAGTGTGAAATATATTTATAGCGCTTGTGGGACTACATCTATCTTTTATTATCGACAGCAGTGTCTGTGCTCGCTAAAGCGTAGCGTTAGGTCGTAGGGCCCAGCTATCTCCTGACTCGACATATGCGTGGGTTCGAGCCCCTCCATCGGCCGTCCTTGAAATGGTTTGCCGTGGTTTTCCCATTTTCAACACCAGGCAAATGCTGGGGAAGTACCTCCTGACTGGCCACGGCCTCTTCCTACCACATCCTTGCCCATCCCGACGCGTAGGTTGCCCACGGGCGTCGACTAGAAAGACCTGCACCAGGCCTCTCAGGAGGTCACTCCAAAAAATCCGATCTTATTGGATACGTAAATACTTATTGCTAACGTACAAGTTTCGGAAAGTAACGATTACAATGCTCATCAGTGAAAAAAATAGTAATATGAGACTTATGCCTTTGTTGCACTAAGATATGATTCGCTTAAAAATCATTCTATTTCGTAAATATTCGTTGCAGTATTGAAATTAATGTGTCTTCTTGTCAAAATATACATGCAATACTAAACAGATACATGTGGAGCTGCGTAAATCCAATTATTTAAACATTTTAAAAAATATGAAATCCTCTCCCCACCGTAGTGGTCATGTGGAAGAATTCGCTCCCCACTTAACGGGTTAATGCAAGGTGGGTAAGCGGCGGGCTAGCTGTCTTTTCGAAAGGGTGGGTAAGCGGCGGGAAGACATTTGGCCATCTTAATAAAATGTGGGTAAACGGCGGGACTAGCCCTCTAGTCGAAAAATAAATTCGTTTATACTGAAAAATAGTGCTATCCGGGCTGGAACATCTGGCTGTGGCCAATTTTAAAAATTTATTTTTTCCATTAAAAAAACGTTAAAAACGCACAAAAAAAATTCATAACTTTTCTACGAAGCAACATAAAAGGCTGGATTTTAGGGACGAAGTTTCAAATACCGTTTCTCAAACTTGTTAATTTTTTCAGAATTTTTCATAAACGCATTAGGTCACTTCGTTAGTGAGCGACAGGGCAGCAAAAATTTTCTAAGTCCATTCACCGGCTTCAGGCGACCCTCTGTTGCGGCCGCATCTTCCGCCAGCTCACGCGGGAGGCCCCGGCCTAAGCTGATGTACGGAGATGGCTGGCGAGTTGACGGTCGATGCGAGGGGTTCGAGGGGTCAGGCTTGCGGGCAACTTCCGATGGATTTCCTAAGGGGACTCGTGCGGGATCGATTGGGTGGGTAAGCGGCCGGACTAACTGACTTTACGAAAGGGTGGGTAAGCGGCGGGAAGACATTTGGCTATCTTATTGCAAGGTGGGTAAACGGCGGGAATAGCCGTCTAGTCGAAAAATAAGTGGGTAAACGGCGGGAGCAGGTTTTCCGTGGTTTCCCACGTCCACTTCGGGCAAATGCCGGTCGAGAAATGTGTTGAGATTTCGGTTTACATTTAATAATAATAATAAAAATAATAATAATAATATTAATAATAATATTTTTTTTAATAATAATGATAATAATAATAATAATAATACTAAGGTGACAAGTTTTGAAAAACTATTCGGAAAATCACCAGACAGTAATAGGCATAATAAATAAAATAAATAAATAAATAAATAAATAAATAAATATATAAATAAATTTCCATGAAAAGAAAAATAATAATAATAAAAATAATAATAATAATAATAATAATAATATTTTTAATAATAATGATAATAATAATAATAATACTAAGGTGACAAGTTTTAAAAAACTATTCGGAAAATCACCAGACAAAAATAGGCATAATTAATAAAATAAATAAATAAATATATAAATAAATTTCCATGAAAAGAAAAATAATAATAATAATAATAATAATAATACTAAGGTGACAAGTTTTAAAAAACTATTCGGAAAATCACCAGACAGTAATAGGCATAATAAATAAAATAAATAAATAAATAAATAAATATATAAATAAATTTCCATGAAAAGAAAAATAATAATAATAATAATGATAATAATAATAATAATAATAGGCACTGATAGAGACGAGTTCATAAATTTCGATGAAATAGAAAATACTAATAATAATGATAATAATAATAATAACAATAATAGTCGTCTCCATGGCGTAGCGGTCAGCATGTTTAGCTGCCGCGCCGGAGGTCCTGAGTTCGATTCCGGGCTTTGCCATGAAATTTGATAAGTGGTATGAGGGCTGGAACAGGGTCTACTCAGCCTCGGGTGGCACAAATGAGTTGAGGGGTTTCGATTCCCAGCTCAGCCATCCTCGAAGTGGTTTTCCGTGGTTTCCCACTTCCTCTTCGGGCAAATGCCGGCCGAGAAATGTGTTGAGATTTCGGTTTACATTTAATAATAATAATAATTATAATAATAATAATAATATTTTTAATAATAATGATAATAATAATAATAATAATAATACTAAGGTGACAAGTTTTAAAAAACTATTCGGAAAATCACCAGACAAAAATAGGCATAATTAATAAAATAAATAAATAAATATATAAATAAATTTCCTTGAAAAGAAAAATAATAATAATAATAATAATAATACTAAGGTGACAAGTTTTAAAAAACTATTCGGAAAATCACCAGACAGTAATAGGCATAATAAATAAAATAAATAAATAAATAAATATATAAATAAATTTCCATGAAAAGAAAAATAATAATAATAAAAATGATAATAATAATAATAATAGTAGGCACTGATAGAGACGAGTTCATAAATTTCGATGAAATAGAAAATACTAATAATAATGATAATTATAATAATAATAATAGTCGCCTCCATGGCGTAGCGGTCAGCATGGTTAGCTGCCGCGCCGGAGGTCCTGAGTTCGATTCCGGGCTTTGCCATGTAATTTGATAAGTGGTATGAGGACTGGAACGGGGTCTACTCAGCCTCGGGTGGCACAAATGAGTTGAGGGTGTTCGATTCCCAGCTCAGCCATCCTCGAAGTGGTTTTCCGTGGTTTCCCACTTCCTCTTCGGGCAAATGGCGGCCGAGAAACGTGTTGAGATTTCGGTTTACATTTAATAATAATAATAATTATAATAATAATAATAATATTTTTAATAATAATGATAATAATAATAATTATAATAATAATAATACTAAGGTGACAAGTTTTAAAAAACTATTCGGAAAATCACCAGACAGTAATAGGCATAATAAATAAATAAATAAATAAATAAATATTTAAATAAATTTCCATGAAAAGAAAAATAATAATAATAAAAATGATAATAATAATAATAATAGTAGGCACTGATAGAGACGAGTTCATAAATTTCGAAGAAATAGAAAATACTAATAATAATGATAATTATAATAATAATAATAGTCGCCTCCATGGCGTAGCGGTCAGCATGGTTAGCTGCCGCGCCGGAGGTCCTGAGTTCGATTCCGGGCTTTGCCATGAAATTTGATTAGTGGTATGAGGACTGGAACGGGGTCTACTCAGCCTCGGGTGGCACAAATGAGTTGAGGGGGTTCGATTCCCAGCTCAGCCATCCTCGAAGTGGTTTTCCGTGGTTTCCCACTTCCTCTTCGGGCAAATGCCGGCCGAGAAATGTGTTGAGATTTCGGTTTACATTTTTTAATAATAATAAAAATAAAAATAATAATAATAATAATAATAATAATAATAATAATAATAATAAATGTTACTGAAGCCTCCGTGGCTTAGGCAGCAGCAGGCCGGCCTCTCACCGCTGGGTCCGTGGCTCAAATCCCGGCCACTCCATGTGAGATCTGTGCAGGACAAAACGGAGGCAGACAGGTTTTTACTCCGGGTACCCTGTCAAAATTTCATTCCAGCAACACTCTCCACTATCATTTCATTTCATCTGTCATTCATTTAATCATTTCCCCAGAGGAGTGCGTCAGGCCTCGGCAGCCGGCACAGTTCATAT
>OX336398.1:237667861-237672861 GCA_946902985.2 Meconema thalassinum
CGACCACAAAGACCCCTTCCCGGTTTTTCACGACCAGGTCGGGTTGGAGACGTCTCCCGTCGTCCAGAGTGAGTGACGGTTCTTTAGATATCTCTACTGCCTCTTCCCTCACTACTTGGTTTTCAATGAAATCCCTGATTTCGTTGTGTCTATGGATCCGCGCCGGTTTCGTGCCAGTGCACTCACCGAGGATGTGTGCCAGGGTCTCCTTCCTGAGCCCACATCTGCGACATCGCAGATCCGCCTGCGGATAGGCTCGGTTCAGGCTGGTCTTGTTGCCTGCGGTATTCGTTCGTAGCTGCAGGGCAGTGATAAAACGAGTAGGCTTTAGTAAGGTGGGATCCCTGAGGAAGGAGTTACCCACCTTATCGCCGGTGAGGGTCGGCACAGCCCTGCCCTGAGCCTCGAGCTCTCTCCACGTTTGCAGCTCTGTCTTTACACAGCGATTTTTGTATTGTCGCAATTCTCGCTGTGTATACGGGAAAGGGAGTCGGACGGATTGGGCCAGCCTACGGAGACTCGCAGTAGTACTGGCACATCCGGACAGAGCTGCTACAACAGGATCCGTTGTGTTCTGGAAACGGAGTCCTGTTTGTAGTGCCACTCGGGGCACGAGGTTTTGTAGCCGAGGGAAACCTAGTCCCCCGTCTCCCCTTCGACAGTATATCAGCCCGTTACAGATAGACTGGGGAAGGTGCATTAATCTTTTGATAGATACCCTCAGCTCTTGGTCAATATCTCTCAGTTGAGAGATAGCTGGCATGGCTATTACCAGCGGGTGAAGGTATCCAGGGACTAGGTAATTCTGCAACAGGCAGAGCTTCTGGTGCGGTTTTAGGGCGAGGTGTTCGACCCTTTGAATAACATTTTTAAGATTGACCCGGAGTTTCACCAGGTCAATACCGGACCAGATGGAGTAATTCACCCCCAGATAGGTGAAGCTGTCATCCGCGGTGGCAGCGCGGATGCGTACTCCATGTTTTTCCATGCCGGGGTCTTCTAGATACCAAGAGTCTTTAGTTTTAATTATCTGGTATGCCATAGACTTGGGTACCGATAATGTCATGCCATGCGCCCCGAGGTATTCAACTACCTCATCTAGAAGATCTTGCGCCTTCGGAGGGTCCGATGCCACAATAACTAGGTCATCGGCGAAGGCTAGGCAGGAGACGTTCTGCCCTCCCGGTAAAGGGAAGCCCGGCATGGACTCCAGCCGTTCAATCAGCGGTTCAAGAACCAGATTGAATAGCAGGGGTGATAAAGGATCACCCTGCTTAACACCTCGCTGAAGTTTCATAATAATATCGCCTCCCGGGTGGGATATACGAGTGGTAGCATCCCTATACCCGGATAGGACCAACGCGACCAGGGGCTCGGGAACCCCTTTTCTTTTTAACGCACGTCCTATGGCCGCGTGTGGGATAGTATCGAAAGCCTTGGAGATATCGAGCACTATTCCCACGCCGCCCGTCTCAGATTTCATTAGACGGGTCAGCTGGTCCAGGATTTGAACGTTGGCGAAGCACCCCGCCTCCGCCACGAAGCCCTTCTGCCTGGGACTTGTTTGAACCACGCTGCGCAGCCTCTGATCTACGATCCCCCAGAAGAGCCTACTGAGGAGGGAACTGATCGTTATTGGTCGGTAGTCAGTGGCCTTAGTCGCATCCTTACCTTCTTTAAGGATCAGCGTGGTTCTATTCTCCCTCCATGCGGTCGGCAGATGACCGGAGGCCAGTACTAAATTATATAACCCGGCTAACAGCCCATGTTGAACCTTCCCAGACAAGGCCGCTCGTGTTATCTTGTCTGGGCCGGGGGCTGCGGACCTCCTAACCCTGCCGAGGCGTTTACTAACGTCTGCCACTGTTAAGGGTAGGAAACTATCGAAGCCCAAAGGTGGCCCTTCGGCAGGGTTTTCTAGCCTGGTCGGTACACTGGTTCCCCACAGTACTTGATATAAATCCTTAATATCAGACCTGGCTAGCTCATGGGCACGGGGCTGGGTAAAATCCGTGCCCAAGCGGACGTGCTTTGCAAGAAGGCCGGGTTCCTTCTTGAAGAGGTCCTGGGTGCGTGCAAACTTGTATTTCTTGTCACGCACCCTCCTACTGGTGGGCTTCTTCTTCTTCCCCTTGCCGTTTTGCACGGCACTAGGGGAAGTTGCTGAGTCATGGCCGGGGGCGTCATTCGACTTCTGGTTGGCTAACAGAAAGTCGAGGATCGCGCTATACACTGTGTCCACCACTGCGAGGGAGATGGTGGCACCACGGGCCGCGTCTTTTAATAGACGTGACGCCTCCCGGGCCCCCGATGGTCCCGAACCAGTCAAGTAGTCCCCTTTCTTGACCTGGTCTAGAAGACGTGCCCGCCATGCATCCTCTTCTAATCGGGGGCAGGGGCCTTCCTCTTCAGGTATCCGGGGTTCTTCATCTGGATCAATCGTAGGAGGTGTATAGGGCCTGCCTACTTCAGTGATTGGCTCACTGGGGTCCAGAGTGGCTGCTTGGGGATTCTCCCCGGATCCTTCCCCTCCATCTTCAGCCGTCCCTATAGAGTCCTGCGACTCGCCAACTGAGACATGTATATCCCCAGCCTCCACAGGAGGACTGGGATGCCTTATTAAGTCCCCCGGGGGGGTTTCCGGAGGGGGCTGTATCACTTCCCCCTCCGGATTGGCGATCGGTTGTACGCCCAACGGGGTGCGAGGCAAGCTAACTCGCCGGGGCGTACTCCTGCGAGCACCGGGTGAGATGGCCTGCATCCTAGCGAGGAAATCATCTCTAGCCCTGATATACGCGGGCTGCCGGCGCTTATCGCCAATTTGCTTCATTGTCTTTGTCCCCAGCTGTTCAGAAATAAGTTTATTAATGAACCTTTGCCCTTCGAACTGCCTCTCAAGTTGATACATTCTGGTCAGTTCTTCTTGTGAGAACAGACCTCCGCGCCCCGGCACTGCGGCAGGTGGGGGCGCTGTACTGGTGGAGGCAGCCTTTCGATTAGCGTTTCGAAGGGCAGGGTGCGCATGGCGTTCATGCTGGGAAAGACCACTTTTGGTTTTGTAGCCCTGCTCGCACTGCGAGCATTTAAATGGGAGTGCCACGGGTTGGGCGGGACCCGGACACTTGGGCACGTGGGTCAAAGCAGCATGTTTCCCCAAGTACACCTTCAGGCAAGATGTACATTGGAATCTAATTTCCGTGGAAACATGTTTAGATTTTAGGTGTGCCAATAAATCGTTTATGCTTAGACCCGTGTAGGTTCCCTTCCCCCCGCGGAGACATACGGGGCAGGCAGTTATCTGGAAGGGAACAGAGATCGTGACAGGTTCCTGAGCTATGTTGTCATCAGTGGTCCCCTGATTTAGTGACCGACGCGCGGGACCTGACGCGCCGGAACCCGAGGCCATTCCACTGGGACCAGAAATCGAGATCTACTCCAGGGGGTGATTAGCCCACAAGGAGCACTTCCCCAAAAGTGGGTGATACCCCCCTGATTGGTTCATCCCGAGCAAAGAATGGGATTTTATCCACGCCCGGGTGGTCTTGCTCAAGGACCGGACCCACACGTAGGGACTTGGGAAGGTTTTCCAGCAGCTGGCTTGGACAGATGGAGAGTCCTCGCCAGCCCTGACCACCAACCCTTTGGCCATGAGTGGTGAAGAAGCACTCATGGGGGTGAACTGGGAGATACTCCGGGTGGCTAAAACTGTCTCTCGGATACTAGGACTTACATGCCCGACACCTCAAACGATGAGCGACAGAGTTAAGCTTCATCTCGGATACTAGGTCTTACATGCCCGACACCTCAAACGATTCAGTTTTCGGAGATCCATAACTCTACGCTGGTGATAACTGCTCTCGTAAATAGGGAACGCATTCAGGCTTGCGGGGGAAACCCCACGCCAGAGGCCTTCAGTCATTCATCAGGCACACATGGGGAGAACGTGGAGATACTCCAGGTGGCTTTAAGCTGCGTCTCGGATACTAGGACTTACATGCCCGACACCTCAAACGATGAGCGACAAAGGGTCAAGGCTTCATCTCGGATACTAGGACTTACATGCCCGACACCTCAAACGATACAGCTTACGGAGATCCAAGACTCTGACCTGGTATGGTTGCTCTCAATGCTGGGGGATCACACACAAGGCTTACGGGGTGCAACCCACGCCAGAGGCCTTCATACACACGAGGCTTGCGAGGACTTTACGTCCCGCGCCAGAGGCCTACCATACACATACATGACTTGGGAGGTCTTACCCTGCGCCAGAGGTCACATACATACTGGGGAGTGAGAGCAACAGCTAGGTCGCCACAGACCTGTGTTATAGCTTTCCAGTATGAGAGAGTCAAAGTTACTCACATCGTTGCTCACACCAGTGGCCTGTCTCGCAAGCATACCACATACATACAGGAAGGGAATGAGAGCAGTAGCTAGGCTGCCACGTGCCAGTGTTATAGCTTACCAGCCTTAAGAGAGTCATAGTTACTCCCGCCGTTTACCCGCGCTTGCTTGAATTTCTTCACGTTGACATTCAGAGCACTGGGCAGAAATCACATTGCGTCAACACCCGCTTGGGCCATCGCAATGCTTTGTTTTAATTAGACAGTCGGATTCCCCTGGTCCGTGCCAGTTCTGAGCCGACCGTTGAATGGCGGCCGAAGAGAATCCGCGCGCCCGCGGCTGCAACCCCCGTGAGGAGGAAGCGACGCCGCAAGGCAGGCCGCGGCCTCGCAGCAAGGAAGATCCGTGGGAGGCCAAGGCACGGGACCGAGCTCGGATCCAGCGTAGAGGTGGACGACCGAAGCCGCCACCGCGCTCTCGCCTCGCCCAGGCCCGGCACGTTAGCGCAGACCCACTTCCCTACCAAGCCCGACACGCCCCGATCCTCAGAGCCAATCCTTATCCCGAAGTTACGGATCCAATTTGCCGACTTCCCTTACCTACATTAGTCTATCGACTAGAGGCTCTTCACCTTGGAGACCTGCTGCGGATATGGG
>OX336398.1:237677861-237685361 GCA_946902985.2 Meconema thalassinum
AATAAATATATAAATAAATTTCCATGAAAAGAAAAATAATAATAATAATAATGATAATAATAATAATAATAATAGGCACTGATAGAGACGAGTTCATAAATTTCGATGAAATAGAAAATACTAATAATAATGATAATAATAATAATAACAATAATAGTCGTCTCCATGGCGTAGCGGTCAGCATGTTTAGCTGCCGCGCCGGAGGTCCTGAGTTCGATTCCGGGCTTTGCCATGAAATTTGATAAGTGGTATGAGGGCTGGAACAGGGTCTACTCAGCCTCGGGTGGCACAAATGAGTTGAGGGGTTTCGATTCCCAGCTCAGCCATCCTCGAAGTGGTTTTCCGTGGTTTCCCACTTCCTCTTCGGGCAAATGCCGGCCGAGAAATGTGTTGAGATTTCGGTTTACATTTAATCATAATAATAATTATAATAATAATAATAATATTTTTAATAATAATGATAATAATAATAATAATAATAATACTAAGGTGACAAGTTTTAAAAAACTATTCGGAAAATCACCAGACAAAAATAGGCATAATTAATAAAATAAATAAATAAATATATAAATAAATTTCCTTGAAAAGAAAAATAATAATAATAATAATAATAATACTAAGGTGACAAGTTTTAAAAAACTATTCGGAAAATCACCAGACAGTAATAGGCATAATAAATAAAATAAATAAATAAATAAATAAATATATAAATAAATTTCCATGAAAAGAAAAATAATAATAATAAAAATGATAATAATAATAATAATAGTAGGCACTGATAGAGACGAGTTCATAAATTTCGATGAAATAGAAAATACTAATAATAATGATAATTATAATAATAATAATAGTCGCCTCCATGGCGTAGCGGTCAGCATAGTTAGCTGCCGCGCCGGAGGTCCTGAGTTCGATTCCGGGCTTTGATTAGTGGTATGAGGACTGGAACGGGGTCTACTCAGCCTCGGGTGGCACAAATGAGTTGAGGGTGTTCGATTCCCAGCTCAGCCATCCTCGAAGTGGTTTTCCGTGGTTTCCCACTTCCTCTTCGGGCAAATGGCGGCCGAGAAACGTGTTGAGATTTCGGTTTACATTTAATAATAATAATAATGATAATAATAATAATAATATTTTTAATAATAATGATAATAATAATAATTATAATAATAATAATACTAAGGTGACAAGTTTTAAAAAACTATTCGGAAAATCACCAGACAGTAATAGGCATAATAAATAAATAAATAAATAAATAAATAAATATTTAAATAAATTTCCATGAAAAGAAAAATAATAATAATAAAAATGATAATAATAATAATAGTAGGCACTGATAGAGACGAGTTCATAAATTTCGATGAAATAGAAAATACTAATAATAATGATAATTATAATAATAATATTAGTCGCCTCCATGGCGTAGCGGTCAGCATGGTTAGCTGCCGCGCCGGAGGTCCTGAGTTCGATTCCGGGCTTTGATTAGTGGTATGAGGACTGGAACGGGGTCTACTCAGCCTCGGGTGGCACAAATGAGTTGAGGGGGTTCGATTCCCAGCTCAGCCATCCTCGAAGTGGTTTTCCGTGGTTTCCCACTTCCTCTTCGGGCAAATGCCGGCCGAGAAATGTGTTGAGATTTCGGTTTACATTTAATATAATAATAATAATTATAATAATAATAATAATATTTTTAATAATAATGATAATAATAATAATAATAATAATAATAATAATAATAATAATAATACTAAGGTGACAAGTTTTAAAAAACTATTCGGAAAATCACCAGACAGTAATAGGCATAATAAATAAAATAAATAAATAGATAAATATATAAATAAATTTCCATGAAAAGAAAAATAATAATAATAAAAATGATACTAATAATAATAATAGTAGGCACTGATAGAGACGAGTTCATAAATTTCGATGAAATAGAAAATACTAATAATAATGATAATTATAATAATAATAATAGTCGCCTCCATGGCGTAGCGGTCAGCATGGTTAGCTGCCGCGCCGGAGGTCCTGAGTTCGATTCCGGGCTTTGCCATGTAATTTGATAAGTGGTATGAGGACTGTAACGGGGTCTACTCAGCCTCGGGTGGCACAAATGAGTTGAGGGTGTTCGATTCCCAGCTCAGCCATCCTCGAAGTGGGTTTCCGTGGTTTCCCACTTCTTCTTCGGGCAAATGCCGGCCGAGAAATGTGTTGAGATTTCGGTTTACATTTAATAATAATAATAAAAATAATAATAATTATAATAATAATAATAATATTTTTAATAATAATGATAATAATAATAATAATAATACTAAGGTGACAAGTTTTAAAAAACTATTCGGAAAATCACCAGGCAGTAATAGGCATAATAAATAAATAAATAAATAAATATTTAAATAAATTTCCATGAAAAGAAAAATAATAATAATAAAAATGATAATAATAATAATAGTAGGCACTGATAGAGACGAGTTCATAAATTTCGATGAAATAGAAAATACTAATAATAATGATAATTATAATAATAATAATAGTCGCCTCCATGGCGTAGCGGTCAGCATGGTTAGCTGCCGCGCCGGAGGTCCTGAGTTCGATTCCGGGCTTTGCCATGAAATTTGATTAGTGGTATGAGGACTGGAACGGGGTCTACTCAGCCTCGGGTGGCACAAATGAGTTGAGGGGGTTCGATTCCCAGCTCAGCCATCCTCGAAGTGGTTTTCCGTGGTTTCCCACTTCCTCTTCGGGCAAATGCCGGCCGAGAAATGTGTTGAGATTTCGGTTTACATTTTATAATAATAATAAAAATAAAAATAATAATAATAATAATAATAATAATAATAATAATAATAATAATAATAATAATAATAAATATTACTGAAGCCTCCGTGGCTTAGGCAGCAGCAGGCCGGCCTCTCACCGCTGGGTCCGTGGCTCAAATCCCGGCCACTCCATGTGAGATCTGTGCAGGACAAAACGGAGGCAGACAGGTTTTTACTCCGGGTACCCTGTCAAAATTTCATTCCAGCAATACTCTCCACTATCATTTCATTTCATCTGTCATTCATATAATCAATGCCCCAGAGGAGTGCGTCAGGCCACGGCAGCCGGCACAGTTCATATCCTCGCCGCTAGAAGGGGGCTTCATTCATTCCATTCCTGACCCGGTCGGAGACTGGAAGCCGGCTGTGGCTTTTCATTTCAATAATAAATATTACTAATAATAATAATAATACTAAGGGGACAAGTTTTAAAATGCTATTCGCAAAATGACCAGACCAAGAAACCCAGGCTTTCGGGACTCCCAAACAAAAGGAGAGACCCCATCTTGCAGCGCTCACTTGCCAACGGCCATACCATGTTGAGTATACCGGTTCTCGTTCGATCACCGCAGTTAAGCAACATAGGGCGCGGTCAGTACTTGGAGGGGAGACCGCCTGGGAACACCACGTGCTGTTGGCGACTGTCCGTTTTATTTATAATCATCATCATTATCGCGATCCCAGAGGATCAGCTAAAAATCATCCCGAATAATAATAATAATAATAATAAATATTACTGAAGCCACCGTGGCTTAGGCAGCAGCAGGCCGGCCTCTCACCCCTGGGTCCGTGGCTCAAATCCCGGCCACTCCATGTGAGATCTGTGCAGGACAAAACGGAGGCAGACAGGTTTTTACTCCGGGTACCCTGTCAAAATTTCATTCCAGCAACACTCTCCACTATCATTTCATTTCATCTGTCATTCATTTAATCATTTCCCCAGAGGAGTGCGTCAGGCCTCGGCAGCCGGCACAGTTCATATCCTCGCCGCTAGAAGGGGGCTTCATTCATTCCATTCCTGACCCGGTCGGAGACTGGAAGCCGGCTGTGGCTTTTCATTTCAATAATAAATATTACTAATAATAATACTAAGGGGACAAGTATTAAAATGCTATTCGCAAAATGACCAGACCAAAGAACCCAGGCTTTCGGGACTCCCAAACAAAAGGAGAGACCCCATCTTGCAGCGCTCACTTGCCAACGGCCATACCATGTTGAGTACACCGGTTCTCGTTCGATCACCGCAGTTAAGCTACATAGGGCGCGGTCAGTACTTGGAGGGGAGACCGCCTGGGAACACCACGTGCTGTTGGCGACTGTCCGTTTTATTTATAATCATCATCATTATCGCGATCCCAGAGGATCAGCTAAAAATCATCCCGAATAATAATAATAATAATAATAAATATTACTGAAGCCTCCGTGGCTTAGGCAGCAGCAGGCCGGCCTCTCACCGCTGGGTCCGTGGCTCAAATCCCGGCCACTCCTTGTGAGATCTGTGCAGGACAAAACGGAGGCAGACAGGTTTTTACTCCGGGTACCCTGTCAAAATTTCATTCCAGCAACACTCTCAACTATCATTTCATTTCATCTGTCATTCATTGAATCATTGCCCCAGAGGAGTGCGTCAGGCCTCGGCAGCCGGCACAGTTCATATCCTCGCCGCTAGAAGGGGGCTTCATTCATTCCATTCCTGACCCGGTCGGAGACTGGACGCCGGCATTTCAATAATAAATATTACTAATAATAACAATACTAAGGGGACAAGTTTTAAAAAGCTATTCGCAAAATGACCAGACCAAACAACCCAGGCTTTCGGGACTCCCAAGCAAAAGGAGAGACCCCATCTTGCAGCGCTCACTTGCCAACGGCCATACCATGTTGAGTACACCGTTTTTCTGGTTCGATCACCGCAGTTAAGCAACATAGGGCGCAGTCAGTACTTGGAGGGGAGACCGCCTGGGAACACCACGTGCTGTTGGCGACTGTCCGTTTTATTTATAATCATCATCATTTTCGCGATCCCAGAGGATCAGCTAAAAATAATCCCGAGTGCTCGACAGATTTCTCCGCTACTCCGGCCAACTCTGATGCGTAGGGACAGTGGGAATCTCGAACACCCACCCGACGACGATGCGGATCGACGCTCCAGCCTGTCCGGCGCACGGCCGCACGGTAATTAGCTCCCGCCGTCCGCCCGCGCTTTGACTTATTCAACGACGCCCACCGCGATCCCGAGTGCTCGACAGATATCTCCGCGACTCCGGCAAACTCTGAAGCGTAGGGACAGTGGGAATCTCGAACACCCACCCGACGACGATGCGGATCGACGCTCCAGCCTGACCGGCGCACGGCCGCACGGTAATTAGCTCCCGCCGTCCGCCCGCGCTTTGACTTATTCAACGACGCCCACCGCGATCCCGAGTGCTCGACAGATTTCTCCGCTACTCCGGCAAACTCTGAAGCGTAGGGACAGTGGGAATCTCGAACACCCACCCAACGACGATGCGGATCGACGCTCCAGCCTGTCCGGCGCACGGCCGCACGGTAATTAGCTCCCGCCGTCCGCCCGCGCTTTGACTTATTCAACGACGCCCACCGCGATCCCGAGTGCTCGACAGATTTCTCCGCGACTCCGGCAAACTCTGAAGCGTTGGGACAGTGGGAATCTCGAACACCCACCCGACGACGATGCGGATCGACGCTCCAGCCTGACCGGCACACGGCCACACGGTAATTACCTCCCGCCGTCCGCCCGCGCTTTGACTTATTCAGCGACGCCCACCGCGATCCCGAGTGCTCGACAGATTTCTCCGCTTCTCCGGCAAACTCTGAAGCGTAGGGACAGTGGGAATCTCGAACACCCACCCAACGACGATGCGGATCGACGCTCCAGCCTGTCCGGCGCACGGCCGCACGGTAATTAGCTCCCGCCGTCCGCCCGCGCTTTGACTTATTCAACGACGCCCACCGCGATCCCGAGTGCTCGACATATTTCTCCGCTACTCCGGCAAACTCTGAAGCGTAGGGACAGTGGGAATCTCGAACACCCACCCGACGACGATGCGGATCGACGCTCCAGCCTGACCGGCGCACGGCCGCACGGTAATTAGCTCCCGCCGTCCGCCCGCGCTTTGACTTATTCAGCGACGCCCACCGCGATCCCGAGTGCTCGACAGATTTCTCCGCTACTCCGGCAAACTCTGAAGCGTAGGGACAGTGGGAATCTCGAACACCCACCCAACGACGATGCGGATCGACGCTCCAGCCTGTCCGGCGCACGGCCGCACGGTAATTAGCTCCCGCCGTCCGCCCGCGCTTTGACTTATTCAACGACGCCCACCGCGATCCCGAGTGCTCGACAGATTTCTCCGCGACTCCGGCAAACTCTGAAGCGTAGGGACAGTGGGAATCTCGAACACCCACCCGACGACGATGCGGATCGACGCTCCAGCCTGACCGGCACACGGCCACACGGTAATTACCTCCCGCCGTCCGCCCGCGCTTTGACTTATTCAGCGACGCCCACCGCGATCCCGAGTGCTCGACAGATTTCTCCGCTTCTCCGGCAAACTCTGAAGCGTAGGGACAGTGGGAATCTCGAACACCCACCCAACGACGATGCGGATCGACGCTCCAGCCTGTCCGGCGCACGGCCGCACGGTAATTAGCTCCCGCCGTCCGCCCGCGCTTTGACTTATTCAACGACGCCCACCGCGATCCCGAGTGCTCGACAGATTTCTCCGCTACTCCGGCAAACTCTGAAGCGTAGGGACAGTGGGAATCTCGAACACCCACCCGACGACAATGCGGATCGACGCTCCAGCCTGTCCGGTACACGGCCGCACGGTAATTAGCTCCCGCCGTCCGCCCGCGCTTTGACTTATTCAACGACGCCCACCGCGATCCCGAGTGCTCGACAGATTTCTCCGCTTCTCCGGCAAACTCTGAAGCATAGGGACAGTGGGAATCTCGAACACCCACCCGACGACGATGCGGATCGACGCTCCAGCCTGTCCGGCACACGGCCGCCCGGTAATTAGCTCCCGCCATCCGCCCGCGCTTTGACTCATTCAGCGACGCCCACCGCGATCCCGAGTGCTCGACAGATTTCTCCGCTACTCCTGCAAACTCTGAAGCGTAGGGACAGTAGGAATCTCGAACACCCACCCGACGACGATGCGGATCGACGCTCCAGCCTGTCCGGCGCACGGCCGCACGGTAATTAGCTCCCGCCGTCCGCCCGCGCTTTGACTTATTCAACGACGCCCACCGCGATCCCGAGTGCTCGACAGATTTCTCCGCTTCTCCGGCAAACTCAGGCGAACGACGCTTCGCATCCCGGCAGTCATCACCAGACACATGAAGCGATGACCGGCGGGACCCCAGCAGAAAATCTTCGCAGCTCTTGCGCACACCGACGCCCACTCCTGCACAAACCTTCGCACGCACCTGACCATGGTCCCATCGAGCGAAAAAAAAAAATCCAGGCATGTCCTGCGAACATCAAGCTTCACCTTCCGGCCCGAGGGCTCGCGTTCGGCCCCCGAGGAGGTTGCGGAGAGTCTCAGGACGGGGCTGGCCGTCCTTTCTAGGCAGAGAAAGAGTTTAAAAAATATATAGAAATAAGGAGAAGAATAAAAATCAGGCATACAAAAGGGAGGTCGAGACATTCATCCCGCCT
>OX336398.1:237695361-237710361 GCA_946902985.2 Meconema thalassinum
CATGAAAAGACAAATATTCGAAAATTTGGTCGAAATAGTGGGTATGCGGCGGGAGTTGCCGTCTAGTCGAAAAATAAGTGGGTAAACGGCGGGAGCAACCATTTAATCGAAAATTTGGGCGAGTACTGGGAGCAGCTTTCTCGTCGAAATAGTGGGTAAGCGGCGGGACTAGCTTTCGAAACTCGTCGAAAATGATGGGTTAAACGGCGGGAATATATATTTCATCGAAAAGATGGTTAACCAGCGGGAACGGCCATTTCGTCTCTCTCCCAGAGGCCTTTTAGAAAGAGTTCGAAACTTTTTCTTTTCGAAAATGTTCGAAACTATTTGCATCTTCAATCTAGGACTTGTTCCTCTTGAAAAACAGCGGAATCGAAAGGGTGGGTAAACGGCGGGAGTAACTTTGGCCATCTTAATGCAAGGAGGGTAAACGGCGAAAGTACACGTCTAGTCGAAAAATAAATTCGTTTCTACTAAAAAATAGTGCTATCCGGGCTGGAAGATCTGGCTGTGGCCGATTTTCAAAATTTTTAATTTTTCCATTAAAAAAAAGTCAAAAACGCACAGAGAAATTCATAACTTTTCAACGAAGCAACGTAGAAGGCTGGATTTTAGGGACGAAGTTTTAAATACCGTTTCTCAAACTTGTTATTTTTTTCAGATTTTTTCAAAAACGCATTAGGTCACTTCGTTAGTGAGCGACAGGGCAGCAAAAATTTTCTAAGTCCATTCACCGGCATCCGGCGACCCTCTGTTGCGGCCGCATCTTCCGCCAGCTCACGCGGGAGGCCCCGGCCTAAGCTGATGTACGGAGATGGCTGGCGAGTTGACGGTCGATGCCAGGGGTTCGAGGGGTCAGGCTTGCCGGCAACTTCCGATGGACTTACTAAGGGGACTCGTGCGGGATCGAATGGGTGGGTAAGCGGCGGGACTAGCTGCCATTTCGAAAGGGTGGGTAAGCGGCGGGAAGACATTTGGCCATCTTAATGCAAGGTGGGTAAGCGGCGGGACTAGCTGTCTTTTCGAAAGGGTGGGTAAGCGGCGGGAAGACATTTGGCCATCTTAATAAAATGTGGGTAAACGGCGGGACTAGCCCTCTAGTCGAAAAATAAATTCGTTTATACTGAAAAATAGTGCTATCCGGGCTGGAACATCTGGCTGTGGCCAATTTTAAAAATTTATTTTTTCCATTAAAAAAACGTTAAAAACGCACAAAAAAAAATTCATAACTTTTCTACGAAGCAACATAGAAGGCTGGATTTTAGGGACGAAGTTTCAAATACCGTTTCTCAAACTTGTTAATTTTTTCAGAATTTTTCATAAATGCATTAGGTCACTTCGTTAGTGAGCGACAGGGCAGCAAAAATTTTCTAAGTCCATTCACCGGCATCCGGCGACCCTCTGTTGCGGCCGCATCTTCCGCCAGCTCACGCGGGAGGCCCCGGCCTAAGCTGATGTACGGAGATGGCTGGCGAGTTGACGGTCGATGCCAGGGGTTCGAGGGGTCAGGCTTGCCGGCAACTTCCGATGGATTTACTAAGGGGACTCGTGCGGGATCGAATGGGTGGGTAAGCGGCGGGACTAGCTGCCATTTCGAAAGGGTGGGTAAGCGGCGGGAAGACATTTGGCCATCTTAATGCAAGGTGGGTAAGCGGCGGGACTAGCTGTCTTTTCGAAAGGGTGGGTAAGCGGCGGGAAGATATTTGGCCATCTTAATAAAATGTGGGTAAACGGCGGGACTAGCCCTCTAGTCGAAAAATAAATTCGTTTATACTGAAAAATAGTGCTATCCGGGCTGGAACATCTGGCTGTGGCCAATTTTAAAAATTTATTTTTTCCATTAAAAAAACGTTAAAAACGCACAAAAAAAATTCATAACTTTTCTACGAAGCAACATAGAAGGCTGGATTTTAGGGACGAAGTTTCAAATACCGTTTCTCAAACTTGTTAATTTTTTCAGAATTTTTCATAAACGCATTAGGTCACTTCGTTAGTGAGCGACAGGGCAGCAAAAATTTTCTAAGTCCATTCACCGGCTTCAGGCGACCCTCTGTTGCGGCCGCATCTTCCGCCAGCTCACGCGGGAGGCCCCGGCATAAGCTGATGTACGGAGATGGCTGGCGAGTTGACGGTCGATGCGAGGGGTTCGAGGGGTCAGGCTTGCGGGCAACTTCCGATGGATTTCCTAAGGGGACTCGTGCGGGATCGAATGGGTGGGTAAGCGGCGGGACTAGCTGCCATTTCGAAAGGGAGGGTAAGCGGCGGGAAGACATTTGGCCATCTTAATGCAAGGTGGGTAAGCGGCGGGACTAGCTGTCTTCTCGAAAGGGTGGGTAAGCGGCGGGAAGACATTTGGCCATCTTAATAAAATGTGGGTAAACGGCGGGACTAGCCCTCTAGTCGAAAAATGAATTCGTTTATACTGAAAAATAGTGCTATCCGGGCTGGAACATCTGGCTGTGGCCAATTTTAAAAATTTATTTTTTCCATTAAAAAAACGTTAAAAACGCACAAAAAAAATTCATAACTTTTCTACGAAGCAACATAGAAGGCTGGATTTTAGGGACGAAGTTTCAAATACCGTTTCTCAAACTTGTTAATTTTTTCAGAATTTTTCATAAACGCATTAGGTCACTTCGTTAGTGAGCGACAGGGCAGCAAAAATTTTCTAAGTCCATTCACCGGCTTCAGGCAACCCTCTGTTGCGGCCGCATCTTCCGCCAGCTCACGCGGGAGGCCCCGGCCTAAGCTGATGTACGGAGATGGCTGGCGAGTTGACGGTCGATGCGAGGGGTTCGAGGGGTCAGGCTTGCGGGCAACTTCCGATGGATTTCCTAAGGGGACTCGTGCGGGATCGAATGGGTGGGTAAGCGGCGGGACTAGCTGCCATTTCGAAAGGGTGGGTAAGCGGCGGGAAGACATTTGGCCATCTTAATGCAAGGTGGGTAAGCGGCGGGACTAGCTGTCTTTTCGAAAGGGTGGGTAAGCGGCGGGAAGACATTTGGCCATCTTAATAAAATGTGGGTAAACGGCGGGACTAGCCCTCTAGTCGAAAAATAAATTCGTTTATACTGAAAAATAGTGCTATCCGGGCTGGAACATCTGGCTGTGGCCAATTTTAAAAATTTATTTTTTCCATAAAAAAAACGTTAAAAACGCACAAAAAAAATTCATAACTCTTCTACGAAGCAACATAGAAGGCTGGATTTTAGGGACGAAGTTTCAAATACCGTTTCTCAAACTTGTTAATTTTTTCAGAATTTTTCATAAACGCATTAGGTCACTTCGTTAGTCAGCGACAGGGCAGCAAAAATTTTCTAAGTCCATTCACCGGCTTCAGGCGACCCTCTGTTGCGGCCGCATCTTCCGCCAGCTCACGCGGGAGGCCCCGGCCTAAGCTGATGTACGGAGATGGCTGGCGAGTTGACGGTCGATGCGAGGGGTTCGAGGGGTCAGGCTTGCGGGCAACTTCCGATGGATTTCCTAAGGGGACTCGTGCGGGATCGATTGGGTGGGTAAGCGGCCGGACTAACTGACTTTACGAAAGGGTGGGTAAGCGGCGGGAAGACATTTGGCTATCTTATTGCAAGGTGGGTAAACGGCGGGAATAGCCGTCTAGTCGAAAAATAAGTGGGTAAACGGCGGGAGCAGGTTTTCCGTGGTTTCCCACGTCCACTTCGGGCAAATGCCGGTCGAGAAATGTGTTGAGATTTCGGTTTACATTTAATAATAATAATAAAAATAATAATAATAATATTAATAATAATATTTTTTTAAATAATAATGATAATAATAATAATAATAATACTAAGGTGACAAGTTTTGAAAAACTATTCGGAAAATCACCAGACAGTAATAGGCATAATAAATAAAATAAATAAATAAATATATAAATAAATTTCCATGAAAAGAAAAATAATAATAATAAAAATAATAATAATAATAATAATAATAATAATAATAATATTTTTAATAATAATGATAATAATAATAATAATGCTAAGGTGACAAGTTTTAAAAAACTATTCGGAAAATCACCAGACAAAAATAGGCATAATTAATAAAATAAATAAATAAATAAATAAATATATAAATAAATTTCCATGAAAAGAAAAATAATAATAATAAAAATGATAATAATAATAATAATAGTAGGCACTGATAGAGACGAGTTCATAAATTTCGATGAAATAGAAAATATTAATAATAATGATAATTATAATAATAATAATAGTCGCCTCCATGGCGTAGCGGTCAGCATGGTTAGCTGCCGCGCCGGAGGTCCTGAGTTCGATTCCGGGCTTTGCCATGTAATTTGATAAGTGGTATGAGGACTGGAACGGGGTCTACTCAGCCTCGGGTGGCACAAATGAGTTGAGGGTGTTCGATTCCCAGCTCAGCCATCCTCGAAGTGGTTTTCCGTGGTTTCCCACTTCCTCTTCGGGCAAATGGCGGCCGAGAAACGTGTTGAGATTTCGGTTTACATTTAATAATAATAATAATTATAATAATAATAATAATATTTTTAATAATAATGATAATAATAATAATTATAATAATAATAATACTAAGGTGACAAGTTTTAAAAAACTATTCGGAAAATCACCAGACAGTAATAGGCATAATAAATAAATAAATAAATAAATACATAAATAAATATTTAAATAAATTTCCATGAAAAGAAAAATAATAATAATAAAAATGATAATAATAATAATAGTAGGCACTGATAGAGACGAGTTCATAAATTTCGATGAAATAGAAAATACTAATAATAATGATAATTATAATAATAATATTAGTCGCCTCCATGGCGTAGCGGTCAGCATGGTTAGCTGCCGCGCTGGAGGTCCTGAGTTCGATTCCGGGCTTTGATTAGTGGTATGAGGACTGGAACGGGGTCTACTCAGCCTCGGGTGGCACAAATGAGTTGAGGGGGTTCGATTCCCAGCTCAGCCATCCTCGAAGTGGTTTTCCGTGGTTTCCCACTTCCTCTTCGGGCAAATGCCGGCCGAGAAATGTGTTGAGATTTCGGTTTACATTTAATATAATAATAATAATTATAATGATAATAATAATATTTTTAATAATAATGATAATAATAATAATAATAATAATAATAATTTTAATTTTTTTTTTTTTTTTTTTTTTTTAATTTATTTATTAAATACTATTTATGTTACATTATTGTGATATGTCTCACGAATCTGATGACAGTACAGATTATCTGTGAGACATATTAATTATTATTTACAACATATATATAGATTATATTTCAGTACAAGAGTGCATGCATTTTTTTTTGTAATGTTAATGATAAAATATTAATGTAAATAATTAAAGATACAAAAAATTACACTATGGTAGTTATATTAATACATTTATGTTATGAGTTAATGTTTGGTTAAGTAATATTTTTTAATGCGACTTATAGCTAGTTGTTTGCTGTTAATGTTTGTCAGTCCAGGTGGTAGTTCATTAAGTAGTGATGGTATAATATAATTTAGTCTCTTGAAACCATAGCTATTTATACATAAAGGTTTAACATGTTTAGTACTTGTTATGGCTCTTGTTTGTATGTTGTGAGAGACCTTATGCCTGAATCTTGGATCATGGTAGTAGAGATTCAGTACAGTAATTTGAAACAACTCTTTAATATTAAAATAAGGGATATCAGTGAAATATTTAAAGAACCTGTTTTGGCTATCTTGAAGATTATTAATTAAAGTTGTGTTTTGATTTCCCCAAGCTGCTATAGCATATCTTAATTTGCTTTCAATCAGAGCACTGTAAATTGTTTTGTAAGTTTTCCTATCTACATAAAATCGGAGATTGTAGAAGATGTAGAGATTTGCTCTTAGGTTTTTTATTATGCTTACTGTGTGTGTGTTCATTTTAAAGTGTTCATCAAGGGTAATTCCTAGGTATTTTTGTGTCGAAGTACTATTTATGAAGGTGTTACATTTGCAACCTGCCAGGATGTTTTGGTGTATGCATGATAAGCTGTGGTGCGTTAGTTTGTATTTTTCTTGTGTGAAGTGATCAACTCTGATGTGCATTATTTTGGATTTGGTTGTATTTATATACAAATTATTGTCATGACACCATCTTGTGATGTTATTGAAGTCTTCTTGAAGTCTCTCAAAAGCTGTTTTAGAGTCTTTATGTATGGTATATATAGTGGTGTCATCAGCATAAATAAATATTTTACTGTGTTTAATGGCTTCATTCATGTCGTTTACGAACAGGTTATATAGTGTAGGTGAAATAATGCTGCCTTGAGGGATACCTTGTGTTCCTTCTACTGCGTCACTGATAGTGTTATTGACCATAACTGCCATTTCCCTGTTTTTCAGATAGCTTTCAAATAGTTTATAAGTCGTGCCTCTTATTCCAATATCGTGTAATTTAGCAAGTAGTTTATTGTGATTTATTGTGTCAAATGCTTTAGAAAAGTCAAGAAAAAGTACCATTATGTGATTGTTCTTATTTAAGGCATTATTTATTACATTGGCAAATTCAGCCAGGAGTAGTTCAGTACTTTTCCCCTTCCTAAAACCGTATAGGTGTCCCTTTAAAATATCATATTTATTTAGGAAATTCTTCATTCTCTTATCCAAGCATTTTTCCATTATTTTGTGGAGGATTGATAAAATGCATATTGGTCTGTAGTTGCCAAAGTCTAAGTGATCGCCATTCTTATATATTGGTTTAATAATTGTGTATTTCAGATATTTTGGTATTATGCCTGATTCGAATATCTTGTTTATGAGATGTGTTATGATTGGTATAGTTTTTTTGGATGTTGCCTTTATGTCTTTCAAGCGTATATTGTCTACCCCAGGCGATTTGTCTGTTTTTAATTCCTTAATTATGTTTTCTATTTCATATTCATCAGTTTCAAGTAATGTAAAGGAATTCATTAATGTGTTTCCATTTGATTGCCATATGTTGATACTACAGTTATGAGCTAGGCTGTTTATTTTTTCACTAAAGGTATTGATGAATTTATTGACTATCACTTCGTTAGTATAATGTAATATTAAATGTTTGTTTATGACTTCATTGACAGTTTGTGTTTTCCGACCTGTTATATCATTAATGACTTTCCACATTCCTTTATTATCGTTTTTGGAACTATTTATCTTATTTTTAAAATATTGATGTTTTGTTTTGTTTATTAGCTTATTTAATTTGTTTCTGAAAGCTTTGTATTCATTTTTTATTGTAATATTATCCTTGTTTCTGAGCATTGTTTTGTAAAGTCTGTCTCTTTCCTTACATTGTATTTTTGGTCATAAGTGAACCATTGTTTGCTTTTCCTGTGTTTACGAGTTGTTATGTAAGATGCATTTTGGTAGATTTCCTTAAATTTGGTTGTTATATTGTTATATATATCATTAGGATTTTTTAATTCAAGGCAATCTGTCCAGTCTGTGTTGTTAAGGCTTGTGTGTATTATAGTATCGTTCATTAGCGTAATGTACGATTCATTATCTTGTAATTGTGTCTTATCATTTTTTGGCCAAATACCTGCAGATGTTATGTAGTGGTCAGAGATATCTGATTGTATGACTGCAGAAGTATATTGATCTAGTCTGCTACGATAGTTTATGTGATCAATACATGTTCTCGAGTCTAAATTTGGATCATAACGAGTACATTGAGTGATAAGTGGTAGGAAACCATGAGTTGCCATAATATTTGTATATTTGATAGCTGATAGACTGATGTCATTAGATAAAGTATCAATGTTGATATCTCCTAAAATGGCGTATTCGCTGTACTTACTAGTGTGTTGTGTTATATGTGTCTCCAGTTCATCAAGAAAGTCATTTATGTTAGTGCTAGGTGGTCTGTAAATGCATGTTAATCCAATCTTTTTGTTCATGTGAAGTATTTCTATTACCATTGATTCATGAGTATTGGAAATGTATGAATTGTGTGTTCTAATAGCCATGTTGTTCTTTACATATATGGCTATGCCTCCTCCTTTACGATTTGTTCTATTACAAAATACAACATTAAAATTATCCAAAGTAAATAGGTAATTATTAGATTCAAGTATGTTAATTTCTGTTAAGCAAATAATATCCAGATCATTAATTTTCTTGCCTAAGGTTATGGTTAAATAATCCCAGTTTTTTGATATAGATTGAATATTTAGAGAGAGGATATTGATTTCAGCATTATTTCTAGTCTTATTACCATTTTCGACGAAATCGGGTATATTGAGAAATGTGAGTTCATTTTGTATTCCAGAAACATTTATATTGCTATCCCAACTGTTCATAATATCAATTAATATAATAATTCAATAATAATTCTTTCTTTTTGGCGGGGGGGGGGGGGGGGGGGTTACCTAATTTTGTTAATGTCTTCCTCACGGGAGATTCTCAATATACCAGTTTCGTCGTTTTTTCGCGCAAGTATTTTGCCGTTTTTAACCCAAATGAATTTCCAGTTATTTTCTCTGGCCTGATTTTTAGTTTTCCATAGTAGCTCCCTGTAAAATGACGTTAGACTTTCGTTAATGAAAAACCTAGATTTAGTGTTCCCATGAGTGAGGAAATTTTGTCCTTTTCTTTTCTGTAAAAATTCATTCTTTTTGGATATGGAGTTAAATTTTACCACTATTGGGGGGATTTTGTTCTTTCTTTGCAGTGGGGGCCTGTAAACTTCCTCTACATCAACCATGTTTAGATCTACTTCTAGAGTCTCAGCAATTTTGTGGACGATTTCATCCAGGCATTCGTCTTTCGCGCGTGGCACTTCACATATTTCAATGTATTGTTGCCTACCGTTCTGTTCCATTGTGTGCACTTTCTCGTTTAGATCTGATATTATTTTGTCTTGTAGATTCTTTTCGTCTTTTAGGGTTTTTATTTCTGCTGTAAGTGATTTCAGAAGAGTTGCATTTGACTTAGTTTCCTTAATCAACTCATCATATTTCTGCGCAATAAAGTCGGCACTTTTAACACTTTCACTCACTTGGTTTTTCAGTTCACTAATCTGCTTCTTTAATTCTAAAAACATACCTTTGATATCCGAAGCGTGTATTATCTCCGTGTCCGGTGTTGAAGGTGGAGTCGCTGTGTAATCAGTGTTGGCAGCAGCTGGTAGGGTCATCGTTCCACCGCTTGCGACAACAGATGCTGACGTTGTCTTTTTGAAGCTACGGCACTGTGGACACCGCCATGACTCCTTAGCTTGTTTTGCCATACCTTTCCACGTACGTACAGTTACGGTTGTACATTCATAATGATATTTCCCTTTGCATCCCGTGCAGTATACATAGTCACCATCACTTGGGAGTCCTTCTTGACAGCGGTCGCAAACCATTTCCTTGCTATACTTAAACTTTTTGCGGAGCACTCAGGCACACGTCTACTTCCTCCGGTGTCTCACTTAATAATAATAATAATAATAATAATAATAATAATAATAATAATAATAATACTAAGGTGACAAGTTTTAAAAAACTATTCGGAAAATCACCAGACAGTAATAGGCATAATAAATAAAATAAATAAATAAATAAATATATAAATAAATTTCCATGAAAAGAAAAATAATAATAATAAAAATGATAATAATAATAATAATAGTAGGCACTGATAGAGACGAGTTCATAAATTTCGATGAAATAGAAAATACTAATAATAATGATAATTATAATAATAATAATAGTCGCCTCCATGGCGTAGCGGTCAGCATGGTTAGCTGCCGCGCCGGAGGTCCTGAGTTCGATTCCGGGCTTTGCCATGTAATTTGATAAGTGGTATGAGGACTGGAACGGGGTCTACTCAGCCTCGGGTGGCACAAATGAGTTGAGGGTGTTCGATTCCCAGCTCAGCCATCCTCGAAGTGGTTTTCCGTGGTTTCCCACTTCCTCTTCGGGCAAATGGCGGCCGAGAAACGTGTTGAGATTTCGGTTTACATTTAATAATAATAATAATTATAATAATAATAATAATATTTTTAATAATAATATTTTTAATAATAATGATAATAATAATAATAATACTAAGGTGACAAGTTTTAAAAAACTATTCGGAAAATCACCAGGCAGTAATAGGCATAATAAATAAATAAATAAATAAATAAATATTTAAATAAATTTCCATGAAAAGAAAAACAATAATAATAAAAATGATAATAATAATAATAGTAGGCACTGATAGAGACGAGTTCATAAATTTCGATGAAATAGAAAATACTAATAATAATGATAATTATAATAATAATATTAGTCGCCTCCATGGCGTAGCGGTCAGCATGGTTAGCTGCCGCGCTGGAGGTCCTGAGTTCGATTCCGGGCTTTGATTAGTGGTATGAGGACTGGAACGGGGTCTACTCAGCCTCGGGTGGCACAAATGAGTTGAGGGGGTTCGATTCCCAGCTCAGCCATCCTCGAAGTGGTTTTCCGTGGTTTCCCACTTCCTCTTCGGGCAAATGCCGGCCGAGAAATGTGTTGAGATTTCGGTTTACATTTAATATAATAATAATAATTATAATGATAATAATAATATTTTTAATAATAATGATAATAATAATAATAATAATAATAATAATAATAATAATAATAATAATACTAAGGTGACAAGTTTTAAAAAACTATTCGGAAAATCACCAGACAGTAATAGGCATAATAAATAAAATAAATAAATAAATAAATATATAAATAAATTTCCATGAAAAGAAAAATAATAATAATAAAAATGATAATAATAATAATAATAGTAGGCACTGATAGAGACGAGTTCATAAATTTCGATGAAATAGAAAATACTAATAATAATGATAATTATAATAATAATAATAGTCGCCTCCATGGCGTAGCGGTCAGCATGGTTAGCTGCCGCGCCGGAGGTCCTGAGTTCGATTCCGGGCTTTGCCATGTAATTTGATAAGTGGTATGAGGACTGGAACGGGGTCTACTCAGCCTCGGGTGGCACAAATGAGTTGAGGGTGTTCGATTCCCAGCTCAGCCATCCTCGAAGTGGTTTTCCGTGGTTTCCCACTTCCTCTTCGGGCAAATGGCGGCCGAGAAACGTGTTGAGATTTCGGTTTACATTTAATAATAATAATAATTATAATAATAATAATAATATTTTTAATAATAATGATAATAATAATAATTATAATAATAATAATACTAAGGTGACAAGTTTTAAAAAACTATTCGGAAAATCACCAGACAGTAATAGGCATAATAAATAAATAAATAAATAAATACATAAATAAATATTTAAATAAATTTCCATGAAAAGAAAAATAATAATAATAAAAATGATAATAATAATAATAGTAGGCACTGATAGAGACGAGTTCATAAATTTCGATGAAATAGAAAATACTAATAATAATGATAATTATAATAATAATATTAGTCGCCTCCATGGCGTAGCGGTCAGCATGGTTAGCTGCCGCGCTGGAGGTCCTGAGTTCGATTCCGGGCTTTGATTAGTGGTATGAGGACTGGAACGGGGTCTACTCAGCCTCGGGTGGCACAAATGAGTTGAGGGGGTTCGATTCCCAGCTCAGCCATCCTCGAAGTGGTTTTCCGTGGTTTCCCACTTCCTCTTCGGGCAAATGCCGGCCGAGAAATGTGTTGAGATTTCGGTTTACATTTAATATAATAATAATAATTATAATGATAATAATAATATTTTTAATAATAATGATAATAATAATAATAATAATAATAATAATAATAATAATAATAATACTAAGGTGACAAGTTTTAAAAAACTATTCGGAAAATCACCAGACAGTAATAGGCATAATAAATAAAATAAATAAATAAATAAATATATAAATAAATTTCCATGAAAAGAAAAATAATAATAATAAAAATGATACTAATAATAATAATAGTAGGCACTGATAGAGACGAGTTCATAAATTTCGATGAAATAGAAAATACTAATAATAATGATAATTATAATAATAATAATAGTCGCCTCCATGGCGTAGCGGTCAGCATGGTTAGCTGCCGCGCCGGAGGTCCTGAGTTCGATTCCGGGCTTTGCCATGTAATTTGATAAGTGGTATGAGGACTGTAACGGGGTCTACTCAGCCTCGGGTGGCACAAATGAGTTGAGGGTGTTCGATTCCCAGCTCAGCCATCCTCGAAGTGGGTTTCCGTGGTTTCCCACTTCTTCTTCGGGCAAATGCCGGCCGAGAAATGTGTTGAGATTTCGGTTTACATTTAATAATAATAATAAAAATAATAATAATTATAATAATAATAATAATATTTTTAATAATAATGATAATAATAATTATAATAATAATAATACTAAGGGGACAAGTTTTAAAATGCTATTCGCAAAATGACCAGACCAAAAAACCCAGGCTTTCGGGACTCCCAAACAAAAGGAGAGACCCCATCTTGCAGCGCTCACTTGCCAACGGCCATACCATGTTGAGTACACCGGTTCTCGTTCGATCACCGCAGTTAAGCAACATAGGGCGCGGTCAGTACTTGGAGGGGAGACCGCCTGGGAACACCACGTGCTGTTGGCGACTGTCCGTTTTATTTATAATCATCATCATTATCGCGATCCCAGAGGATCAGCTAAAAATCATCCCGAATAATAATAATAATAATAATAATAAATATTACTGAAGCCTCCGTGGCTTAGGCAGCAGCAGGCCGGCCTCTCACCCCTGGGTCCGTGGCTCAAATCCCGGCCACTCCATGTGAGATCTGTGCAGGACAAAACGGAGGCAGACAGGTTTTTACTCCGGGTACCCTGTCAATATTTCATTCCAGCAACACTCTCCACTATCATTTCATTTCATCTGTCATTCATATAATCAATGCCCCAGAGGAGTGCGTCAGGCCACGGCAGCCGGCACAGTTCATATCCTCGCCGCTAGAAGGGGGCTTCATTCATTCCATTCCTGACCCGGTCGGAGACTGGAAGCCGGCTGTGGCTTTTCATTTCAATAATAAATATTACTAATAATAATAATAATACTAAGGGGACAAGTTTTAAAATGCTATTCGCAAAATGACCAGACCAAAAAACCCAGGCTTTCGGGACTCCCAAACAAAAGGAGAGACCCCATCTTGCAGCGCTCACTTGCCAACGGCCATACCATGTTGAGTACACCGGTTCTCGTTCGATCACCGCAGTTAAGCAACATAGGGCGCGGTCAGTACTTGGAGGGGAGACCGCCTGGGAACACCACGTGCTGTTGGCGACTGTCCGTTTTATTTATAATCATCATCATTATCGCGATCCCAGAGGATCAGCTAAAAATCATCCCGAATAATAATAATAATAATAATAATAAATATTACTGAAGCCTCCGTGGCTTAGGCAGCAGCAGGCCGGCCTCTCACCCCTGGGTCCGTGGCTCAAATCCCGGCCACTCCATGTGAGATCTGTGCAGGACAAAACGGAGGCAGACAGGTTTTTACTCCGGGTACCCTGTCAAAATGTCATTCCAGCAACACTCTCCACTATCATTTCATTTCATCTGTCATTCATTTAATCATTTCCCCAGAGGAGTGCGTCAGGCCTCGGCAGCCGGCACAGTTCATATCCTCGCCGCTAGAAGGGGGCTTCATTCATTCCATTCCTGACCCGGTCGGAGACTGGAAGCCGGCTGTGGCTTTTCATTTCAATAATAAATATTACTAATAATAATACTAAGGGGACAAGTATTAAAATGCTATTCGCAAAATGACCAGACCAAAGAACCCAGGCTTTCGGGACTCCCAAACAAAAGGAGAGACCCCATCTTGCAGCGCTCACTTGCCAACGGCCATACCATGTTGAGTACACCGGTTCTCGTTCGATCACCGCAGTTAAGCTACATAGGGCGCGGTCAGTACTTGGAGTGGAGACCGCCTGGGAACACCACGTGCTGTTGGCGACTGTCCGTTTTATTTATAATCATCATCATTATCGCGATCCCAGAGGATCAGCTAAAAATAATCCCGAGTGCTCGACAGATTTCTCCGCTACTCCGGCCAACTCTGATGCGTAGGGACAGTGGGAATCTCGAACACCCACCCGACGACGATGCGGATCGACGCTCCAGCCTGTCCGGCGCACGGCCGCACGGTAATTAGCTCCCGCCGTCCGCCCGCGCTTTGACTTATTCAACGACGCCCACCGCGATCCCGAGTGCTCGACAGATTTCTCCGCTACTCCGGCAAACTCTGAAGCGTAGGGACAGTGGGAATCTCGAACACCCACCCAACGACGATGCGGATCGACGCTCCAGCCTGTCCGGCGCACGGCCGCACGGTAATTAGCTCCCGCCGTCCGCCCATGCTTTGACTTATTCAACGACGCCCACCGCAATCCCGAGTGCTCGACAGATTTCTCCGCTTCTCCGGCAAACTCTGAAGCGTAGGGACAGTGGGAATCTCGAACACCCACCCAACGACGATGCGGATCGACGCTCCAGCCTGTCCGGCGCACGGCCGCACGGTAATTAGCTCCCGCCGTCCGCCCGCGCTTTGACTTATTCAACGACGCCCACCGCGATCCCGAGTGCTCGACAGATTTCTCCGCTACTCCGGCAAACTCTGAAGCGTAGGGACAGTGGGAATCTCGAACACCCACCCGACGACGATGCGGATCGACGCTCCAGCCTGTCCGGCGCACGGCCGCACGGTAATTAGCTCCCGCCGTCCGCCCGCGCTTTGACTTATTCAACGACGCCCACCGCGATCCCGAGTGCTCGACAGATTTCTCCGCTACTCCGGCAAACTCTGAAGCGTAGGGACAGTGGGAATCTCGAACACCCACCCGACGACGATGCGGATCGACGCTCCAGCCTGTCCGGCACACGGCCGCACGGTAATTAGCTCCCGCCGTCCGCCCGCGCTTTGACTTATTCAACGACGCCCACCGCGATCCCGAGTGCTCGACAGATTTCTCCGCTTCTCCGGCAAACTCTGAAGCATAGGGACAGTGGGAATCTCGAACACCCACCCGACGACGATGCGGATCGACGCTCCAGCCTGTCCGG
>OX336398.1:237720361-237732861 GCA_946902985.2 Meconema thalassinum
AAATAGTGGGTAAGCGGCGGGACTAGCTTTCGAAACTCGTCGAAAATGATGGGTTAAACGGCGGGAATATATATTTCATCGAAAAGATGGTTAACCAGCGGGAACGGCCATTTCGTCTCTCTCCCAGAGGCCTTTTAGAAAGAGTTCGAAACTTTTTCTTTTCGAAAATGTTCGAAACTATTTGCATCTTCAATCTAGGACTTGTTCCTCTTGAAAAACAGCGGAATCGAAAGGGTGGGTAAACGGCGGGAGTAACTTTGGCCATCTTAATGCAAGGAGGGTAAACGGCGAAAGTACACGTCTAGTCGAAAAATAAATTCGTTTCTACTAAAAAATAGTGCTATCCGGGCTGGAAGATCTGGCTGTGGCCGATTTTCAAAATTTTTAATTTTTCCATTAAAAAAAAGTCAAAAACGCACAGAGAAATTCATAACTTTTCAACGAAGCAACGTAGAAGGCTGGATTTTAGGGACGAAGTTTTAAATACCGTTTCTCAAACTTGTTATTTTTTTCAGATTTTTTCAAAAACGCATTAGGTCACTTCGTTAGTGAGCGACAGGGCAGCAAAAATTTTCTAAGTCCATTCACCGGCATCCGGCGACCCTCTGTTGCGGCCGCATCTTCCGCCAGCTCACGCGGGAGGCCCCGGCCTAAGCTGATGTACGGAGATGGCTGGCGAGTTGACGGTCGATGCCAGGGGTTCGAGGGGTCAGGCTTGCCGGCAACTTCCGATGGACTTACTAAGGGGACTCGTGCGGGATCGAATGGGTGGGTAAGCGGCGGGACTAGCTGCCATTTCGAAAGGGTGGGTAAGCGTCGGGAAGACATTTGGCCATCTTAATGCAAGGTGGGTAAGCGGCGGGACTAGCTGTCTTTTCGAAAGGGTGGGTAAGCGGCGGGAAGACATTTGGCCATCTTAATAAAATGTGGGTAAACGGCGGGACTAGCCCTCTAGTCGAAAAATAAATTCGTTTATACTGAAAAATAGTGCTATCCGGGCTGGAACATCTGGCTGTGGCCAATTTTAAAAATTTATTTTTTCCATTAAAAAAACGTTAAAAACGCACAAAAAAAAATTCATAACTTTTCTACGAAGCAACATAGAAGGCTGGATTTTAGGGACGAAGTTTCAAATACCGTTTCTCAAACTTGTTAATTTTTTCAGAATTTTTCATAAATGCATTAGGTCACTTCGTTAGTGAGCGACAGGGCAGCAAAAATTTTCTAAGTCCATTCACCGGCATCCGGCGACCCTCTGTTGCGGCCGCATCTTCCGCCAGCTCACGCGGGAGGCCCCGGCCTAAGCTGATGTACGGAGATGGCTGGCGAGTTGACGGTCGATGCCAGGGGTTCGAGGGGTCAGGCTTGCCGGCAACTTCCGATGGATTTACTAAGGGGACTCGTGCGGGATCGAATGGGTGGGTAAGCGGCGGGACTAGCTGCCATTTCGAAAGGGTGGGTAAGCGGCGGGAAGACATTTGGCCATCTTAATGCAAGGTGGGTAAGCGGCGGGACTAGCTGTCTTTTCGAAAGGGTGGGTAAGCGGCGGGAAGATATTTGGCCATCTTAATAAAATGTGGGTAAACGGCGGGACTAGCCCTCTAGTCGAAAAATAAATTCGTTTATACTGAAAAATAGTGCTATCCGGGCTGGAACATCTGGCTGTGGCCAATTTTAAAAATTTATTTTTTCCATTAAAAAAACGTTAAAAACGCACAAAAAAAATTCATAACTTTTCTACGAAGCAACATAGAAGGCTGGATTTTAGGGACGAAGTTTCAAATACCGTTTCTCAAACTTGTTAATTTTTTCAGAATTTTTCATAAACGCATTAGGTCACTTCGTTAGTGAGCGACAGGGCAGCAAAAATTTTCTAAGTCCATTCACCGGCTTCAGGCGACCCTCTGTTGCGGCCGCATCTTCCGCCAGCTCACGCGGGAGGCCCCGGCATAAGCTGATGTACGGAGATGGCTGGCGAGTTGACGGTCGATGCGAGGGGTTCGAGGGGTCAGGCTTGCGGGCAACTTCCGATGGATTTCCTAAGGGGACTCGTGCGGGATCGAATGGGTGGGTAAGCGGCGGGACTAGCTGCCATTTCGAAAGGGAGGGTAAGCGGCGGGAAGACATTTGGCCATCTTAATGCAAGGTGGGTAAGCGGCGGGACTAGCTGTCTTCTCGAAAGGGTGGGTAAGCGGCGGGAAGACATTTGGCCATCTTAATAAAATGTGGGTAAACGGCGGGACTAGCCCTCTAGTCGAAAAATGAATTCGTTTATACTGAAAAATAGTGCTATCCGGGCTGGAACATCTGGCTGTGGCCAATTTTAAAAATTTATTTTTTCCATTAAAAAAACGTTAAAAACGCACAAAAAAAATTCATAACTTTTCTACGAAGCAACATAGAAGGCTGGATTTTAGGGACGAAGTTTCAAATACCGTTTCTCAAACTTGTTAATTTTTTCAGAATTTTTCATAAACGCATTAGGTCACTTCGTTAGTGAGCGACAGGGCAGCAAAAATTTTCTAAGTCCATTCACCGGCTTCAGGCAACCCTCTGTTGCGGCCGCATCTTCCGCCAGCTCACGCGGGAGGCCCCGGCCTAAGCTGATGTACGGAGATGGCTGGCGAGTTGACGGTCGATGCGAGGGGTTCGAGGGGTCAGGCTTGCGGGCAACTTCCGATGGATTTCCTAAGGGGACTCGTGCGGGATCGAATGGGTGGGTAAGCGGCGGGACTAGCTGCCATTTCGAAAGGGTGGGTAAGCGGCGGGAAGACATTTGGCCATCTTAATGCAAGGTGGGTAAGCGGCGGGACTAGCTGTCTTTTCGAAAGGGTGGGTAAGCGGCGGGAAGACATTTGGCCATCTTAATAAAATGTGGGTAAACGGCGGGACTAGCCCTCTAGTCGAAAAATAAATTCGTTTATACTGAAAAATAGTGCTATCCGGGCTGGAACATCTGGCTGTGGCCAATTTTAAAAATTTATTTTTTCCATAAAAAAAACGTTAAAAACGCACAAAAAAAATTCATAACTCTTCTACGAAGCAACATAGAAGGCTGGATTTTAGGGACGAAGTTTCAAATACCGTTTCTCAAACTTGTTAATTTTTTCAGAATTTTTCATAAACGCATTAGGTCACTTCGTTAGTCAGCGACAGGGCAGCAAAAATTTTCTAAGTCCATTCACCGGCTTCAGGCGACCCTCTGTTGCGGCCGCATCTTCCGCCAGCTCACGCGGGAGGCCCCGGCCTAAGCTGATGTACGGAGATGGCTGGCGAGTTGACGGTCGATGCGAGGGGTTCGAGGGGTCAGGCTTGCGGGCAACTTCCGATGGATTTCCTAAGGGGACTCGTGCGGGATCGATTGGGTGGGTAAGCGGCCGGACTAACTGACTTTACGAAAGGGTGGGTAAGCGGCGGGAAGACATTTGGCTATCTTATTGCAAGGTGGGTAAACGGCGGGAATAGCCGTCTAGTCGAAAAATAAGTGGGTAAACGGCGGGAGCAGGTTTTCCGTGGTTTCCCACGTCCACTTCGGGCAAATGCCGGTCGAGAAATGTGTTGAGATTTCGGTTTACATTTAATAATAATAATAAAAATAATAATAATAATATTAATAATAATATTTTTTTAAATAATAATGATAATAATAATAATAATAATACTAAGGTGACAAGTTTTGAAAAACTATTCGGAAAATCACCAGACAGTAATAGGCATAATAAATAAAATAAATAAATAAATATATAAATAAATTTCCATGAAAAGAAAAATAATAATAATAAAAATAATAATAATAATAATAATAATAATAATAATAATATTTTTAATAATAATGATAATAATAATAATAATACTAAGGTGACAAGTTTTAAAAAACTATTCGGAAAATCACCAGACAAAAATAGGCATAATTAATAAAATAAATAAATAAATAAATAAATATATAAATAAATTTCCATGAAAAGAAAAATAATAATAATAAAAATGATAATAATAATAATAATAGTAGGCACTGATAGAGACGAGTTCATAAATTTCGATGAAATAGAAAATACTAATAATAATGATAATTATAATAATAATAATAGTCGCCTCCATGGCGTAGCGGTCAGCATGGTTAGCTGCCGCGCCGGAGGTCCTGAGTTCGATTCCGGGCTTTGCCATGTAATTTGATAAGTGGTATGAGGACTGGAACGGGGTCTACTCAGCCTCGGGTGGCACAAATGAGTTGAGGGTGTTCGATTCCCAGCTCAGCCATCCTCGAAGTGGTTTTCCGTGGTTTCCCACTTCCTCTTCGGGCAAATGGCGGCCGAGAAACGTGTTGAGATTTCGGTTTACATTTAATAATAATAATAATTATAATAATAATAATAATATTTTTAATAATAATGATAATAATAATAATTATAATAATAATAATACTAAGGTGACAAGTTTTAAAAAACTATTCGGAAAATCACCAGACAGTAATAGGCATAATAAATAAATAAATAAATAAATACATAAATAAATATTTAAATAAATTTCCATGAAAAGAAAAATAATAATAATAAAAATGATAATAATAATAATAGTAGGCACTGATAGAGACGAGTTCATAAATTTCGATGAAATAGAAAATACTAATAATAATGATAATTATAATAATAATATTAGTCGCCTCCATGGCGTAGCGGTCAGCATGGTTAGCTGCCGCGCTGGAGGTCCTGAGTTCGATTCCGGGCTTTGATTAGTGGTATGAGGACTGGAACGGGGTCTACTCAGCCTCGGGTGGCACAAATGAGTTGAGGGGGTTCGATTCCCAGCTCAGCCATCCTCGAAGTGGTTTTCCGTGGTTTCCCACTTCCTCTTCGGGCAAATGCCGGCCGAGAAATGTGTTGAGATTTCGGTTTACATTTAATATAATAATAATAATTATAATGATAATAATAATATTTTTAATAATAATGATAATAATAATAATAATAATAATAATAATAATAATAATAATAATAATAATAATAATAATAATAATAATAATACTAAGGTGACAAGTTTTAAAAAACTATTCGGAAAATCACCAGACAGTAATAGGCATAATAAATAAAATAAATAAATAAATAAATATATAAATAAATTTCCATGAAAAGAAAAATAATAATAATAAAAATGATAATAATAATAATAATAGTAGGCACTGATAGAGACGAGTTCATAAATTTCGATGAAATAGAAAATACTAATAATAATGATAATTATAATAATAATAATAGTCGCCTCCATGGCGTAGCGGTCAGCATGGTTAGCTGCCGCGCCGGAGGTCCTGAGTTCGATTCCGGGCTTTGCCATGTAATTTGATAAGTGGTATGAGGACTGGAACGGGGTCTACTCAGCCTCGGGTGGCACAAATGAGTTGAGGGTGTTCGATTCCCAGCTCAGCCATCCTCGAAGTGGTTTTCCGTGGTTTCCCACTTCCTCTTCGGGCAAATGGCGGCCGAGAAACGTGTTGAGATTTCGGTTTACATTTAATAATAATAATAATTATAATAATAATAATATTTTTAATAATAATGATAATAATAATAATTATAATAATAATAATACTAAGGTGACAAGTTTTAAAAAACTATTCGGAAAATCACCAGACAGTAATAGGCATAATAAATAAATAAATAAATAAATACATAAATAAATATTTAAATAAATTTCCATGAAAAGAAAAATAATAATAATAAAAATGATAATAATAATAATAGTAGGCACTGATAGAGACGAGTTCATAAATTTCGATGAAATAGAAAATACTAATAATAATGATAATTATAATAATAATATTAGTCGCCTCCATGGCGTAGCGGTCAGCATGGTTAGCTGCCGCGCTGGAGGTCCTGAGTTCGATTCCGGGCTTTGATTAGTGGTATGAGGACTGGAACGGGGTCTACTCAGCCTCGGGTGGCACAAATGAGTTGAGGGGGTTCGATTCCCAGCTCAGCCATCCTCGAAGTGGTTTTCCGTGGTTTCCCACTTCCTCTTCGGGCAAATGCCGGCCGAGAAATGTGTTGAGATTTCGGTTTACATTTAATATAATAATAATAATTATAATGATAATAATAATATTTTTAATAATAATGATAATAATAATAATAATAATAATAATAATAATAATAATAATAATAATAATACTAAGGTGACAAGTTTTAAAAAACTATTCGGAAAATCACCAGACAGTAATAGGCATAATAAATAAAATAAATAAATAAATAAATATATAAATAAATTTCCATGAAAAGAAAAATAATAATAATAAAAATGATACTAATAATAATAATAGTAGGCACTGATAGAGACGAGTTCATAAATTTCGATGAAATAGAAAATACTAATAATAATGATAATTATAATAATAATAATAGTCGCCTCCATGGCGTAGCGGTCAGCATGGTTAGCTGCCGCGCCGGAGGTCCTGAGTTCGATTCCGGGCTTTGCCATGTAATTTGATAAGTGGTATGAGGACTGTAACGGGGTCTACTCAGCCTCGGGTGGCACAAATGAGTTGAGGGTGTTCGATTCCCAGCTCAGCCATCCTCGAAGTGGGTTTCCGTGGTTTCCCACTTCTTCTTCGGGCAAATGCCGGCCGAGAAATGTGTTGAGATTTCGGTTTACATTTAATAATAATAATAAAAATAATAATAATTATAATAATAATAATAATATTTTTAATAATAATGATAATAATAATAATAATAATAATAAGGTGACAAGTTTTAAAAAACTATTCGGAAAATCACCAGGCAGTAATAGGCATAATAAATAAATAAATAAATAAATAAATATTTAAATAAATTTCCATGAAAAGAAAAATAATAATAATAAAAATGATAATAATAATAATAGTAGGCACTGATAGAGACGAGTTCATAAATTTCGATGAAATAGAAAATATTAATAATAATGATAATTATAATAATAATAATAGTCGCCTCCATGGCGTAGCGGTCAGCATGGTTAGCTGCCGCGCCGGAGGTCCTGAGTTCGATTCCGGGCTTTGCCATGTAATTTGATAAGTGGTATGAAGACTGGAACGGGGTCTACTCAGCCTCGGGTGGCACAAATGAGTTGAGGGTGTTCGATTCCCAGCTCAGCCATCCTCGAAGTGGTTTTCCGTGGTTTCCCACTTCCTCTTCGGGCAAATGGCGGCCGAGAAACGTGTTGAGATTTCGGTTTACATTTAATAATAATAATAATTATAATAATAATAAAAATATTTTTAATAATAATGATAATAATAATAATTATAATAATAATAATACTAAGGTGACAAGTTTTAAAAAACTATTCGGAAAATCACCAGACAGTAATAGGCATAATAAATAAATAAATAAATAAATACATAAATAAATATTTAAATAAATTTCCATGAAAAGAAAAATAATAATAATAAAAATGATAATAATAATAATAGTAGGCACTGATAGAGACGAGTTCATAAATTTCGATGAAATAGAAAATACTAATAATAATGATAATTATAATAATAATATTAGTCGCCTCCATGGCGTAGCGGTCAGCATGGTTAGCTGCCGCGCTGGAGGTCCTGAGTTCGATTCCGGGCTTTGATTAGTGGTATGAGGACTGGAACGGGGTCTACTCAGCCTCGGGTGGCACAAATGAGTTGAGGGGGTTCGATTCCCAGCTCAGCCATCCTCGAAGTGGTTTTCCGTGGTTTCCCACTTCCTCTTCGGGCAAATGCCGGCCGAGAAATGTGTTGAGATTTCGGTTTACATTTAATATAATAATAATAATTATAATGATAATAATAATATTTTTAATAATAATGATAATAATAATAATAATAATAATAATAATAATAATAATAATAATACTAAGGTGACAAGTTTTAAAAAACTATTCGGAAAATCACCAGACAGTAATAGGCATAATAAATAAAATAAATAAATAAATAAATATATAAATAAATTTCCATGAAAAGAAAAATAATAATAATAAAAATGATAATAATAATAATAATAGTAGGCACTGATAGAGACGAGTTCATAAATTTCGATGAAATAGAAAATACTAATAATAATGATAATTATAATAATAATAATAGTCGCCTCCATGGCGTAGCGGTCAGCATGGTTAGCTGCCGCGCCGGAGGTCCTGAGTTCGATTCCGGGCTTTGCCATGTAATTTGATAAGTGGTATGAGGACTGGAACGGGGTCTACTCAGCCTCGGGTGGCACAAATGAGTTGAGGGTGTTCGATTCCCAGCTCAGCCATCCTCGAAGTGGTTTTCCGTGGTTTCCCACTTCCTCTTCGGGCAAATGCCGGCCGAGAAACGTGTTGAGATTTCGGTTTACATTTAATAATAATAATAATTATAATAATAATAATAATATTTTTAATAATAATGATAATAATAATAATTATAATAATAATAATACTAAGGTGACAAGTTTTAAAAAACTATTCGGAAAATCACCAGACAGTAATAGGCATAATAAATAAATAAATAAATAAATACATAAATAAATATTTAAATAAATTTCCATGAAAAGAAAAATAATAATAATAAAAATGATAATAATAATAATAGTAGGCACTGATAGAGACGAGTTCATAAATTTCGATGAAATAGAAAATACTAATAATAATGATAATTATAATAATAATATTAGTCGCCTCCATGGCGTAGCGGTCAGCATGGTTAGCTGCCGCGCTGGAGGTCCTGAGTTCGATTCCGGGCTTTGATTAGTGGTATGAGGACTGGAACGGGGTCTACTCAGCCTCGGGTGGCACAAATGAGTTGAGGGGGTTCGATTCCCAGCTCAGCCATCCTCGAAGTGGTTTTCCGTGGTTTCCCACTTCCTCTTCGGGCAAATGCCGGCCGAGAAATGTGTTGAGATTTCGGTTTACATTTAATATAATAATAATAATTATAATGATAATAATAATATTTTTAATAATAATGATAATAATAATAATAATAATAATAATAATAATAATAATAATAATAATAATACTAAGGTGACAAGTTTTAAAAAACTATTCGGAAAATCACCAGACAGTAATAGGCATAATAAATAAAATAAATAAATAAATAAATATATAAATAAATTTCCATGAAAAGAAAAATAATAATAATAAAAATGATACTAATAATAATAATAGTAGGCACTGATAGAGACGAGTTCATAAATTTCGATGAAATAGAAAATACTAATAATAATGATAATTATAATAATAATAATAGTCGCCTCCATGGCGTAGCGGTCAGCATGGTTAGCTGCCGCGCCGGAGGTCCTGAGTTCGATTCCGGGCTTTGCCATGTAATTTGATAAGTGGTATGAGGACTGTAACGGGGTCTACTCAGCCTCGGGTGGCACAAATGAGTTGAGGGTGTTCGATTCCCAGCTCAGCCATCCTCGAAGTGGGTTTCCGTGGTTTCCCACTTCTTCTTCGGGCAAATGCCGGCCGAGAAATGTGTTGAGATTTCGGTTTACATTTAATAATAATAATAAAAATAATAATAATTATAATAATAATAATAATATTTTTAATAATAATGATAATAATAATAATAATACTAAGGTGACAAGTTTTAAAAAACTATTCGGAAAATCACCAGGCAGTAATAGGCATAATAAATAAATAAATAAATAAATAAATATTTAAATAAATTTCCATGAAAAGAAAAATAATAATAATAAAAATGATAATAATAATAATAGTAGGCACTGATAGAGACGAGTTCATAAATTTCGATGAAATAGAAAATACTAATAATAATGATAATTATAATAATAATAATAGTCGCCTCCATGGCGTAGCGGTCAGCATGGTTAGCTGCCGCGCCGGAGGTCCTGAGTTCGATTCCGGGCTTTGCCATGAAATTTGATTAGTGGTATGAGGACTGGAACGGGGTCTACTCAGCCTCGGGTGGCACAAATGAGTTGAGGGGGTTCGATTCCCAGCTCAGCCATCCTCGAAGTGGTTTTCCGTGGTTTCCCACTTCCTCTTCGGGCAAATGCCGGCCGAGAAATGTGTTGAGATTTCGGTTTACATTTTATAATAATAATAAAAATAAAAATAATAATAATAATAATAATAATAATAATAATAATAATAATAATAATAAATATTACTGAAGCCTCCGTGGCTTAGGCAGCAGCAGGCCGGCCTCTCACCGCTGGGTCCGTGGCTCAAATCCCGGCCACTCCATGTGAGATCTGTGCAGGACAAAACGGAGGCAGACAGGTTTTTACTCCGGGTACCCTGTCAAAATTTCATTCCAGCAATACTCTCCACTATCATTTCATTTCATCTGTCATTCATATAATCAATGCCCCAGAGGAGTGCGTCAGGCCACGGCAGCCGGCACAGTTCATATCCTCGCCGCTAGAAGGGGGCTTCATTCATTCCATTCCTGACCCGGTCGGAGACTGGAAGCCGGCTGTGGCTTTTCATTTCAATAATAAATATTACTAATAATAATAATAATACTAAGGGGACAAGTTTTAAAATGCTATTCGCAAAATGACCAGACCAAAAAACCCAGGCTTTCGGGACTCCCAAACAAAAGGAGAGACCCCATCTTGCAGCGCTCACTTGCCAACGGCCATACCATGTTGAGTACACCGGTTCTCGTTCGATCACCGCAGTTAAGCAACATAGGGCGCGGTCAGTACTTGGAGGGGAGACCGCCTGGGAACACCACGTGCTGTTGGCGACTGTCCGTTTTATTTATAATCATCATCATTATCGCGATCCCAGAGGATCAGCTAAAATTCATCCCGAATAATAATAATAATAATAATAATAATAAATATTACTGAAGCCTCCGTGGCTTAGGCAGCAGCAGGCCGGCCTCTCACCCCTGGGTCCGTGGCTCAAATCCCGGCCACTCCATGTGAGATCTGTGCAGGACAAAACGGAGGCAGACAGGTTTTTACTCCGGGTACCCTGTCAAAATTTCATTCCAGCAACACTCTCCACTATCATTTCATTTCATCTGTCATTCATTTAATCATTTCCCCAGAGGAGTGCGTCAGGCCTCGGCAGCCGGCACAGTTCATATCCTCGCCGCTAGAAGGGGGCTTCATTCATTCCATTCCTGACCCGGTCGGAGACTGGAAGCCGGCTGTGGCTTTTCATTTCAATAATAAATATTACTAATAATAATACTAAGGGGACAAGTATTAAAATGCTATTCGCAAAATGACCAGACCAAAGAACCCAGGCTTTCGGGACTCCCAAACAAAAGGAGAGACCCCATCTTGCAGCGCTCACTTGCCAACGGCCATACCATGTTGAGTACACCGGTTCTCGTTCGATCACCGCAGTTAAGCTACATAGGGCGCGGTCAGTACTTGGAGTGGAGACCGCCTGGGAACACCACGTGCTGTTGGCGACTGTCCGTTTTATTTATAATCATCATCATTATCGCGATCCCAGAGGATCAGCTAAAAATAATCCCGAGTGCTCGACAGATTTCTCCGCTACTCCGGCCAACTCTGATGCGTAGGGACAGTGGGAATCTCGAACACCCACCCGACGACGATGCGGATCGACGCTCCAGCCTGTCCGGCGCACGGCCGCACGGTAATTAGCTCCCGCCGTCCGCCCGCGCTTTGACTTATTCAACGACGCCCACCGCGATCCCGAGTGCTCGACAGATTTCTCCGCTACTCCGGCAAACTCTGAAGCGTAGGGACAGTGGGAATCTCGAACACCCACCCAACGACGATGCGGATCGACGCTCCAGCCTGTCCGGCGCACGGCCGCACGGTAATTAGCTCCCGCCGTCCGCCCATGCTTTGACTTATTCAACGACGCCCACCGCGATCCCGAGTGCTCGACAGATTTCTCCGCTACTCCGGCAAACTCTGAAGCGTAGGGACAGTGGGAATCTCGAACACCCACCCGACGACGATGCGGATCGACGCTCCAGCCTGTCCGGCACACGGCCGCACGGTAATTAGCTCCCGCCGTCCGCCCGCGCTTTGACTTATTCAACGACGCCCACCGCGATCCCGAGTGCTCGACAGATTTCTCCGCTTCTCCGGCAAACTCTGAAGCGTAGGGACAGTGGGAATCTCGAACACCCACCCAACGACGATGCGGATCGACGCTCCAGCCTGTCCGGCGCACGGCCGCACGGTAATTAGCTCCCGCCGTCCGCCCGCGCTTTGACTTATTCAACGACGCCCACCGCGATCCCGAGTGCTCGACAGATTTCTCCGCTACTCCGGCAAACTCTGAAGCGTAGGGACAGTGGGAATCTCGAACACCCACCCGACGACGATGCGGATCGACGCTCCAGCCTGTCCGGCGCACGGCCGCACGGTAATTAGCTCCCGCCGTCCGCCCGCGCTTTGACTTATTCAACGACGCCCACCGCGATCCCGAGTGCTCGACAGATTTCTCCGCTACTCCGGCAAACTCTGAAGCGTAGGGACAGTGGGAATCTCGAACACCCACCCAACGACGATGCGGATCGACGCTCCAGCCTGTCCGGC
>OX336398.1:237742861-237765361 GCA_946902985.2 Meconema thalassinum
TAATAAAAGCGTCCCTTCCACTTCTGGTCGGGACTCTGTTTGCATGTATTAGCTCTAGAATTACCACAGTTATCCAAGTAATGTGGTACGATCTAAGGAACCATAACTGATTTAATGAGCCATTCGCGGTTTCACCTTAATTTGGCTTGCACTGAGACATGCATGGCTTAATCTTTGAGACAAGCATATGACTACTGGCAGGATCAACCAGGGAGCTGCTCGAGGAAGAGCGCTGCTCGAAAGCCGCCAACAAAGCCCGCCGACAAGCGGCGGGACAGAGAGGCTACAAGCTTCATCAATATATCCGCGCCGAGGAAGGCGCCCCCCTCCTGACAAGACCTTTCGTGGCTCGGGTTTCAGGAGGTGCTCTCTAACCCGGCCGGCCATCCATCTCATAGGAACCTCTTACCGGACGAGTCCGGCGGCCCTTTCATCCATCATCAACTCTCCAACTTCGTCAACTGCCGCAGAGGGCAGATCCGTACAAGTCCCTGCGGGACGAGACAATATCACGCTCGAGGAAGAGCGAGTGGTTACTTTATCATGACTGTTTGCCGCACATGAGCATATCCAAGAGGTAGAGGCTCGCGGCATTGCAGTGCAGGGGAGGTCCTAACAGTTTCAGATGCCAGTGACCTGGGTCTCCCCATACTATACCCTACGTCATGTTCGGGAGGGATAGTACACTTGCTGACTGCCTGCGATAACCGCAAGTCCCTCGCGCACTCTCCGCCGCGTCCAGCCAAGGGTCGTACAAAGATAGTTATAGCAGAGCTTGTTACTTGATAAAATTAAAATTCGTTTTTACTGAAAAATAGTGCTATCCGGGATGGAAAATCTGGCTGTGGCCGATTTTCAAAATTTTTATTTTTTCCATTTAAAAAGAGTTAAAAACGCACAAAAAAATTCATAACTTTTCAACGAAGCAACGTAGAAGGCTGGATTTTAGGCACGAAGTTTTAAATACCGTTTCTCAAACGTGTTAATTTTTTCAGAATTTTTCATAAACGCATTAGGTCACTTCGTTAGTGAGCGACAGGGCAGCAAAAATTTTCTAAGTCCATTCACCGGCATCCGGCGACCCTCTGTTGCGGCCGCATCTTCCGCCAGCTCACGCGGGAGGCCCCGGCCTAAGCTGATGTACGGAGATGGCTGGCGAGTTGACGGTCGATGCGAGGGGTTCGAGGGGTCAGGCTTGCGGGCAACTTCCGATGGATTTCCTAAGGGGACTCGTGCGGGATCGATTGGGTGGGTAAGCGGCCGGTCTAACTGACTTTTCGAAAGGGTGGGTAAGCAGCGGGAAGACATTTGGCTATCTTATTGCAAGGTGGGTAAACGGCGGGAATAGCCGTCTAGTCGAAAAATAAGTGGGTAAACGGCGGGAGGAGGTTTTCCGTGGTTTCCCACGTCCACTTCGGGCAAATGCCGGCCGAGAAATGTGTTGAGATTTCGGTTTACATTTAATAATAATAATAATAATAATAATAATAATAATTTTTTTAATAATAATGATAATAATAATAATAATAATACTAAGGTGACAAGTTTTGAAAAACTATTCGGAAAATCACCAGACAGTAATAGGCATAATAAATAAAATAAATAAATAAATATATAAATAAATTTCCATGAAAAGACAAATATTCGAAAATTTGGTCGAAATAGTGGGTATGCGGCGGGAGTTGCCGTCTAGTCGAAAAATAAGTGGGTAAACGGCGGGAGCAACCATTTAATCGAAAATTTGGGCGAGTACTGGGAGCAGCTTTCTCGTCGAAATAGTGGGTAAGCGGCGGGACTAGCTTTCGAAACTCGTCGAAAATGATGGGTTAAACGGCGGGAATATATATTTCATCGAAAAGATGGTTAACCAGCGGGAACGGCCATTTCGTCTCTCTCCCAGAGGCCTTTTAGAAAGAGTTCGAAACTTTTTCTTTTCGAAAATGTTCGAAACTATTTGCATCTTCAATCTAGGACTTGTTCCTCTTGAAAAACAGCGGAATCGAAAGGGTGGGTAAACGGCGGGAGTAACTTTGGCCATCTTAATGCAAGGAGGGTAAACGGCGAAAGTACACGTCTAGTCGAAAAATAAATTCGTTTCTACTAAAAAATAGTGCTATCCGGGCTGGAAGATCTGGCTGTGGCCGATTTTCAAAATTTTTAATTTTTCCATTAAAAAAAAGTCAAAAACGCACAGAGAAATTCATAACTTTTCAACGAAGCAACGTAGAAGGCTGGATTTTAGGGACGAAGTTTTAAATACCGTTTCTCAAACTTGTTATTTTTTTCAGATTTTTTCAAAAACGCATTAGGTCACTTCGTTAGTGAGCGACAGGGCAGCAAAAAATTTCTAAGTCCATTCACCGGCATCCGGCGACCCTCTGTTGCGGCCGCATCTTCCGCCAGCTCACGCGGGAGGCCCCGGCCTAAGCTGATGTACGGAGATGGCTGGCGAGTTGACGGTCGATGCCAGGGGTTCGAGGGGTCAGGCTTGCCGGCAACTTCCGATGGACTTACTAAGGGGACTCGTGCGGGATCGAATGGGTGGGTAAGCGGCGGGACTAGCTGCCATTTCGAAAGGGTGGGTAAGCGGCGGGAAGACATTTGGCCATCTTAATGCAAGGTGGGTAAGCGGCGGGACTAGCTGTCTTTTCGAAAGGGTGGGTAAGCGGCGGGAAGACATTTGGCCATCTTAATAAAATGTGGGTAAACGGCGGGACTAGCCCTCTAGTCGAAAAATAAATTCGTTTATACTGAAAAATAGTGCTATCCGGGCTGGAACATCTGGCTGTGGCCAATTTTAAAAATTTATTTTTTCCATTAAAAAAACGTTAAAAACGCACAAAAAAAAATTCATAACTTTTCTACGAAGCAACATAGAAGGCTGGATTTTAGGGACGAAGTTTCAAATACCGTTTCTCAAACTTGTTAATTTTTTCAGAATTTTTCATAAATGCATTAGGTCACTTCGTTAGTGAGCGACAGGGCAGCAAAAATTTTCTAAGTCCATTCACCGGCATCCGGCGACCCTCTGTTGCGGCCGCATCTTCCGCCAGCTCACGCGGGAGGCCCCGGCCTAAGCTGATGTACGGAGATGGCTGGCGAGTTGACGGTCGATGCCAGGGGTTCGAGGGGTCAGGCTTGCCGGCAACTTCCGATGGATTTACTAAGGGGACTCGTGCGGGATCGAATGGGTGGGTAAGCGGCGGGACTAGCTGCCATTTCGAAAGGGTGGGTAAGCGGCGGGAAGACATTTGGCCATCTTAATGCAAGGTGGGTAAGCGGCGGGACTAGCTGTCTTTTCGAAAGGGTGGGTAAGCGGCGGGAAGATATTTGGCCATCTTAATAAAATGTGGGTAAACGGCGGGACTAGCCCTCTAGTCGAAAAATAAATTCGTTTATACTGAAAAATAGTGCTATCCGGGCTGGAACATCTGGCTGTGGCCAATTTTAAAAATTTATTTTTTCCATTAAAAAAACGTTAAAAACGCACAAAAAAAATTCATAACTTTTCTACGAAGCAACATAGAAGGCTGGATTTTAGGGACGAAGTTTCAAATACCGTTTCTCAAACTTGTTAATTTTTTCAGAATTTTTCATAAACGCATTAGGTCACTTCGTTAGTGAGCGACAGGGCAGCAAAAATTTTCTAAGTCCATTCACCGGCTTCAGGCGACCCTCTGTTGCGGCCGCATCTTCCGCCAGCTCACGCGGGAGGCCCCGGCATAAGCTGATGTACGGAGATGGCTGGCGAGTTGACGGTCGATGCGAGGGGTTCGAGGGGTCAGGCTTGCGGGCAACTTCCGATGGATTTCCTAAGGGGACTCGTGCGGGATCGAATGGGTGGGTAAGCGGCGGGACTAGCTGCCATTTCGAAAGGGAGGGTAAGCGGCGGGAAGACATTTGGCCATCTTAATGCAAGGTGGGTAAGCGGCGGGACTAGCTGTCTTCTCGAAAGGGTGGGTAAGCGGCGGGAAGACATTTGGCCATCTTAATAAAATGTGGGTAAACGGCGGGACTAGCCCTCTAGTCGAAAAATGAATTCGTTTATACTGAAAAATAGTGCTATCCGGGCTGGAACATCTGGCTGTGGCCAATTTTAAAAATTTATTTTTTCCATTAAAAAAACGTTAAAAACGCACAAAAAAAATTCATAACTTTTCTACGAAGCAACATAGAAGGCTGGATTTTAGGGACGAAGTTTCAAATACCGTTTCTCAAACTTGTTAATTTTTTCAGAATTTTTCATAAACGCATTAGGTCACTTCGTTAGTGAGCGACAGGGCAGCAAAAATTTTCTAAGTCCATTCACCGGCTTCAGGCAACCCTCTGTTGCGGCCGCATCTTCCGCCAGCTCACGCGGGAGGCCCCGGCCTAAGCTGATGTACGGAGATGGCTGGCGAGTTGACGGTCGATGCGAGGGGTTCGAGGGGTCAGGCTTGCGGGCAACTTCCGATGGATTTCCTAAGGGGACTCGTGCGGGATCGAATGGGTGGGTAAGCGGCGGGACTAGCTGCCATTTCGAAAGGGTGGGTAAGCGGCGGGAAGACATTTGGCCATCTTAATGCAAGGTGGGTAAGCGGCGGGACTAGCTGTCTTTTCGAAAGGGTGGGTAAGCGGCGGGAAGACATTTGGCCATCTTAATAAAATGTGGGTAAACGGCGGGACTAGCCCTCTAGTCGAAAAATAAATTCGTTTATACTGAAAAATAGTGCTATCCGGGCTGGAACATCTGGCTGTGGCCAATTTTAAAAATTTATTTTTTCCATAAAAAAAACGTTAAAAACGCACAAAAAAAATTCATAACTCTTCTACGAAGCAACATAGAAGGCTGGATTTTAGGGACGAAGTTTCAAATACCGTTTCTCAAACTTGTTAATTTTTTCAGAATTTTTCATAAACGCATTAGGTCACTTCGTTAGTCAGCGACAGGGCAGCAAAAATTTTCTAAGTCCATTCACCGGCTTCAGGCGACCCTCTGTTGCGGCCGCATCTTCCGCCAGCTCACGCGGGAGGCCCCGGCCTAAGCTGATGTACGGAGATGGCTGGCGAGTTGACGGTCGATGCGAGGGGTTCGAGGGGTCAGGCTTGCGGGCAACTTCCGATGGATTTCCTAAGGGGACTCGTGCGGGATCGATTGGGTGGGTAAGCGGCCGGACTAACTGACTTTACGAAAGGGTGGGTAAGCGGCGGGAAGACATTTGGCTATCTTATTGCAAGGTGGGTAAACGGCGAGAATAGCCGTCTAGTCGAAAAATAAGTGGGTAAACGGCGGGAGCAGGTTTTCCGTGGTTTCCCACGTCCACTTCGGGCAAATGCCGGTCGAGAAATGTGTTGAGATTTCGGTTTACATTTAATAATAATAATAAAAATAATAATAATAATATTAATAATAATATTTTTTTAAATAATAATGATAATAATAATAATAATAATACTAAGGTGACAAGTTTTGAAAAACTATTCGGAAAATCACCAGACAGTAATAGGCATAATAAATAAAATAAATAAATAAATATATAAATAAATTTCCATGAAAAGAAAAATAATAATAATAAAAATAATAATAATAATAATAATAATAATAATAATATTTTTAATAATAATGATAATAATAATAATAATACTAAGGTGACAAGTTTTAAAAAACTATTCGGAAAATCACCAGACAAAAATAGGCATAATTAATAAAATAAATAAATAAATAAATAAATATATAAATAAATTTCCATGAAAAGAAAAATAATAATAATAAAAATGATAATAATAATAATAATAGTAGGCACTGATAGAGACGAGTTCATAAATTTCGATGAAATAGAAAATATTAATAATAATGATAATTATAATAATAATAATAGTCGCCTCCATGGCGTAGCGGTCAGCATGGTTAGCTGCCGCGCCGGAGGTCCTGAGTTCGATTCCGGGCTTTGCCATGTAATTTGATAAGTGGTATGAGGACTGTAACGGGGTCTACTCAGCCTCGGGTGGCACAAATGAGTTGAGGGTGTTCGATTCCCAGCTCAGCCATCCTCGAAGTGGTTTTCCGTGGTTTCCCACTTCCTCTTCGGGCAAATGGCGGCCGAGAAACGTGTTGAGATTTCGGTTTACATTTAATAATAATAATAATTATAATAATAATAATAATATTTTAAATAATAATGATAATAATAATAATTATAATAATAATAATACTAAGGTGACAAGTTTTAAAAAACTATTCGGAAAATCACCAGACAGTAATAGGCATAATAAATAAATAAATAAATAAATACATAAATAAATATTTAAATAAATTTCCATGAAAAGAAAAATAATAATAATAAAAATGATAATAATAATAATAGTAGGCACTGATAGAGACGAGTTCATAAATTTCGATGAAATAGAAAATACTAATAATAATGATAATTATAATAATAATATTAGTCGCCTCCATGGCGTAGCGGTCAGCATGGTTAGCTGCCGCGCTGGAGGTCCTGAGTTCGATTCCGGGCTTTGATTAGTGGTATGAGGACTGGAACGGGGTCTACTCAGCCTCGGGTGGCACAAATGAGTTGAGGGGGTTCGATTCCCAGCTCAGCCATCCTCGAAGTGGTTTTCCGTGGTTTCCCACTTCCTCTTCGGGCAAATGCCGGCCGAGAAATGTGTTGAGATTTCGGTTTACATTTAATATAATAATAATAATTATAATGATAATAATAATATTTTTAATAATAATGATAATAATAATAATAATAATAATAATAATAATAATAATAATAATAATACTAAGGTGACAAGTTTTAAAAAACTATTCGGAAAATCACCAGACAGTAATAGGCATAATAAATAAAATAAATAAATAAATAAATATATAAATAAATTTCCATGAAAAGAAAAATAATAATAATAAAAATGATACTAATAATAATAATAGTAGGCACTGATAGAGACGAGTTCATAAATTTCGATGAAATAGAAAATACTAATAATAATGATAATTATAATAATAATAATAGTCGCCTCCATGGCGTAGCGGTCAGCATGGTTAGCTGCCGCGCCGGAGGTCCTGAGTTCGATTCCGGGCTTTGCCATGTAATTTGATAAGTGGTATGAGGACTGTAACGGGGTCTACTCAGCCTCGGGTGGCACAAATGAGTTGAGGGTGTTCGATTCCCAGCTCAGCCATCCTCGAAGTGGGTTTCCGTGGTTTCCCACTTCTTCTTCGGGCAAATGCCGGCCGAGAAATGTGTTGAGATTTCGGTTTACATTTAATAATAATAATAAAAATAATAATAATTATAATAATAATAATAATATTTTTAATAATAATGATAATAATAATAATAATACTAAGGTGACAAGTTTTAAAAAACTATTCGGAAAATCACCAGGCAGTAATAGGCATAATAAATAAATAAATAAATAAATAAATATTTAAATAAATTTCCATGAAAAGAAAAATAATAATAATAAAAATGATAATAATAATAATAGTAGGCACTGATAGAGACGAGTTCATAAATTTCGATGAAATAGAAAATACTAATAATAATGATAATTATAATAATAATAATAGTCGCCTCCATGGCGTAGCGGTCAGCATGGTTAGCTGCCGCGCCGGAGGTCCTGAGTTCGATTCCGGGCTTTGCCATGAAATTTGATTAGTGGTATGAGGACTGGAACGGGGTCTACTCAGCCTCGGGTGGCACAAATGAGTTGAGGGGGTTCGATTCCCAGCTCAGCCATCCTCGAAGTGGTTTTCCGTGGTTTCCCACTTCCTCTTCGGGCAAATGCCGGCCGAGAAATGTGTTGAGATTTCGGTTTACATTTTATAATAATAATAAAAATAAAAATAATAATAATAATAATAATAATAATAATAATAATAAATATTACTGAAGCCTCCGTGGCTTAGGCAGCAGCAGGCCGGCCTCTCACCGCTGGGTCCGTGGCTCAAATCCCGGCCACTCCATGTGAGATCTGTGCAGGACAAAACGGAGGCAGACAGGTTTTTACTCCGGGTACCCTGTCAAAATTTCATTCCAGCAATACTCTCCACTATCATTTCATTTCATCTGTCATTCATATAATCAATGCCCCAGAGGAGTGCGTCAGGCCACGGCAGCCGGCACAGTTCATATCCTCGCCGCTAGAAGGGGGCTTCATTCATTCCATTCCTGACCCGGTCGGAGACTGGAAGCCGGCTGTGGCTTTTCATTTCAATAATAAATATTACTAATAATAATAATAATACTAAGGGGACAAGTTTTAAAATGCTATTCGCAAAATGACCAGACCAAAAAACCCAGGCTTTCGGGACTCCCAAACAAAAGGAGAGACCCCATCTTGCAGCGCTCACTTGCCAACGGCCATACCATGTTGAGTACACCGGTTCTCGTTCGATCACCGCAGTTAAGCAACATAGGGCGCGGTCAGTACTTGGAGGGGAGACCGCCTGGGAACACCACGTGCTGTTGGCGACTGTCCGTTTTATTTATAATCATCATCATTATCGCGATCCCAGAGGATCAGCTAAAAATCATCCCGAATAATAATAATAATAATAATAATAAATATTACTGAAGCCTCCGTGGCTTAGGCAGCAGCAGGCCGGCCTCTCACCCCTGGGTCCGTGGCTCAAATCCCGGCCACTCCATGTGAGATCTGTGCAGGACAAAACGGAGGCAGACAGGTTTTTACTCCGGGTACCCTGTCAAAATTTCATTCCAGCAACACTCTCCACTATCATTTCATTTCATCTGTCATTCATTTAATCATTTCCCCAGAGGAGTGCGTCAGGCCTCGGCAGCCGGCACAGTTCATATCCTCGCCGCTAGAAGGGGGCTTCATTCATTCCATTCCTGACCCGGTCGGAGACTGGAAGCCGGCTGTGGCTTTTCATTTCAATAATAAATATTACTAATAATAATACTAAGGGGACAAGTATTAAAATGCTATTCGCAAAATGACCAGACCAAAGAACCCAGGCTTTCGGGACTCCCAAACAAAAGGAGAGACCCCATCTTGCAGCGCTCACTTGCCAACGGCCATACCATGTTGAGTACACCGGTTCTCGTTCGATCACCGCAGTTAAGCTACATAGGGCGCGGTCAGTACTTGGAGTGGAGACCGCCTGGGAACACCACGTGCTGTTGGCGACTGTCCGTTTTATTTATAATCATCATCATTATCGCGATCCCAGAGGATCAGCTAAAAATAATCCCGAGTGCTCGACAGATTTCTCCGCTACTCCGGCCAACTCTGATGCGTAGGGACAGTGGGAATCTCGAACACCCACCCGACGACGATGCGGATCGACGCTCCAGCCTGTCCGGCGCACGGCCGCACGGTAATTAGCTCCCGCCGTCCGCCCGCGCTTTGACTTATTCAACGACGCCCACCGCGATCCCGAGTGCTCGACAGATTTCTCCGCTACTCCGGCAAACTCTGAAGCGTAGGGACAGTGGGAATCTCGAACACCCACCCAACGACGATGCGGATCGACGCTCCAGCCTGTCCGGCGCACGGCCGCACGGTAATTAGCTCCCGCCGTCCGCCCGCGCTTTGACTTATTCAACGACGCCCACCGCGATCCCGAGTGCTCGACAGATTTCTCCGCTACTCCGGCAAACTCTGAAGCGTAGGGACAGTGGGAATCTCGAACACCCACCCGACGACGATGCGGATCGACGCTCCAGCCTGTCCGGCGCACGGCCGCACGGTAATTAGCTCCCGCCGTCCGCCCGCGCTTTGACTTATTCAACGACGCCCACCGCGATCCCGAGTGCTCGACAGATTTCTCCGCTACTCCGGCAAGAGTGTTGAGATTTCGGTTTACATTTAATATAATAATAATAATTATAATGATAATAATAATATTTTTAATAATAATGATAATAATAATAATAATAATAATAATAATAATAATAATAATAATAATACTAAGGTGACAAGTTTTAAAAAACTATTCGGAAAATCACCAGACAGTAATAGGCATAATAAATAAAATAAATAAATAAATAAATATATAAATAAATTTCCATGAAAAGAAAAATAATAATAATAAAAATGATAATAATAATAATAATAGTAGGCACTGATAGAGACGAGTTCATAAATTTCGATGAAATAGAAAATACTAATAATAATGATAATTATAATAATAATAATAGTCGCCTCCATGGCGTAGCGGTCAGCATGGTTAGCTGCCGCGCCGGAGGTCCTGAGTTCGATTCCGGGCTTTGCCATGTAATTTGATAAGTGGTATGAGGACTGTAACGGGGTCTACTCAGCCTCGGGTGGCACAAATGAGTTGAGGGTGTTCGATTCCCAGCTCAGCCATCCTCGAAGTGGGTTTCCGTGGTTTCCCACTTCTTCTTCGGGCAAATGCCGGCCGAGAAATGTGTTGAGATTTCGGTTTACATTTAATAATAATAATAAAAATAATAATAATTATAATAATAATAATAATATTTTTAATAATAATGATAATAATAATAATAATACTAAGGTGACAAGTTTTAAAAAACTATTCGGAAAATCACCAGGCAGTAATAGGCATAATAAATAAATAAATAAATAAATAAATATTTAAATAAATTTCCATGAAAAGAAAAATAATAATAATAAAAATGATAATAATAATAATAGTAGGCACTGATAGAGACGAGTTCATAAATTTCGATGAAATAGAAAATACTAATAATAATGATAATTATAATAATAATATTAGTCGCCTCCATGGCGTAGCGGTCAGCATGGTTAGCTGCCGCGCTGGAGGTCCTGAGTTCGATTCCGGGCTTTGATTAGTGGTATGAGGACTGGAACGGGGTCTACTCAGCCTCGGGTGGCACAAATGAGTTGAGGGGGTTCGATTCCCAGCTCAGCCATCCTCGAAGTGGTTTTCCGTGGTTTCCCACTTCCTCTTCGGGCAAATGCCGGCCGAGAAATGTGTTGAGATTTCGGTTTACATTTAATATAATAATAATAATTATAATGATAATAATAATATTTTTAATAATAATGATAATAATAATAATAATAATAATAATAATAATAATAATAATAATACTAAGGTGACAAGTTTTAAAAAACTATTCGGAAAATCACCAGACAGTAATAGGCATAATAAATAAAATAAATAAATAAATAAATATATAAATAAATTTCCATGAAAAGAAAAATAATAATAATAAAAATGATAATAATAATAATAATAGTAGGCACTGATAGAGACGAGTTCATAAATTTCGATGAAATAGAAAATACTAATAATAATGATAATTATAATAATAATAATAGTCGCCTCCATGGCGTAGCGGTCAGCATGGTTAGCTGCCGCGCCGGAGGTCCTGAGTTCGATTCCGGGCTTTGCCATGTAATTTGATAAGTGGTATGAGGACTGGAACGGGGTCTACTCAGCCTCGGGTGGCACAAATGAGTTGAGGGTGTTCGATTCCCAGCTCAGCCATCCTCGAAGTGGTTTTCCGTGGTTTCCCACTTCCTCTTCGGGCAAATGGCGGCCGAGAAACGTGTTGAGATTTCGGTTTACATTTAATAATAATAATAATTATAATAATAATAATAATATTTTTAATAATAATGATAATAATAATAATTATAATAATAATAATACTAAGGTGACAAGTTTTAAAAAACTATTCGGAAAATCACCAGACAGTAATAGGCATAATAAATAAATAAATAAATAAATACATAAATAAATATTTAAATAAATTTCCATGAAAAGAAAAATAATAATAATAAAAATGATAATAATAATAATAGTAGGCACTGATAGAGACGAGTTCATAAATTTCGATGAAATAGAAAATACTAATAATAATGATAATTATAATAATAATATTAGTCGCCTCCATGGCGTAGCGGTCAGCATGGTTAGCTGCCGCGCTGGAGGTCCTGAGTTCGATTCCGGGCTTTGATTAGTGGTATGAGGACTGGAACGGGGTCTACTCAGCCTCGGGTGGCACAAATGAGTTGAGGGGGTTCGATTCCCAGCTCAGCCATCCTCGAAGTGGTTTTCCGTGGTTTCCCACTTCCTCTTCGGGCAAATGCCGGCCGAGAAATGTGTTGAGATTTCGGTTTACATTTAATATAATAATAATAATTATAATGATAATAATAATATTTTTAATAATAATGATAATAATAATAATAATAATAATAATAATAATAATAATAATAATAATAATAATAATAATACTAAGGTGACAAGTTTTAAAAAACTATTCGGAAAATCACCAGACAGTAATAGGCATAATAAATAAAATAAATAAATAAATAAATATATAAATAAATTTCCATGAAAAGAAAAATAATAATAATAAAAATGATAATAATAATAATAATAGTAGGCACTGATAGAGACGAGTTCATAAATTTCGATGAAATAGAAAATACTAATAATAATGATAATTATAATAATAATAATAGTCGCCTCCATGGCGTAGCGGTCAGCATGGTTAGCTGCCGCGCCGGAGGTCCTGAGTTCGATTCCGGGCTTTGCCATGTAATTTGATAAGTGGTATGAGGACTGGAACGGGGTCTACTCAGCCTCGGGTGGCACAAATGAGTTGAGGGTGTTCGATTCCCAGCTCAGCCATCCTCGAAGTGGTTTTCCGTGGTTTCCCACTTCCTCTTCGGGCAAATGGCGGCCGAGAAACGTGTTGAGATTTCGGTTTACATTTAATAATAATAATAATTATAATAATAATAATAATATTTTTAATAATAATGATAATAATAATAATTATAATAATAATAATACTAAGGTGACAAGTTTTAAAAAACTATTCGGAAAATCACCAGACAGTAATAGGCATAATAAATAAATAAATAAATAAATACATAAATAAATATTTAAATAAATTTCCATGAAAAGAAAAATAATAATAATAAAAATGATAATAATAATAATAGTAGGCACTGATAGAGACGAGTTCATAAATTTCGATGAAATAGAAAATACTAATAATAATGATAATTATAATAATAATATTAGTCGCCTCCATGGCGTAGCGGTCAGCATGGTTAGCTGCCGCGCTGGAGGTCCTGAGTTCGATTCCGGGCTTTGATTAGTGGTATGAGGACTGGAACGGGGTCTACTCAGCCTCGGGTGGCACAAATGAGTTGAGGGGGTTCGATTCCCAGCTCAGCCATCCTCGAAGTGGTTTTCCGTGGTTTCCCACTTCCTCTTCGGGCAAATGCCGGCCGAGAAATGTGTTGAGATTTCGGTTTACATTTAATATAATAATAATAATTATAATGATAATAATAATATTTTTAATAATAATGATAATAATAATAATAATAATAATAATAATAATAATAATAATACTAAGGTGACAAGTTTTAAAAAACTATTCGGAAAATCACCAGACAGTAATAGGCATAATAAATAAAATAAATAAATAAATAAATATATAAATAAATTTCCATGAAAAGAAAAATAATAATAATAAAAATGATACTAATAATAATAATAGTAGGCACTGATAGAGACGAGTTCATAAATTTCGATGAAATAGAAAATACTAATAATAATGATAATTATAATAATAATAATAGTCGCCTCCATGGCGTAGCGGTCAGCATGGTTAGCTGCCGCGCCGGAGGTCCTGAGTTCGATTCCGGGCTTTGCCATGTAATTTGATAAGTGGTATGAGGACTGTAACGGGGTCTACTCAGCCTCGGGTGGCACAAATGAGTTGAGGGTGTTCGATTCCCAGCTCAGCCATCCTCGAAGTGGGTTTCCGTGGTTTCCCACTTCTTCTTCGGGCAAATGCCGGCCGAGAAATGTGTTGAGATTTCGGTTTACATTTAATAATAATAATAAAAATAATAATAATTATAATAATAATAATAATATTTTTAATAATAATGATAATAATAATAATAATACTAAGGTGACAAGTTTTAAAAAACTATTCGGAAAATCACCAGGCAGTAATAGGCATAATAAATAAATAAATAAATAAATAAATAAATATTTAAATAAATTTCCATGAAAAGAAAAATAATAATAATAAAAATGATAATAATAATAATAGTAGGCACTGATAGAGACGAGTTCATAAATTTCGATGAAATAGAAAATACTAATAATAATGATAATTATAATAATAATATTAGTCGCCTCCATGGCGTAGCGGTCAGCATGGTTAGCTGCCGCGCTGGAGGTCCTGAGTTCGATTCCGGGCTTTGATTAGTGGTATGAGGACTGGAACGGGGTCTACTCAGCCTCGGGTGGCACAAATGAGTTGAGGGGGTTCGATTCCCAGCTCAGCCATCCTCGAAGTGGTTTTCCGTGGTTTCCCACTTCCTCTTCGGGCAAATGCCGGCCGAGAAATGTGTTGAGATTTCGGTTTACATTTAATATAATAATAATAATTATAATGATAATAATAATATTTTTAATAATAATGATAATAATAATAATAATAATAATAATAATAATAATAATAATAATAATAATAATAATAATACTAAGGTGACAAGTTTTAAAAAACTATTCGGAAAATCACCAGACAGTAATAGGCATAATAAATAAAATAAATAAATAAATAAATATATAAATAAATTTCCATGAAAAGAAAAATAATAATAATAAAAATGATAATAATAATAATAATAGTAGGCACTGATAGAGACGAGTTCATAAATTTCGATGAAATAGAAAATACTAATAATAATGATAATTATAATAATAATAATAGTCGCCTCCATGGCGTAGCGGTCAGCATGGTTAGCTGCCGCGCCGGAGGTCCTGAGTTCGATTCCGGGCTTTGCCATGTAATTTGATAAGTGGTATGAGGACTGGAACGGGGTCTACTCAGCCTCGGGTGGCACAAATGAGTTGAGGGTGTTCGATTCCCAGCTCAGCCATCCTCGAAGTGGTTTTCCGTGGTTTCCCACTTCCTCTTCGGGCAAATGGCGGCCGAGAAACGTGTTGAGATTTCGGTTTACATTTAATAATAATAATAATTATAATAATAATAATAATATTTTTAATAATAATGATAATAATAATAATTATAATAATAATAATACTAAGGTGACAAGTTTTAAAAAACTATTCGGAAAATCACCAGACAGTAATAGGCATAATAAATAAATAAATAAATAAATACATAAATAAATATTTAAATAAATTTCCATGAAAAGAAAAATAATAATAATAAAAATGATAATAATAATAATAGTAGGCACTGATAGAGACGAGTTCATAAATTTCGATGAAATAGAAAATACTAATAATAATGATAATTATAATAATAATATTAGTCGCCTCCATGGCGTAGCGGTCAGCATGGTTAGCTGCCGCGCTGGAGGTCCTGAGTTCGATTCCGGGCTTTGATTAGTGGTATGAGGACTGGAACGGGGTCTACTCAGCCTCGGGTGGCACAAATGAGTTGAGGGGGTTCGATTCCCAGCTCAGCCATCCTCGAAGTGGTTTTCCGTGGTTTCCCACTTCCTCTTCGGGCAAATGCCGGCCGAGAAATGTGTTGAGATTTCGGTTTACATTTAATATAATAATAATAATTATAATGATAATAATAATATTTTTAATAATAATGATAATAATAATAATAATAATAATAATAATAATAATAATAATAATAATACTAAGGTGACAAGTTTTAAAAAACTATTCGGAAAATCACCAGACAGTAATAGGCATAATAAATAAAATAAATAAATAAATAAATATATAAATAAATTTCCATGAAAAGAAAAATAATAATAATAAAAATGATACTAATAATAATAATAGTAGGCACTGATAGAGACGAGTTCATAAATTTCGATGAAATAGAAAATACTAATAATAATGATAATTATAATAATAATAATAGTCGCCTCCATGGCGTAGCGGTCAGCATGGTTAGCTGCCGCGCCGGAGGTCCTGAGTTCGATTCCGGGCTTTGCCATGTAATTTGATAAGTGGTATGAGGACTGTAACGGGGTCTACTCAGCCTCGGGTGGCACAAATGAGTTGAGGGTGTTCGATTCCCAGCTCAGCCATCCTCGAAGTGGGTTTCCGTGGTTTCCCACTTCTTCTTCGGGCAAATGCCGGCCGAGAAATGTGTTGAGATTTCGGTTTACATTTAATAATAATAATAAAAATAATAATAATTATAATAATAATAATAATATTTTTAATAATAATGATAATAATAATAATAATACTAAGGTGACAAGTTTTAAAAAACTATTCGGAAAATCACCAGGCAGTAATAGGCATAATAAATAAATAAATAAATAAATAAATAAATATTTAAATAAATTTCCATGAAAAGAAAAATAATAATAATAAAAATGATAATAATAATAATAGTAGGCACTGATAGAGACGAGTTCATAAATTTCGATGAAATAGAAAATACTAATAATAATGATAATTATAATAATAATATTAGTCGCCTCCATGGCGTAGCGGTCAGCATGGTTAGCTGCCGCGCTGGAGGTCCTGAGTTCGATTCCGGGCTTTGATTAGTGGTATGAGGACTGGAACGGGGTCTACTCAGCCTCGGGTGGCACAAATGAGTTGAGGGGGTTCGATTCCCAGCTCAGCCATCCTCGAAGTGGTTTTCCGTGGTTTCCCACTTCCTCTTCGGGCAAATGCCGGCCGAGAAATGTGTTGAGATTTCGGTTTACATTTAATATAATAATAATAATTATAATGATAATAATAATATTTTTAATAATAATGATAATAATAATAATAATAATAATAATAATAATAATAATAATACTAAGGTGACAAGTTTTAAAAAACTATTCGGAAAATCACCAGACAGTAATAGGCATAATAAATAAAATAAATAAATAAATAAATATATAAATAAATTTCCATGAAAAGAAAAATAATAATAATAAAAATGATAATAATAATAATAATAGTAGGCACTGATAGAGACGAGTTCATAAATTTCGATGAAATAGAGAATACTAATAATAATGATAATTATAATAATAATAATAGTCGCCTCCATGGCGTAGCGGTCAGCATGGTTAGCTGCCGCGCCGGAGGTCCTGAGTTCGATTCCGGGCTTTGCCATGTAATTTGATAAGTGGTATGAGGACTGGAACGGGGTCTACTCAGCCTCGGGTGGCACAAATGAGTTGAGGGTGTTCGATTCCCAGCTCAGCCATCCTCGAAGTGGTTTTCCGTGGTTTCCCACTTCCTCTTCGGGCAAATGGCGGCCGAGAAACGTGTTGAGATTTCGGTTTACATTTAATAATAATAATAATTATAATAATAATAATAATATTTTTAATAATAATGATAATAATAATAATTATAATAATAATAATACTAAGGTGACAAGTTTTAAAAAACTATTCGGAAAATCACCAGACAGTAATAGGCATAATAAATAAATAAATAAATAAATACATAAATAAATATTTAAATAAATTTCCATGAAAAGAAAAATAATAATAATAAAAATGATAATAATAATAATAGTAGGCACTGATAGAGACGAGTTCATAAATTTCGATGAAATAGAAAATACTAATAATAATGATAATTATAATAATAATATTAGTCGCCTCCATGGCGTAGCGGTCAGCATGGTTAGCTGCCGCGCTGGAGGTCCTGAGTTCGATTCCGGGCTTTGATTAGTGGTATGAGGACTGGAACGGGGTCTACTCAGCCTCGGGTGGCACAAATGAGTTGAGGGGGTTCGATTCCCAGCTCAGCCATCCTCGAAGTGGTTTTCCGTGGTTTCCCACTTCCTCTTCGGGCAAATGCCGGCCGAGAAATGTGTTGAGATTTCGGTTTACATTTAATATAATAATAATAATTATAATGATAATAATAATATTTTTAATAATAATGATAATAATAATAATAATAATAATAATAATAATAATAATAATAATAATACTAAGGTGACAAGTTTTAAAAAACTATTCGGAAAATCACCAGACAGTAATAGGCATAATAAATAAAATAAATAAATAAATAAATATATAAATAAATTTCCATGAAAAGAAAAATAATAATAATAAAAATGATACTAATAATAATAATAGTAGGCACTGATAGAGACGAGTTCATAAATTTCGATGAAATAGAAAATACTAATAATAATGATAATTATAATAATAATAATAGTCGCCTCCATGGCGTAGCGGTCAGCATGGTTAGCTGCCGCGCCGGAGGTCCTGAGTTCGATTCCGGGCTTTGCCATGTAATTTGATAAGTGGTATGAGGACTGTAACGGGGTCTACTCAGCCTCGGGTGGCACAAATGAGTTGAGGGTGTTCGATTCCCAGCTCAGCCATCCTCGAAGTGGGTTTCCGTGGTTTCCCACTTCTTCTTCGGGCAAATGCCGGCCGAGAAATGTGTTGAGATTTCGGTTTACATTTAATAATAATAATAAAAATAATAATAATTATAATAATAATAATAATATTTTTAATAATAATGATAATAATAATAATAATACTAAGGTGACAAGTTTTAAAAAACTATTCGGAAAATCACCAGGCAGTAATAGGCATAATAAATAAATAAATAAATAAATAAATATTTAAATAAATTTCCATGAAAAGAAAAATAATAATAATAAAAATGATAATAATAATAATAGTAGGCACTGATAGAGACGAGTTCATAAATTTCGATGAAATAGAAAATACTAATAATAATGATAATTATAATAATAATAATAGTCGCCTCCATGGCGTAGCGGTCAGCATGGTTAGCTGCCGCGCCGGAGGTCCTGAGTTCGATTCCGGGCTTTGCCATGAAATTTGATTAGTGGTATGAGGACTGGAACGGGGTCTACTCAGCCTCGGGTGGCACAAATGAGTTGAGGGGGTTCGATTCCCAGCTCAGCCATCCTCGAAGTGGTTTTCCGTGGTTTCCCACTTCCTCTTCGGGCAAATGCCGGCCGAGAAATGTGTTGAGATTTCGGTTTACATTTTATAATAATAATAAAAATAAAAATAATAATAATAATAATAATAATAATAATAATAATAATAATAAATATTACTGAAGCCTCCGTGGCTTAGGCAGCAGCAGGCCGGCCTCTCACCGCTGGGTCCGTGGCTCAAATCCCGGCCACTCCATGTGAGATCTGTGCAGGACAAAACGGAGGCAGACAGGTTTTTACTCCGGGTACCCTGTCAAAATTTCATTCCAGCAATACTCTCCACTATCATTTCATTTCATCTGTCATTCATATAATCAATGCCCCAGAGGAGTGCGTCAGGCCACGGCAGCCGGCACAGTTCATATCCTCGCCGCTAGAAGGGGGCTTCATTCATTCCATTCCTGACCCGGTCGGAGACTGGAAGCCGGCTGTGGCTTTTCATTTCAATAATAAATATTACTAATAATAATAATAATACTAAGGGGACAAGTTTTAAAATGCTATTCGCAAAATGACCAGACCAAAAAACCCAGGCTTTCGGGACTCCCAAACAAAAGGAGAGACCCCATCTTGCAGCGCTCACTTGCCAACGGCCATACCATGTTGAGTACACCGGTTCTCGTTCGATCACCGCAGTTAAGCAACATAGGGCGCGGTCAGTACTTGGAGGGGAGACCGCCTGGGAACACCACGTGCTGTTGGCGACTGTCCGTTTTATTTATAATCATCATCATTATCGCGATCCCAGAGGATCAGCTAAAAATCATCCCGAATAATAATAATAATAATAATAATAATAAATATTACTGAAGCCTCCGTGGCTTAGGCAGCAGCAGGCCGGCCTCTCACCCCTGGGTCCGTGGCTCAAATCCCGGCCACTCCATGTGAGATCTGTGCAGGACAAAACGGAGGCAGACAGGTTTTTACTCCGGGTACCCTGTCAAAATTTCATTCCAGCAACACTCTCCACTATCATTTCATTTCATCTGTCATTCATTTAATCATTTCCCCAGAGGAGTGCGTCAGGCCTCGGCAGCCGGCACAGTTCATATCCTCGCCGCTAGGAGGGGGCTTCATTCATTCCATTCCTGACCCGGTCGGAGACTGGAAGCCGGCTGTGGCTTTTCATTTCAATAATAAATATTACTAATAATAATACTAAGGGGACAAGTATTAAAATGCTATTCCCAAAATGACCAGACCAAAGAACCCAGGCTTTCGGGACTCCCAAACAAAAGGAGAGACCCCATCTTGCAGCGCTCACTTGCCAACGGCCATACCATGTTGAGTACACCGGTTCTCGTTCGATCACCGCAGTTAAGCTACATAGGGCGCGGTCAGTACTTGGAGTGGAGACCGCCTGGGAACACCACGTGCTGTTGGCGACTGTCCGTTTTATTTATAATCATCATCATTATCGCGATCCCAGAGGATCAGCTAAAAATAATCCCGAGTGCTCGACAGATTTCTCCGCTACTCCGGCCAACTCTGATGCGTAGGGACAGTGGGAATCTCGAACACCCACCCGACGACGATGCGGATCGACGCTCCAGCCTGTCCGGCGCACGGCCGCACGGTAATTAGCTCCCGCCGTCCGCCCGCGCTTTGACTTATTCAACGACGCCCACCGCAATCCCGAGTGCTCGACAGATTTCTCCGCTACTCCGGCAAAATCTGAAGCGTAGGGACAGTGGGAATCTCGAACACCCACCCAACGACGATGCGGATCGACGCTCCAGCCTGTCCGGCGCACGGCCGCACGGTAATTAGCTCCCGCCGTCCGCCCATGCTTTGACTTATTCAACGACGCCCACCGCGATCCCGAGTGCTCGACAGATTTCTCCGCTACTCCGGCAAACTCTGAAGCGTAGGGACAGTGGGAATCTCGAACACCCACCCGACGACGATGCGGATCGACGCTCCAGCCTGTCCGGCACACGGCCGCACGGTAATTAGCTCCCGCCGTCCGCCCGCGCTTTGACTTATTCAACGACGCCCACCGCGATCCCGAGTGCTCGACAGATTTCTCCGCTTCTCCGGCAAACTCTGAAGCGTAGGGACAGTGGGAATCTCGAACACCCACCCAACGACGATGCGGATCGACGCTCCAGCCTGTCCGGCGCACGGCCGCACGGTAATTAGCTCCCGCCGTCCGCCCGCGCTTTGACTTATTCAACGACGCCCACCGCGATCCCGAGTGCTCGACAGATTTCTCCGCTACTCCGGCAAACTCTGAAGCGTAGGGACAGTGGGAATCTCGAACACCCACCCGACGACGATGCGGATCGACGCTCCAGCCTGTCCGGCGCACGGCCGCACGGTAATTAGCTCCCGCCGTCCGCCCGCGCTTTGACTTATTCAACGACGCCCACCGCGATCCCGAGTGCTCGACAGATTTCTCCGCTACTCCGGCAAACTCTGAAGCGTAGGGACAGTGGGAATCTCGAACACCCACCCAACGACGATGCGGATCGACGCTCCAGCCTGTCCGGCGCACGGCCGCACGGTAATTAGCTCCCGCCGTCCGCCCATGCTTTGACTTATTCAACGACGCCCACCGCGATCCCGAGTGCTCGACAGATTTCTCCGCTACTCCGGCAAACTCTGAAGCGTAGGGACAGTGGGAATCTCGAACACCCACCCGACGACGATGCGGATCGACGCTCCAGCCTGTCCGGCACACGGCCGCACGGTAATTAGCTCCCGCCGTCCGCCCGCGCTTTGACTTATTCAACGACGCCCACCGCGATCCCGAGTGCTCGACAGATTTCTCCGCTTCTCCGGCAAACTCTGAAGCGTAGGGACAGTGGGAATCTCGAACACCCACCCAACGACGATGCGGATCGACGCTCCAGCCTGTCCGGCGCACGGCCGCACGGTAATTAGCTCCCGCCGTCCGCCCGCGCTTTGACTTATTCAACGACGCCCACCGCGATCCCGAGTGCTCGACAGATTTCTCCGCTACTCCGGCAAACTCTGAAGCGTAGGGACAGTGGGAATCTCGAACACCCACCCGACGACGATGCGGATCGACGCTCCAGCCTGTCCGGCGCACGGCCGCACGGTAATTAGCTCCCGCCGTCCGCCCGCGCTTTGACTTATTCAACGACGCCCACCGCGATCCCGAGTGCTCGACAGATTTCTCCGCTACTCCGGCAAACTCTGAAGCGTAGGGACAGTGGGAATCTCGAACACCCACCCGACGACGATGCGGATCGACGCTCCAGCCTGTCCGGCACACGGCCGCACGGTAATTAGCTCCCGCCGTCCGCCCGCGCTTTGACTTATTCAACGACGCCCACCGCGATCCCGAGTGCTCGACAGATTTCTCCGCTTCTCCGGCAAACTCTGAAGCATAGGGACAGTGGGAATCTCGAACACCCACCCGACGACGATGCGGATCGACGCTCCAGCCTGTCCGGCACACGGCCGCCCGGTAATTAGCTCCCGCCATCCGCCCGCGCTTTGACTCATTCAGCGACGCCCACCGCGATCCCGAGTGCTCGACAGATTTCTCCGCTACTCCTGCAAACTCTGAAGCGTAGGGACAGTGGGAATCTCGAACACCCACCCGACGACGATGCGGATCGACGCTCCAGCCTGTCCG
>OX336398.1:237775361-237782861 GCA_946902985.2 Meconema thalassinum
TGCATCTTCAATCTAGGACTTGTTCCTCTTGAAAAACAGCGGAATCGAAAGGGTGGGTAAACGGCGGGAGTAACTTTGGCCATCTTAATGCAAGGAGGGTAAACGGCGAAAGTACACGTCTAGTCGAAAAATAAATTCGTTTCTACTAAAAAATAGTGCTATCCGGGCTGGAAGATCTGGCTGTGGCCGATTTTCAAAATTTTTAATTTTTCCATTAAAAAAAAGTCAAAAACGCACAGAGAAATTCATAACTTTTCAACGAAGCAACGTAGAAGGCTGGATTTTAGGGACGAAGTTTTAAATACCGTTTCTCAAACTTGTTATTTTTTTCAGATTTTTTCAAAAACGCATTAGGTCACTTCGTTAGTGAGCGACAGGGCAGCAAAAAATTTCTAAGTCCATTCACCGGCATCCGGCGACCCTCTGTTGCGGCCGCATCTTCCGCCAGCTCACGCGGGAGGCCCCGGCCTAAGCTGATGTACGGAGATGGCTGGCGAGTTGACGGTCGATGCCAGGGGTTCGAGGGGTCAGGCTTGCCGGCAACTTCCGATGGACTTACTAAGGGGACTCGTGCGGGATCGAATGGGTGGGTAAGCGGCGGGACTAGCTGCCATTTCGAAAGGGTGGGTAAGCGGCGGGAAGACATTTGGCCATCTTAATGCAAGGTGGGTAAGCGGCGGGACTAGCTGTCTTTTCGAAAGGGTGGGTAAGCGGCGGGAAGACATTTGGCCATCTTAATAAAATATGGGTAAACGGCGGGACTAGCCCTCTAGTCGAAAAATAAATTCGTTTATACTGAAAAATAGTGCTATCCGGGCTGGAACATCTGGCTGTGGCCAATTTTAAAAATTTATTTTTTCCATTAAAAAAACGTTAAAAACGCACAAAAAAAATTCATAACTTTTCTACGAAGCAACATAGAAGGCTGGATTTTAGGGACGAAGTTTCAAATACCGTTTCTCAAACTTGTTAATTTTTTCAGAATTTTTCATAAACGCATTAGGTCACTTCGTTAGTGAGCGACAGGGCAGCAAAAATTTTCTAAGTCCATTCACCGGCTTCAGGCGACCCTCTGTTGCGGCCGCATCTTCCGCCAGCTCACGCGGGAGGCCCCGGCATAAGCTGATGTACGGAGATGGCTGGCGAGTTGACGGTCGATGCGAGGGGTTCGAGGGGTCAGGCTTGCGGGCAACTTCCGATGGATTTCCTAAGGGGACTCGTGCGGGATCGAATGGGTGGGTAAGCGGCGGGACTAGCTGCCATTTCGAAAGGGAGGGTAAGCGGCGGGAAGACATTTGGCCATCTTAATGCAAGGTGGGTAAGCGGCGGGACTAGCTGTCTTCTCGAAAGGGTGGGTAAGCGGCGGGAAGACATTTGGCCATCTTAATAAAATGTGGGTAAACGGCGGGACTAGCCCTCTAGTCGAAAAATGAATTCGTTTATACTGAAAAATAGTGCTATCCGGGCTGGAACATCTGGCTGTGGCCAATTTTAAAAATTTATTTTTTCCATTAAAAAAACGTTAAAAACGCACAAAAAAAATTCATAACTTTTCTACGAAGCAACATAGAAGGCTGGATTTTAGGGACGAAGTTTCAAATACCGTTTCTCAAACTTGTTAATTTTTTCAGAATTTTTCATAAACGCATTAGGTCACTTCGTTAGTGAGCGACAGGGCAGCAAAAATTTTCTAAGTCCATTCACCGGCTTCAGGCAACCCTCTGTTGCGGCCGCATCTTCCGCCAGCTCACGCGGGAGGCCCCGGCCTAAGCTGATGTACGGAGATGGCTGGCGAGTTGACGGTCGATGCGAGGGGTTCGAGGGGTCAGGCTTGCGGGCAACTTCCGATGGATTTCCTAAGGGGACTCGTGCGGGATCGAATGGGTGGGTAAGCGGCGGGACTAGCTGCCATTTCGAAAGGGTGGGTAAGCGGCGGGAAGACATTTGGCCATCTTAATGCAAGGTGGGTAAGCGGCGGGACTAGCTGTCTTTTCGAAAGGGTGGGTAAGCGGCGGGAAGACATTTGGCCATCTTAATAAAATGTGGGTAAACGGCGGGACTAGCCCTCTAGTCGAAAAATAAATTCGTTTATACTGAAAAATAGTGCTATCCGGGCTGGAACATCTGGCTGTGGCCAATTTTAAAAATTTATTTTTTCCATAAAAAAAACGTTAAAAACGCACAAAAAAAATTCATAACTCTTCTACGAAGCAACATAGAAGGCTGGATTTTAGGGACGAAGTTTCAAATACCGTTTCTCAAACTTGTTAATTTTTTCAGAATTTTTCATAAACGCATTAGGTCACTTCGTTAGTCAGCGACAGGGCAGCAAAAATTTTCTAAGTCCATTCACCGGCTTCAGGCGACCCTCTGTTGCGGCCGCATCTTCCGCCAGCTCACGCGGGAGGCCCCGGCCTAAGCTGATGTACGGAGATGGCTGGCGAGTTGACGGTCGATGCGAGGGGTTCGAGGGGTCAGGCTTGCGGGCAACTTCCGATGGATTTCCTAAGGGGACTCGTGCGGGATCGATTGGGTGGGTAAGCGGCCGGACTAACTGACTTTACGAAAGGGTGGGTAAGCGGCGGGAAGACATTTGGCTATCTTATTGCAAGGTGGGTAAACGGCGAGAATAGCCGTCTAGTCGAAAAATAAGTGGGTAAACGGCGGGAGCAGGTTTTCCGTGGTTTCCCACGTCCACTTCGGGCAAATGCCGGTCGAGAAATGTGTTGAGATTTCGGTTTACATTTAATAATAATAATAAAAATAATAATAATAATATTAATAATAATATTTTTTTAAATAATAATGATAATAATAATAATAATAATACTAAGGTGACAAGTTTTGAAAAACTATTCGGAAAATCACCAGACAGTAATAGGCATAATAAATAAAATAAATAAATAAATATATAAATAAATTTCCATGAAAAGAAAAATAATAATAATAAAAATAATAATAATAATAATAATAATAATAATAATAATATTTTTAATAATAATGATAATAATAATAATAATACTAAGGTGACAAGTTTTAAAAAACTATTCGGAAAATCACCAGACAAAAATAGGCATAATTAATAAAATAAATAAATAAATAAATAAATATATAAATAAATTTCCATGAAAAGAAAAATAATAATAATAAAAATGATAATAATAATAATAATAGTAGGCACTGATAGAGACGAGTTCATAAATTTCGATGAAATAGAAAATATTAATAATAATGATAATTATAATAATAATAATAGTCGCCTCCATGGCGTAGCGGTCAGCATGGTTAGCTGCCGCGCCGGAGGTCCTGAGTTCGATTCCGGGCTTTGCCATGTAATTTGATAAGTGGTATGAGGACTGGAACGGGGTCTACTCAGCCTCGGGTGGCACAAATGAGTTGAGGGTGTTCGATTCCCAGCTCAGCCATCCTCGAAGTGGTTTTCCGTGGTTTCCCACTTCCTCTTCGGGCAAATGGCGGCCGAGAAACGTGTTGAGATTTCGGTTTACATTTAATAATAATAATAATTATAATAATAATAATAATATTTTAAATAATAATGATAATAATAATAATTATAATAATAATAATACTAAGGTGACAAGTTTTAAAAAACTATTCGGAAAATCACCAGACAGTAATAGGCATAATAAATAAATAAATAAATAAATACATAAATAAATATTTAAATAAATTTCCATGAAAAGAAAAATAATAATAATAAAAATGATAATAATAATAATAGTAGGCACTGATAGAGACGAGTTCATAAATTTCGATGAAATAGAAAATACTAATAATAATGATAATTATAATAATAATATTAGTCGCCTCCATGGCGTAGCGGTCAGCATGGTTAGCTGCCGCGCTGGAGGTCCTGAGTTCGATTCCGGGCTTTGATTAGTGGTATGAGGACTGGAACGGGGTCTACTCAGCCTCGGGTGGCACAAATGAGTTGAGGGGGTTCGATTCCCAGCTCAGCCATCCTCGAAGTGGTTTTCCGTGGTTTCCCACTTCCTCTTCGGGCAAATGCCGGCCGAGAAATGTGTTGAGATTTCGGTTTACATTTAATATAATAATAATAATTATAATGATAATAATAATATTTTTAATAATAATGATAATAATAATAATAATAATAATAATAATAATAATAATAATAATAATACTAAGGTGACAAGTTTTAAAAAACTATTCGGAAAATCACCAGACAGTAATAGGCATAATAAATAAAATAAATAAATAAATAAATATATAAATAAATTTCCATGAAAAGAAAAATAATAATAATAAAAATGATAATAATAATAATAATAGTAGGCACTGATAGAGACGAGTTCATAAATTTCGATGAAATAGAAAATACTAATAATAATGATAATTATAATAATAATAATAGTCGCCTCCATGGCGTAGCGGTCAGCATGGTTAGCTGCCGCGCCGGAGGTCCTGAGTTCGATTCCGGGCTTTGCCATGTAATTTGATAAGTGGTATGAGGACTGGAACGGGGTCTACTCAGCCTCGGGTGGCACAAATGAGTTGAGGGTGTTCGATTCCCAGCTCAGCCATCCTCGAAGTGGTTTTCCGTGGTTTCCCACTTCCTCTTCGGGCAAATGGCGGCCGAGAAACGTGTTGAGATTTCGGTTTACATTTAATAATAATAATAATTATAATAATAATAATAATATTTTTAATAATAATGATAATAATAATAATTATAATAATAATAATACTAAGGTGACAAGTTTTAAAAAACTATTCGGAAAATCACCAGACAGTAATAGGCATAATAAATAAATAAATAAATAAATACATAAATAAATATTTAAATAAATTTCCATGAAAAGAAAAATAATAATAATAAAAATGATAATAATAATAATAGTAGGCACTGATAGAGACGAGTTCATAAATTTCGATGAAATAGAAAATACTAATAATAATGATAATTATAATAATAATATTAGTCGCCTCCATGGCGTAGCGGTCAGCATGGTTAGCTGCCGCGCTGGAGGTCCTGAGTTCGATTCCGGGCTTTGATTAGTGGTATGAGGACTGGAACGGGGTCTACTCAGCCTCGGGTGGCACAAATGAGTTGAGGGGGTTCGATTCCCAGCTCAGCCATCCTCGAAGTGGTTTTCCGTGGTTTCCCACTTCCTCTTCGGGCAAATGCCGGCCGAGAAATGTGTTGAGATTTCGGTTTACATTTAATATAATAATAATAATTATAATGATAATAATAATATTTTTAATAATAATGATAATAATAATAATAATAATAATAATAATAATAATAATAATAATAATAATACTAAGGTGACAAGTTTTAAAAAACTATTCGGAAAATCACCAGACAGTAATAGGCATAATAAATAAAATAAATAAATAAATAAATATATAAATAAATTTCCATGAAAAGAAAAATAATAATAATAAAAATGATACTAATAATAATAATAGTAGGCACTGATAGAGACGAGTTCATAAATTTCGATGAAATAGAAAATACTAATAATAATGATAATTATAATAATAATAATAGTCGCCTCCATGGCGTAGCGGTCAGCATGGTTAGCTGCCGCGCCGGAGGTCCTGAGTTCGATTCCGGGCTTTGCCATGTAATTTGATAAGTGGTATGAGGACTGTAACGGGGTCTACTCAGCCTCGGGTGGCACAAATGAGTTGAGGGTGTTCGATTCCCAGCTCAGCCATCCTCGAAGTGGGTTTCCGTGGTTTCCCACTTCTTCTTCGGGCAAATGCCGGCCGAGAAATGTGTTGAGATTTCGGTTTACATTTAATAATAATAATAAAAATAATAATAATTATAATAATAATAATATTTTTAATAATAATGATAATAATAATAATAATACTAAGGTGACAAGTTTTAAAAAACTATTCGGAAAATCACCAGGCAGTAATAGGCATAATAAATAAATAAATAAATAAATAAATATTTAAATAAATTTCCATGAAAAGAAAAATAATAATAATAAAAATGATAATAATAATAATAGTAGGCACTGATAGAGACGAGTTCATAAATTTCGATGAAATAGAAAATACTAATAATAATGATAATTATAATAATAATAATAGTCGCCTCCATGGCGTAGCGGTCAGCATGGTTAGCTGCCGCGCCGGAGGTCCTGAGTTCGATTCCGGGCTTTGCCATGAAATTTGATTAGTGGTATGAGGACTGGAACGGGGTCTACTCAGCCTCGGGTGGCACAAATGAGTTGAGGGGGTTCGATTCCCAGCTCAGCCATCCTCGAAGTGGTTTTCCGTGGTTTCCCACTTCCTCTTCGGGCAAATGCCGGCCGAGAAATGTGTTGAGATTTCGGTTTACATTTTATAATAATAATAAAAATAAAAATAATAATAATAATAATAATAATAATAATAATAATAATAATAAATATTACTGAAGCCTCCGTGGCTTAGGCAGCAGCAGGCCGGCCTCTCACCGCTGGGTCCGTGGCTCAAATCCCGGCCACTCCATGTGAGATCTGTGCAGGACAAAACGGAGGCAGACAGGTTTTTACTCCGGGTACCCTGTCAAAATTTCATTCCAGCAATACTCTCCACTATCATTTCATTTCATCTGTCATTCATATAATCAATGCCCCAGAGGAGTGCGTCAGGCCACGGCAGCCGGCACAGTTCATATCCTCGCCGCTAGAAGGGGGCTTCATTCATTCCATTCCTGACCCGGTCGGAGACTGGAAGCCGGCTTTGGCTTTTCATTTCAATAATAAATATTACTAATAATAATAATAATACTAAGGGGACAAGTTTTAAAATGCTATTCGCAAAATGACCAGACCAAAAAACCCAGGCTTTCGGGACTCCCAAACAAAAGGAGAGACCCCATCTTGCAGCGCTCACTTGCCAACGGCCATACCATGTTGAGTACACCGGTTCTCGTTCGATCACCGCAGTTAAGCAACATAGGGCGCGGTCAGTACTTGGAGGGGAGACCGCCTGGGAACACCACGTGCTGTTGGCGACTGTCCGTTTTATTTATAATCATCATCATTATCGCGATCCCAGAGGATCAGCTAAAAATCATCCCGAATAATAATAATAATAATAATAATAATAAATATTACTGAAGCCTCCGTGGCTTAGGCAGCAGCAGGCCGGCCTCTCACCCCTGGGTCCGTGGCTCAAATCCCGGCCACTCCATGTGAGATCTGTGCAGGACAAAACGGAGGCAGACAGGTTTTTACTCCGGGTACCCTGTCAAAATTTCATTCCAGCAACACTCTCCACTATCATTTCATTTCATCTGTCATTCATTTAATCATTTCCCCAGAGGAGTGCGTCAGGCCTCGGCAGCCGGCACAGTTCATATCCTCGCCGCTAGAAGGGGGCTTCATTCATTCCATTCCTGACCCGGTCGGAGACTGGAAGCCGGCTGTGGCTTTTCATTTCAATAATAAATATTACTAATAATAATACTAAGGGGACAAGTATTAAAATGCTATTCGCAAAATGACC
>OX336398.1:237792861-237802861 GCA_946902985.2 Meconema thalassinum
TGCGGGATCGATTGGGTGGGTAAGCGGCCGGTCTAACTGACTTTTCGAAAGGGTGGGTAAGCAGCGGGAAGACATTTGGCTATCTTATTGCAAGGTGGGTAAACGGCGGGAATAGCCGTCTAGTCGAAAAATAAGTGGGTAAACGGCGGGAGGAGGTTTTCCGTGGTTTCCCACGTCCACTTCGGGCAAATGCCGGCCGAGAAATGTGTTGAGATTTCGGTTTACATTTAATAATAATAATAATAATAATAATAATAATAATAATTTTTTTAATAATAATGATAATAATAATAATAATAATACTAAGGTGACAAGTTTTGAAAAACTATTCGGAAAATCACCAGACAGTAATAGGCATAATAAATAAAATAAATAAATAAATATATAAATAAATTTCCATGAAAAGACAAATATTCGAAAATTTGGTCGAAATAGTGGGTATGCGGCGGGAGTTGCCGTCTAGTCGAAAAATAAGTGGGTAAACGGCGGGAGCAACCATTTAATCGAAAATTTGGGCGAGTACTGGGAGCAGCTTTCTCGTCGAAATAGTGGGTAAGCGGCGGGACTAGCTTTCGAAACTCGTCGAAAATGATGGGTTAAACGGCGGGAATATATATTTCATCGAAAAGATGGTTAACCAGCGGGAACGGCCATTTCGTCTCTCTCCCAGAGGCCTTTTAGAAAGAGTTCGAAACTTTTTCTTTTCGAAAATGTTCGAAACTATTTGCATCTTCAATCTAGGACTTGTTCCTCTTGAAAAACAGCGGAATCGAAAGGGTGGGTAAACGGCGGGAGTAACTTTGGCCATCTTAATGCAAGGAGGGTAAACGGCGAAAGTACACGTCTAGTCGAAAAATAAATTCGTTTCTACTAAAAAATAGTGCTATCCGGGCTGGAAGATCTGGCTGTGGCCGATTTTCAAAATTTTTAATTTTTCCATTAAAAAAAAGTCAAAAACGCACAGAGAAATTCATAACTTTTCAACGAAGCAACGTAGAAGGCTGGATTTTAGGGACGAAGTTTTAAATACCGTTTCTCAAACTTGTTATTTTTTTCAGATTTTTTCAAAAACGCATTAGGTCACTTCGTTAGTGAGCGACAGGGCAGCAAAAATTTTCTAAGTCCATTCACCGGCATCCGGCGACCCTCTGTTGCGGCCGCATCTTCCGCCAGCTCACGCGGGAGGCCCCGGCCTAAGCTGATGTACGGAGATGGCTGGCGAGTTGACGGTCGATGCCAGGGGTTCGAGGGGTCAGGCTTGCCGGCAACTTCCGATGGACTTACTAAGGGGACTCGTGCGGGATCGAATGGGTGGGTAAGCGGCGGGACTAGCTGCCATTTCGAAAGGGTGGGTAAGCGGCGGGAAGACATTTGGCCATCTTAATGCAAGGTGGGTAAGCGGCGGGACTAGCTGTCTTTTCGAAAGGGTGGGTAAGCGGCGGGAAGACATTTGGCCATCTTAATAAAATGTGGGTAAACGGCGGGACTAGCCCTCTAGTCGAAAAATAAATTCGTTTATACTGAAAAATAGTGCTATCCGGGCTGGAACATCTGGCTGTGGCCAATTTTAAAAATTTATTTTTTCCATTAAAAAAACGTTAAAAACGCACAAAAAAAAATTCATAACTTTTCTACGAAGCAACATAGAAGGCTGGATTTTAGGGACGAAGTTTCAAATACCGTTTCTCAAACTTGTTAATTTTTTCAGAATTTTTCATAAATGCATTAGGTCACTTCGTTAGTGAGCGACAGGGCAGCAAAAATTTTCTAAGTCCATTCACCGGCATCCGGCGACCCTCTGTTGCGGCCGCATCTTCCGCCAGCTCACGCGGGAGGCCCCGGCCTAAGCTGATGTACGGAGATGGCTGGCGAGTTGACGGTCGATGCCGTTCGAGGGGTCAGGCTTGCCGGCAACTTCCGATGGATTTACTAAGGGGACTCGTGCGGGATCGAATGGGTGGGTAAGCGGCGGGACTAGCTGCCATTTCGAAAGGGTGGGTAAGCGGCGGGAAGACATTTGGCCATCTTAATGCAAGGTGGGTAAGCGGCGGGACTAGCTGTCTTTTCGAAAGGGTGGGTAAGCGGCGGGAAGATATTTGGCCATCTTAATAAAATGTGGGTAAACGGCGGGACTAGCCCTCTAGTCGAAAAATAAATTCGTTTATACTGAAAAATAGTGCTATCCGGGCTGGAACATCTGGCTGTGGCCAATTTTAAAAATTTATTTTTTCCATTAAAAAAACGTTAAAAACGCACAAAAAAAATTCATAACTTTTCTACGAAGCAACATAGAAGGCTGGATTTTAGGGACGAAGTTTCAAATACCGTTTCTCAAACTTGTTAATTTTTTCAGAATTTTTCATAAACGCATTAGGTCACTTCGTTAGTGAGCGACAGGGCAGCAAAAATTTTCTAAGTCCATTCACCGGCTTCAGGCGACCCTCTGTTGCGGCCGCATCTTCCGCCAGCTCACGCGGGAGGCCCCGGCATAAGCTGATGTACGGAGATGGCTGGCGAGTTGACGGTCGATGCGAGGGGTTCGAGGGGTCAGGCTTGCGGGCAACTTCCGATGGATTTCCTAAGGGGACTCGTGCGGGATCGAATGGGTGGGTAAGCGGCGGGACTAGCTGCCATTTCGAAAGGGAGGGTAAGCGGCGGGAAGACATTTGGCCATCTTAATGCAAGGTGGGTAAGCGGCGGGACTAGCTGTCTTCTCGAAAGGGTGGGTAAGCGGCGGGAAGACATTTGGCCATCTTAATAAAATGTGGGTAAACGGCGGGACTAGCCCTCTAGTCGAAAAATGAATTCGTTTATACTGAAAAATAGTGCTATCCGGGCTGGAACATCTGGCTGTGGCCAATTTTAAAAATTTATTTTTTCCATTAAAAAAACGTTATAAAACGCACAAAAAAAATTCATAACTTTTCTACGAAGCAACATAGAAGGCTGGATTTTAGGGACGAAGTTTCAAATACCGTTTCTCAAACTTGTTAATTTTTTCAGAATTTTTCATAAACGCATTAGGTCACTTCGTTAGTGAGCGACAGGGCAGCAAAAATTTTCTAAGTCCATTCACCGGCTTCAGGCAACCCTCTGTTGCGGCCGCATCTTCCGCCAGCTCACGCGGGAGGCCCCGGCCTAAGCTGATGTACGGAGATGGCTGGCGAGTTGACGGTCGATGCGAGGGGTTCGAGGGGTCAGGCTTGCGGGCAACTTCCGATGGATTTCCTAAGGGGACTCGTGCGGGATCGAATGGGTGGGTAAGCGGCGGGACTAGCTGCCATTTCGAAAGGGTGGGTAAGCGGCGGGAAGACATTTGGCCATCTTAATGCAAGGTGGGTAAGCGGCGGGACTAGCTGTCTTTTCGAAAGGGTGGGTAAGCGGCGGGAAGACATTTGGCCATCTTAATAAAATGTGGGTAAACGGCGGGACTAGCCCTCTAGTCGAAAAATAAATTCGTTTATACTGAAAAATAGTGCTATCCGGGCTGGAACATCTGGCTGTGGCCAATTTTAAAAATTTATTTTTTCCATAAAAAAACGTTAAAAACGCACAAAAAAAATTCATAACTCTTCTACGAAGCAACATAGAAGGCTGGATTTTAGGGACGAAGTTTCAAATACCGTTTCTCAAACTTGTTAATTTTTTCAGAATTTTTCATAAACGCATTAGGTCACTTCGTTAGTCAGCGACAGGGCAGCAAAAATTTTCAAAGTCCATTCACCGGCTTCAGGCGACCCTCTGTTGCGGCCGCATCTTCCGCCAGCTCACGCGGGAGGCCCCGGCCTAAGCTGATGTACGGAGATGGCTGGCGAGTTGACGGTCGATGCGAGGGGTTCGAGGGGTCAGGCTTGCGGGCAACTTCCGATGGATTTCCTAAGGGGACTCGTGCGGGATCGATTGGGTGGGTAAGCGGCCGGACTAACTGACTTTACGAAAGGGTGGGTAAGCGGCGGGAAGACATTTGGCTATCTTATTGCAAGGTGGGTAAACGGCGAGAATAGCCGTCTAGTCGAAAAATAAGTGGGTAAACGGCGGGAGCAGGTTTTCCGTGGTTTCCCACGTCCACTTCGGGCAAATGCCGGTCGAGAAATGTGTTGAGATTTCGGTTTACATTTAATAATAATAATAAAAATAATAATAATAATATTAATAATAATATTTTTTTAAATAATAATGATAATAATAATAATAATAATACTAAGGTGACAAGTTTTGAAAAACTATTCGGAAAATCACCAGACAGTAATAGGCATAATAAATATAAAATAAATAAATAAATATATAATAAATTTCCATGAAAAGAAAAATAATAATAATAAAAATAATAATAATAATAATAATAATAATAATAATAATATTTTTTAATAATAATGATAATAATAATAATAATACTAAGGTGACAAGTTTTAAAAAACTATTCGGAAAATCACCAGACAAAAATAGGCATAATTAATAAAATAAATAAATAAATAAATAAATATATAAATAAATTTCCATGAAAAGAAAAATAATAATAATAAAAATGATAATAATAATAATAATAATAGTAGGCACTGATAGAGACGAGTTCATAAATTTCGATGAAATAGAAAATATTAATAATAATGATAATTATAATAATAATAATAGTCGCCTCCATGGCGTAGCGGTCAGCATGGTTAGCTGCCGCGCCGGAGGTCCTGAGTTCGATTCCGGGCTTTGCCATGTAATTTGATAAGTGGTATGAGGACTGGAACGGGGTCTACTCAGCCTCGGGTGGCACAAATGAGTTGAGGGTGTTCGATTCCAGCTCAGCCATCCTCGAAGTGGTTTTCCGTGGTTTCCCACTTCCTCTTCGGGCAAATGGCGGCCGAGAAACGTGTTGAGATTTCGGTTTACATTTAATAATAATAATAATTATAATAATAATAATAATATTTTAAATAATAATGATAATAATAATAATTATAATAATAATAATACTAAGGTGACAAGTTTTAAAAAACTATTCGGAAAATCACCAGACAGTAATAGGCATAATAAATAAATAAATAAATAATACATAAATAAATATTTAAATAAATTTCCATGAAAAGAAAAATAATAATAATAAAAATGATAATAATAATAATAGTAGGCACTGATAGAGACGAGTTCATAAATTTCGATGAAATAGAAAATACTAATAATAATGATAATTATAATAATAATATTAGTCGCCTCCATGGCGTAGCGGTCAGCATGGTTAGCTGCCGCGCTGGAGGTCCTGAGTTCGATTCCGGGCTTTGATTAGTGGTATGAGGACTGGAACGGGGTCTACTCAGCCTCGGGTGGCACAAATGAGTTGAGGGGGTTCGATTCCCAGCTCAGCCATCCTCGAAGTGGTTTTCCGTGGTTTCCCACTTCCTCTTCGGGCAAATGCCGGCCGAGAAATGTGTTGAGATTTCGGTTTACATTTAATATAATAATAATAATTATAATGATAATAATAATATTTTTAATAATAATGATAATAATAATAATAATAATAATAATAATAATAATAATAATAATACTAAGGTGACAAGTTTTAAAAAACTATTCGGAAAATCACCAGACAGTAATAGGCATAATAAATAAAATAAATAAATAAATAAATATATAAATAAATTTCCATGAAAAGAAAAATAATAATAATAAAAATGATAATAATAATAATAATAGTAGGCACAGATAGAGACGAGTTCATAAATTTCGATGAAATAGAAAATACTAATAATAATGATAATTATAATAATAATAATAGTCGCCTCCATGGCGTAGCGGTCAGCATGGTTAGCTGCCGCGCCGGAGGTCCTGAGTTCGATTCCGGGCTTTGCCATGTAATTTGATAAGTGGTATGAGGACTGGAACGGGGTCTACTCAGCCTCGGGTGGCACAAATGAGTTGAGGGTGTTCGATTCCCAGCTCAGCCATCCTCGAAGTGGTTTTCCGTGGTTTCCCACTTCCTCTTCGGGCAAATGGCGGCCGAGAAACGTGTTGAGATTTCGGTTTACATTTAATAATAATAATAATTATAATAATAATAATAATATTTTTAATAATAATGATAATAATAATAATTATAATAATAATAATACTAAGGTGACAAGTTTTAAAAAACTATTCGGAAAATCACCAGACAGTAATAGGCATAATAAATAAATAAATAAATAAATACATAAATAAATATTTAAATAAATTTCCATGAAAAGAAAAATAATAATAATAAAAATGATAATAATAATAATAGTAGGCACTGATAGAGACGAGTTCATAAATTTCGATGAAATAGAAAATACTAATAATAATGATAATTATAATAATAATATTAGTCGCCTCCATGGCGTAGCGGTCAGCATGGTTAGCTGCCGCGCTGGAGGTCCTGAGTTCGATTCCGGGCTTTGATTAGTGGTATGAGGACTGGAACGGGGTCTACTCAGCCTCGGGTGGCACAAATGAGTTGAGGGGGTTCGATTCCCAGCTCAGCCATCCTCGAAGTGGTTTTCCGTGGTGTCCCACTTCCTCTTCGGGCAAATGCCGGCCGAGAAATGTGTTGAGATTTCGGTTTACATTTAATATAATAATAATAATTATAATGATAATAATAATATTTTTAATAATAATGATAATAATAATAATAATAATAATAATAATAATAATAATAATAATAATAATACTAAGGTGACAAGTTTTAAAAAACTATTCGGAAAATCACCAGACAGTAATAGGCATAATAAATAAAATAAATAAATAAATAAATATATAAATAAATTTCCATGAAAAGAAAAATAATAATAATAAAAATGATACTAATAATAATAATAGTAGGCACTGATAGAGACGAGTTCATAAATTTCGATGAAATAGAAAATACTAATAATAATGATAATTATAATAATAATAATAGTCGCCTCCATGGCGTAGCGGTCAGCATGGTTAGCTGCCGCGCCGGAGGTCCTGAGTTCGATTCCGGGCTTTGCCATGTAATTTGATAAGTGGTATGAGGACTGTAACGGGGTCTACTCAGCCTCGGGTGGCACAAATGAGTTGAGGGTGTTCGATTCCCAGCTCAGCCATCCTCGAAGTGGGTTTCCGTGGTTTCCCACTTCTTCTTCGGGCAAATGCCGGCCGAGAAATGTGTTGAGATTTCGGTTTACATTTAATAATAATAATAAAAATAATAATAATTATAATAATAATAATAATATTTTTAATAATAATGATAATAATAATAATAATACTAAGGTGACAAGTTTTAAAAAACTATTCGGAAAATCACCAGGCAGTAATAGGCATAATAAATAAATAAATAAATAAATAAATATTTAAATAAATTTCCATGAAAAGAAAAATAATAATAATAAAAATGATAATAATAATAATAGTAGGCACTGATAGAGACGAGTTCATAAATTTCGATGAAATAGAAAATACTAATAATAATGATAATTATAATAATAATAATAGTCGCCTCCATGGCGTAGCGGTCAGCATGGTTAGCTGCCGCGCCGGAGGTCCTGAGTTCGATTCCGGGCTTTGCCATGAAATTTGATTAGTGGTATGAGGACTGGAACGGGGTCTACTCAGCCTCGGGTGGCACAAATGAGTTGAGGGGGTTCGATTCCCAGCTCAGCCATCCTCGAAGTGGTTTTCCGTGGTTTCCCACTTCCTCTTCGGGCAAATGCCGGCCGAGAAATGTGTTGAGATTTCGGTTTACATTTTATAATAATAATAAAAATAAAAATAATAATAATAATAATAATAATAATAATAATAATAATAATAAATATTACTGAAGCCTCCGTGGCTTAGGCAGCAGCAGGCCGGCCTCTCACCGCTGGGTCCGTGGCTCAAATCCCGGCCACTCCATGTGAGATCTGTGCAGGACAAAACGGAGGCAGACAGGTTTTTACTCCGGGTACCCTGTCAAAATTTCATTCCAGCAATACTCTCCACTATCATTTCATTTCATCTGTCATTCATATAATCAATGCCCCAGAGGAGTGCGTCAGGCCACGGCAGCCGGCACAGTTCATATCCTCGCCGCTAGAAGGGGGCTTCATTCATTCCATTCCTGACCCGGTCGGAGACTGGAAGCCGGCTGTGGCTTTTCATTTCAATAATAAATATTACTAATAATAATAATAATACTAAGGGGACAAGTTTTAAAATGCTATTCGCAAAATGACCAGACCAAAAAACCCAGGCTTTCGGGACTCCCAAACAAAAGGAGAGACCCCATCTTGCAGCGCTCACTTGCCAACGGCCATACCATGTTGAGTACACCGGTTCTCGTTCGATCACCGCAGTTAAGCAACATAGGGCGCGGTCAGTACTTGGAGGGGAGACCGCCTGGGAACACCACGTGCTGTTGGCGACTGTCCGTTTTATTTATAATCATCATCATTATCGCGATCCCAGAGGATCAGCTAAAAATCATCCCGAATAATAATAATAATAATAATAATAATAAATATTACTGAAGCCTCCGTGGCTTAGGCAGCAGCAGGCCGGCCTCTCACCCCTGGGTCCGTGGCTCAAATCCCGGCCACTCCATGTGAGATCTGTGCAGGACAAAACGGAGGCAGACAGGTTTTTACTCCGGGTACCCTGTCAAAATTTCATTCCAGCAACACTCTCCACTATCATTTCATTTCATCTGTCATTCATTTAATCATTTCCCCAGAGGAGTGCGTCAGGCCTCGGCAGCCGGCACAGTTCATATCCTCGCCGCTAGAAGGGGGCTTCATTCATTCCATTCCTGACCCGGTCGGAGACTGGAAGCCGGCTGTGGCTTTTCATTTCAATAATAAATATTACTAATAATAATACTAAGGGGACAAGTATTAAAATGCTATTCCCAAAATGACCAGACCAAAGAACCCAGGCTTTCGGGACTCCCAAACAAAAGGAGAGACCCCATCTTGCAGCGCTCACTTGCCAACGGCCATACCATGTTGAGTACACCGGTTCTCGTTCGATCACCGCAGTTAAGCTACATAGGGCGCGGTCAGTACTTGGAGTGGAGACCGCCTGGGAACACCACGTGCTGTTGGCGACTGTCCGTTTTATTTATAATCATCATCATTATCGCGATCCCAGAGGATCAGCTAAAAATAATCCCGAGTGCTCGACAGATTTCTCCGCTACTCCGGCCAACTCTGATGCGTAGGGACAGTGGGAATCTCGAACACCCACCCGACGACGATGCGGATCGACGCTCCAGCCTGTCCGGCGCACGGCCGCACGGTAATTAGCTCCCGCCGTCCGCCCGCGCTTTGACTTATTCAACGACGCCCACCGCGATCCCGAGTGCTCGACAGATTTCTCCGCTACTCCGGCAAACTCTGAAGCGTAGGGACAGTGGGAATCTCGAACACCCACCCAACGACGATGCGGATCGACGCTCCAGCCTGTCCGGCGCACGGCCGCACGGTAATTAGCTCCCGCCGTCCGCCCATGCTTTGACTTATTCAACGACGCCCACCGCGATCCCGAGTGCTCGACAGATTTCTCCGCTACTCCGGCAAACTCTGAAGCGTAGGGACAGTGGGAATCTCGAACACCCACCCGACGACGATGCGGATCGACGCTCCAGCCTGTCCGGCACACGGCCGCACGGTAATTAGCTCCCGCCGTCCGCCCGCGCTTTGACTTATTCAACGACGCCCACCGCGATCCCGAGTGCTCGACAGATTTCTCCGCTTCTCCGGCAAACTCTGAAGCGTAGGGACAGTGGGAATCTCGAACACCCACCCAACGACGATGCGGATCGACGCTCCAGCCTGTCCGGCGCACGGCCGCACGGTAATTAGCTCCCGCCGTCCGCCCGCGCTTTGACTTATTCAACGACGCCCACCGCGATCCCGAGTGCTCGACAGATTTCTCCGCTACTCCGGCAAACTCTGAAGCGTAGGGACAGTGGGAATCTCGAACACCCACCCGACGACGATGCGGATCGACGCTCCAGCCTGTCCGGCGCACGGCCGCACGGTAA
>OX336398.1:237812861-237816702 GCA_946902985.2 Meconema thalassinum
CAAGTCCCTGCGGGACGAGACAATATCACGCTCGAGGAAGAGCGAGTGGTTACTTTATCATGACTGTTTGCCGCACTTGAGCATATCCAAGAGGTAGAGGCTCGCGGCATTGCAGTGCAGGGGAGGTCCTAACAGTTTCAGATGCCAGTGACCTGGGTCTCCCCATACTATACCCTACGTCATGTTCGGGAGGGATAGTACACTTGCTGACTGCCTGCGATAACCGCAAGTCCCTCGCGCACTCTCCGCCGCGTCCAGCCAAGGGTCGTACAAAGATAGTTATAGCAGAGCTTGTTACTTGATAAAATTAAAATTCGTTTTTACTGAAAAATAGTGCTATCCGGGATGGAAAATCTGGCTGTGGCCGATTTTCAAAATTTTTATTTTTTCCATTTAAAAAGAGTTAAAAACGCACAAAAAAATTCATAACTTTTCAACGAAGCAACGTAGAAGGCTGGATTTTAGGCACGAAGTTTTAAATACCGTTTCTCAAACGTGTTAATTTTTTCAGAATTTTTCATAAACGCATTAGGTCACTTCGTTAGTGAGCGACAGGGCAGCAAAAATTTTCTAAGTCCATTCACCGGCATCCGGCGACCCTCTGTTGCGGCCGCATCTTCCGCCAGCTCACGCGGGAGGCCCCGGCCTAAGCTGATGTACGGAGATGGCTGGCGAGTTGACGGTCGATGCGAGGGGTTCGAGGGGTCAGGCTTGCGGGCAACTTCCGATGGATTTCCTAAGGGGACTCGTGCGGGATCGATTGGGTGGGTAAGCGGCCGGTCTAACTGACTTTTCGAAAGGGTGGGTAAGCAGCGGGAAGACATTTGGCTATCTTATTGCAAGGTGGGTAAACGGCGGGAATAGCCGTCTAGTCGAAAAATAAGTGGGTAAACGGCGGGAGGAGGTTTTCCGTGGTTTCCCACGTCCACTTCGGGCAAATGCCGGCCGAGAAATGTGTTGAGATTTCGGTTTACATTTAATAATAATAATAATAATAATAATAATAATAATAATTTTTTTAATAATAATGATAATAATAATAATAATAATACTAAGGTGACAAGTTTTGAAAAACTATTCGGAAAATCACCAGACAGTAATAGGCATAATAAATAAAATAAATAAATAAATATATAAATAAATTTCCATGAAAAGACAAATATTCGAAAATTTGGTCGAAATAGTGGGTATGCGGCGGGAGTTGCCGTCTAGTCGAAAAATAAGTGGGTAAACGGCGGGAGCAACCATTTAATCGAAAATTTGGGCGAGTACTGGGAGCAGCTTTCTCGTCGAAATAGTGGGTAAGCGGCGGGACTAGCTTTCGAAACTCGTCGAAAATGATGGGTTAAACGGCGGGAATATATATTTCATCGAAAAGATGGTTAACCAGCGGGAACGGCCATTTCGTCTCTCTCCCAGAGGCCTTTTAGAAAGAGTTCGAAACTTTTTCTTTTCGAAAATGTTCGAAACTATTTGCATCTTCAATCTAGGACTTGTTCCTCTTGAAAAACAGCGGAATCGAAAGGGTGGGTAAACGGCGGGAGTAACTTTGGCCATCTTAATGCAAGGAGGGTAAACGGCGAAAGTACACGTCTAGTCGAAAAATAAATTCGTTTCTACTAAAAAATAGTGCTATCCGGGCTGGAAGATCTGGCTGTGGCCGATTTTCAAAATTTTTAATTTTTCCATTAAAAAAAAGTCAAAAACGCACAGAGAAATTCATAACTTTTCAACGAAGCAACGTAGAAGGCTGGATTTTAGGGACGAAGTTTTAAATACCGTTTCTCAAACTTGTTATTTTTTTCAGATTTTTTCAAAAACGCATTAGGTCACTTCGTTAGTGAGCGACAGGGCAGCAAAAATTTTCTAAGTCCATTCACCGGCATCCGGCGACCCTCTGTTGCGGCCGCATCTTCCGCCAGCTCACGCGGGAGGCCCCGGCCTAAGCTGATGTACGGAGATGGCTGGCGAGTTGACGGTCGATGCCAGGGGTTCGAGGGGTCAGGCTTGCCGGCAACTTCCGATGGACTTACTAAGGGGACTCGTGCGGGATCGAATGGGTGGGTAAGCGGCGGGACTAGCTGCCATTTCGAAAGGGTGGGTAAGCGGCGGGAAGACATTTGGCCATCTTAATGCAAGGTGGGTAAGCGGCGGGACTAGCTGTCTTTTCGAAAGGGTGGGTAAGCGGCGGGAAGACATTTGGCCATCTTAATAAAATGTGGGTAAACGGCGGGACTAGCCCTCTAGTCGAAAAATAAATTCGTTTATACTGAAAAATAGTGCTATCCGGGCTGGAACATCTGGCTGTGGCCAATTTTAAAAATTTATTTTTTCCATTAAAAAAACGTTAAAAACGCACAAAAAAAAATTCATAACTTTTCTACGAAGCAACATAGAAGGCTGGATTTTAGGGACGAAGTTTCAAATACCGTTTCTCAAACTTGTTAATTTTTTCAGAATTTTTCATAAATGCATTAGGTCACTTCGTTAGTGAGCGACAGGGCAGCAAAAATTTTCTAAGTCCATTCACCGGCATCCGGCGACCCTCTGTTGCGGCCGCATCTTCCGCCAGCTCACGCGGGAGGCCCCGGCCTAAGCTGATGTACGGAGATGGCTGGCGAGTTGACGGTCGATGCCAGGGGTTCGAGGGGTCAGGCTTGCCGGCAACTTCCGATGGATTTACTAAGGGGACTCGTGCGGGATCGAATGGGTGGGTAAGCGGCGGGACTAGCTGCCATTTCGAAAGGGTGGGTAAGCGGCGGGAAGACATTTGGCCATCTTAATGCAAGGTGGGTAAGCGGCGGGACTAGCTGTCTTTTCGAAAGGGTGGGTAAGCGGCGGGAAGATATTTGGCCATCTTAATAAAATGTGGGTAAACGGCGGGACTAGCCCTCTAGTCGAAAAATAAATTCGTTTATACTGAAAAATAGTGCTATCCGGGCTGGAACATCTGGCTGTGGCCAATTTTAAAAATGTATTTTTTCCATTAAAAAAACGTTAAAAACGCACAAAAAAAATTCATAACTTTTCTACGAAGCAACATAGAAGGCTGGATTTTAGGGACGAAGTTTCAAATACCGTTTCTCAAACTTGTTAATTTTTTCAGAATTTTTCATAAACGCATTAGGTCACTTCGTTAGTGAGCGACAGGGCAGCAAAAATTTTCTAAGTCCATTCACCGGCTTCAGGCGACCCTCTGTTGCGGCCGCATCTTCCGCCAGCTCACGCGGGAGGCCCCGGCATAAGCTGATGTACGGAGATGGCTGGCGAGTTGACGGTCGATGCGAGGGGTTCGAGGGGTCAGGCTTGCGGGCAACTTCCGATGGATTTCCTAAGGGGACTCGTGCGGGATCGAATGGGTGGGTAAGCGGCGGGACTAGCTGCCATTTCGAAAGGGAGGGTAAGCGGCGGGAAGACATTTGGCCATCTTAATGCAAGGTGGGTAAGCGGCGGGACTAGCTGTCTTCTCGAAAGGGTGGGTAAGCGGCGGGAAGACATTTGGCCATCTTAATAAAATGTGGGTAAACGGCGGGACTAGCCCTCTAGTCGAAAAATGAATTCGTTTATACTGAAAAATAGTGCTATCCGGGCTGGAACATCTGGCTGTGGCCAATTTTAAAAATTTATTTTTTCCATTAAAAAAACGTTAAAAACGCACAAAAAAATTCATAACTTTTCTACGAAGCAACATAGAAGGCTGGATTTTAGGGACGAAGTTTCAAATACCGTTTCTCAAACTTGTTAATTTTTTCAGAATTTTTCATAAACGCATTAGGTCACTTCGTTAGTGAGCGACAGGGCAGCAAAAATTTTCTAAGTCCATTCACCGGCTTCAGGCAAC